>CM061749.1:322008334-322413145 GCA_030979885.1 Lolium multiflorum
AGGAACCCGATGATGTTGTCGATGAAGAAGGGGATGCCTTGGGCATCCCAAGCTTAGAACGCTTGAGTCTTCTTAAAATATGCGGGGGGTGAACCAGGGGCATCCCCAAGCTTAGAGCTTTCACTCCTCTTGATCATAGTATATCATACTCCTCTCTTGACCCTTGAAAACTTCCTTCACACTAAACTTCAAGCAAACTCATTAGAGGGTTAGTGCATGATACGTCCAAAACGTATCTACTTTCCCGAACACTTTTGCTATTGTTTTGCCTCTAATTTGTGTATTTTGGATACAACTAACACGGACTATCGCTGTTTTCAGCAGAATTGCTCAGGTGTCTCGTTTTTGTGCAGAAATCCAACTTTTAGGAAAATCCTCGGAATTCTTGCAGAAGGCCCTATTTTACCAAAAAATATTGACGGAGCCAGAAGGGCAAAGGAGGTGGAGCCCGGGCCACACCACATGGCCGGCGCGGCCCGGGGGCCGCCGCGGCATGTGGTGTGGCTTACCTCGGCTTGACCTCAAACCGCCCGCCGGACTACTTATTGGTTTCGACACGAAAACGCACGGAAAGTCGAAGCGCCAGAAACCCTCCAGAGAGCCACCACATCGCGAAACTCCGTCGCCGGAGCCAGAGTCTCTGTTCCGGCACTCCGCCGGGACGGGGAATTGGAGGAGATCTTCACGCCATCACATCAACGCCTCTCCATCAACCAGCAATGTTTCCCCCATCCATGTGTGGGTAATTCCCCTGTAGGTTGAAGGGGATGGTAGGGATTGGATGAGATTGGTCATGTAATAGTCATAAGATTGTTAGGGCTTAGTGTTCCTAGTATCCGTAGATGTCACTTTTATGATATTGGTTTTTGCAACTTGTTATGCTTAATGCTTGTCACTAGGGCCGAGTGCCATGATCTCAGATCCGAACATGTTATTGATTCATGAAGATAATGGGTGTTTTATGGTCTTACCTGCAAGTTGTATACACATGTCATTGTCCGGAACCAATGGCCCCGAGAAATCGGGACAACCGGAGGGGATGGTAGTGATGTGAGGATCACATGTGTTCACGGAGTGTTAATGCTTTGCTCCGGTACTCTATTAAAAGGAGTACCTTAATATCCAGTAGTTTCCCTAGAGGCCCGGCTGCCACCGGCTGGTAGGCCAGAAGATGTTGTGCAAGTTTCTCATTGCGAGCACGTACGACTATATATGGAACACATGCCTATTGATTGATTAGTACTTGGATACCGTTTGATTATTATCTGCAAATGCCCATGCTTTGATTGTTACATAGAATTCTCTCATCCATGCAACGCCCGTTCATCTGTCCCTGTGCCTACAGTATTCTAATCCTGTTGTTTACTATAATCACTACTGCTGTCTTTATTTCACGGCTCTGTTGTTATTTCACTATTCCTACTGCCATAAAGCTGTTACTGGTAAACTCTTGCGAGCAAGTCTGTTTCCAGTGCAGCTGAATTGACAACTCATTTGTTAAGGCTTACAAGTATTCTTTGTCTCCTCTTGTGTCGAATCAATAAATTGGGTATCCTTTCCTGCCGAGGAAACATTGCGATCTCCTATACTTGTGGGTCATCAAGACTATTTTTCTGGCCTTGGTTGCCGGGAACATAGCTTTATTTGGGAGTTCACTTGGATTGATATTGTTCGCGGCAAATTCTCCAATATGGGTAAACCTCGCGATACTAAGATCGCCATATTGCCATCCACTACAAGAAAAGGTACAGCTATGAGTACCTCTGCTGCTCTTGATTCACCATATGTGATTGATAAACTTGTTCCACCGCCACATGCTAACGTCTTGTACTTCTGCTGAATCTGAAAATTCTCATAATATTGATAATGTTTGTGCTTGTGCTTGATGATAGTGGTTCATTGGGGTCTTTTCTAGATGCTACAATTGCTGAGATCTAGACAAATTGAAAATACCTGAAACTCCTAATGCCACTACACCTGTTAAATCACCTGAACTTGATTATTCAGTGATGATCTGATGAAGATTATGTAAGAGCTTGATGATGATTTTATTGAAAAATGCAATGCTACTCATTGATGCAAGAAAAATTAAAAAGTTGCTTGCGGAACATGCTGTTAATATAAACTGTCTTCTGATCCTAAATTTGCCACATCTCTATAAACATTAGGGATAAAGATTATGATTTTTCTCTTGATCTATCTCATATAGCTATTGTTGAGAAAACACCCTTTTGTGGTACTGAAAAAGAAAGTGCTGTTGAACACTTGACTGAGTTATCTACTCTTAGTGGCGTGTTTTCTGATGATGTCAAGATGCGTACTTATTTTGTCGCTAAAATTTTTCCATTCTCATTAAAGGATGATGCTAAAACTTGGTATAATAATTTGCCTCCTGGTTCTATTAAAAGTCCAACTGACTTGCGTGATGTTTTCTTTCGAAAATACTTTCCTGCTAGTGCTCAACATGCTGCTTTGCAGAGAATTTATAATTTTGACCAGGAAGATGGAGAGAAATTGCCTGAGGCTTGGGCAAGATTTTGCTCTCTTATTAGAGCTCAGCCTGACCATGATTTAGAAAAGCATGATTTACTTGATATATTTTATAGTGGACTAACTATTGAGTCTAGGGCATACCTGGATAGTTGTGCTGGTTGTGTTTTCAGGAAAAGAACTCCAGACGACGCTGAAGAATTATTGGCTAAAATAAGCCGGAATCATGATGATTGGTCTACACCTGAACCAACCCCGACACCGATAGTGAAGAAGAGGGGTATGATTAAATTGAATGATGAAGATATGAGGGAAGCCAAGAAGTCTCTTAAGGAGAAGGGTATTAAACCTGAAGATGTGAAGAATTTACCTCCTATAGAAGATATATGTGAGACAATTCCCCCTTCATCCATGATTGAGGTACACTCGCTTCAACACTTTACTAGGGAAGATATTCCGTATTCAAAATCTCCTGCTCAATGCTTAGATGAATTTGATAATTATATTGTTAAGCAAGAAAACTTTAATATGAGGGTAGAGAATCATTTAATGGAAAATTCCCGAGCTATTAGTGAATTGCATGATATTGTGGAGAGAACCTCCAATGATGTTAAGATACTTGTTAAACATTTTCAAATGGTTCAAACTCAAATTGATCAACTTACTAAAGTGCAAAATGACTTGTTGGGAAATAATTCTAAAGAAAAACATGCTTGTGAAGTAACAACTAGAGGTGGTGCTTCTACCCAGGATCCTCTATATCCTGAAGGGCATCCCAAAAGAGTTGAACAAGATTCTCAACTAATTAAAACTAGTGCTCCATCTAAGAAAAAGAAAAAGAAACATAAGAATGTTGTAGAATCCTCTGAACCTGTTAATGATCCTAATAGTATTTCTGATGCTGAAACTGAAAGTGGTAATGAACATGAGGAAGATAATGATAAGAATGATACTCCTGATAAAGAAGAAATTGAAAAAGAACCTGAAAAGCATGCTAAAAATAAAAAGTACACTAAAGAAGACTTTATTACTGAGAAGCATGGTAATGAAAGAGAACCTTGGGTTCAAAAGCAAATGCCTTTTCCTGCTAAGAAACTAAAATCAAAGGAGGAGGAACATTATAATAAATTTTGTGATTGGATGAAACCTTTATTTTTGCAAATCCCTTTGACTGATGCTATTAAATTGCCTCCTTATTCAAAGTATATGAAAGATATTGTTACTAACAAAAGGAAAATCCCCAATGAGGAAATTTCCACTATGCTTGCTAATTACTCCTTCAATGGTAAGATTCCAAAGAAGTTGGGCGACCCAGGTATACCGACTATTCCTTGTTCCATCAAGAATAATTATGTTAGAACTGCTCTATGTGATTTGGGAGCAGTGTTAGTGTAATGCCTTTTTCTCTTTATAAGAGACTTGATTTAGATAAATTGATACCAACTGATATATCTTTGCAAATGGCTGATAAATCTACTGCTATTCCTGTTGGTTTATGTGAAAATGTTCCTGTTCAAGTTACTCAACATTGCTTGATATTAACTGATTTTGTTGTGTTGGAAATGCCTGAAGATGATAATATGTCCATTATTCTTGGAAGACCCTTTCTTAATACTGCAGGGGCTGTTATTGATTGCAATAAAGGCATGGTTACTTTCAATGTTGATGATAAGGAACACACTGTTTATTTTCCCAAGAGGATTGATAAAGTATGTGGAGTCAATACAATTTTTAATGTGAAAACTATCAAAGTGGGATCCATTGATTGTCCTATATATGAGCCTAAAGAAGAATATCAAACTCTTGTGATTGGATCCATATCAATTCAATATAAGGTAACATGATTGATTTGAGGTTTATTTCTTCTTATGTCATATAAAATTTATTTGATAGCAAGACTTGATCAACCTTGTTAACAAGTATATTTTATTGCATAAAAGAGCTAAACAACACTTCTTTCTTTCTTTCTCCCTTCACCTATTTTACTTGCTGTAGCACTTTTGTTTTGCAATATGCTTTAGTCATTTAAGATTTTAGAAATCATTTTCCTGCGCAGTAATCATTAATTTAATACCCAGAAATGTGCATTTAAGTTCTCTAAAAATTACAAAAATTACACCGTTGGTCCTATTTTTCGACGAGGCACCTGGGAGCACCAGAGGATGACCTGTGGGGCACCAGGGGGTGCCACACCATAGGCCGGCGCGGCCAGCAAGGGGGCCGCGCCACCATGTGGTGTGGGCCACCTGCCCCACTTCATCATCTCTTCCTCCCAGCACCTTCTCTCTCCCGAAAAAGCTCGTACCAAGTTTCTCTCACTCGTGTTTCTGCTCAAGAACTCGCGATTTTTCGATCTCCTTGCTCAGCCCAGATTTCTGTCTGAAATTTGGCACATTTACTCCTTGGTATGTGACTCCTTTGATTGTCCAATTAGAATTTCATTTGGTTGAGTATATCTTGAATATTTTGCTGCTGTAGATAACATGTTTAGTGAGCTTGCATGCTTGTTCTAAGTGGAAGAAATTAGTTTTGATGCATGTTTAGTACTCTAGCAAGTTCCTATAGTAGTTCCCTTCAATTACATACCTTGAAATCAAATTTTATAATGATTGTTGAAAATTTCAGAAAATGGAAGATGTGCCCCAATTGAACCAAGAAGAGTTGGAAGTACAGCAAGTTATGAGAGTCCATCGTGAAGAGGGAGTATACCCCTCTTATTACCCATGCACGGACTTTATGCGGAATGCAGGAATCCTGCAAGATGTGCAAACACTAATTTCCAATGCAGGATTGGGAAATTTTGCTGTTGGTGAACCTCACCAATATGCTAAACTAACGGTGTCGGTTGTGCAGGATTTCGAATTTCACCGGTCGACCCCATGGTCCGGTACAAGATTTATAACAAAACTATCGACTTGCCTTTCAGTGATTTTTGTACAGCAATTAGAGTGCCGCGGTGGGGATCTTGCGAGAAGATCAGGGGAACACCGCGGGAGCTCTCAAATCTTTATACAAGGATTTGTAATGGGAGGAGCTTCTCCAATGATAGTGGTAAGATTAGTAGCATTCAACACCAGCCATCCGCTACTTTGCCTATTTCATTACAAGTGCGTTCTTGCGAGAAGGACTGGAGGTAAATTATCTGTCCAAGATTTGGCTTTCTTAGCTGCTGCTTTGCAACAGGATAGGACTTATAATTTGGGTGCTTTAATAGCTTGTAGACTTGCTACTAACCGTGAGAAAGGAGGAATTTGTGGAGGTCTTATTGCCTCTCGCTTATTAGCTATGCATGGTGTAGGTCCTCACCATTTAGATATTCCGCTTTCTATAGAGAAACTTGATGTTTTCTCCATGATTAGACATGAGTTTATTTCAGATGCATCTAGTTTGAACAACCTGCATTATAGGATAACTTTGTATAAGAAAAGTTGGAGTATAACTAAGAAAATTGAAAAATTAGTACGCTTGCCTGCACCTGCTTTGTTTAACCTTGATGCCAGGGACGGGTGGTCGATCACAGAAAATGAGCTAAACGCATACATAGAAAGAGAAAGCCGTCGTGCGAGGGAAGATGTGGAGGAGACCGAGGAGCATCCCGACTCTTCATCCGATGCAGCAAGTTCCTCATATCAACATCATGGTCATGTGGAGCCTCCACGATATTCTTCTGCACAGGGGCCCTATTACCACTCCATGTATGATCCACCGGCGTGGAACCGACCCTCGTTGGGAATGAACTCCACTTAGGCCAAAAGCCTAAGCTTGGGGGAAGGTATACCGGCATCACTCATTCTTTGCATATTATGGTTGCTGGATACTTGTACATACTTGTTTAGTCTCTAGAGTGGTTTTCTAATGAGAGGGAGATGATATTTGGGGAAGTGCTGTCCAAAAACAGATTCTGGGCTGTTACCAAAAAAATTCGTACGCACAGCCAGAACGTTATTTTGAGTTGCCAATTTTTGAGCATGTTCCCCAGGTTGTTATCTAACTTTCATTAGTTGAACACTTTTTGGTCTGAGCAATGGAAGATTTTTGTTAAATTCGATTTCTGTACTGCTGTCAGGATTTGGCAGATTTCTGTCATCCTGCTTTTCTGTGTTTCTGTTAGTTTGCATTCTTTTGTTTTTGCTTTGTTTCTTTCCTAAAACACAAAAAGACCAAAAATATTTCTGTTGTTTCTCTTCATCATTTGTTTATTTGGTACCTTGCTCTTAGTTTGCTTTATTTGCTATCGTTAGTTTGCTATAAGAAAACCCAAAAAGATTTTGCTTTGTTTGCTTGTTTTCTTTCGTTCTTGTTTCTAATTCGAAAACACCAAAAATATTTGCTGTTCTTCTTTGGTTTGTAAAGTTCATCATGAGTTCAATGGTCTTCGGTGGCTGGAGCGTGGTTTTCATTTCATATTATCCAAGCTACACAAGTGAAAAGGCAATAATGACGATCTACGACAATCTGATTGTGGTGAGAGGCTGGTATGAACTCTATTTGCTTTCATTTTTGTACATATACTCATCCATATGAGCATGCTTAGTTGGTTCATGTGAGGTATATGTTATTTGAGAAAGTCTAGTAGCTCATGATCTCTCATGTTTAGTTCCAATTTATTAATATGAGTAGCATGTCATGGATGTTTGCTTGCATTGTTTTATTCATAAGTAAGTATGGCATTGTGGTATCCTCCTCTGAATAATTCATTTATATCGACTTGGCACATGCTCACGCATGCATATGACTGAACAAAAAGTCAATTAAGCCTCGATGATTTATATTGCTTCAGAGTTATTGTATCACTTTTATGCCTCCGTTAATTTATTTTGCCGCAAGCATGATTATGACAGTTACTGCTCTCTTGATTTGTCGCTCCCTAGTCTTTTGCTAGCCTTCACTTGTACTGAGCGGTGACGCCGCTCGTGCTTCCAAACACCTGAAACCAAGTTGTTCCAAGTGTCCACCATAAATACCTATGCATGGCATTTCAAACCATTCCAAGTAAATTCTCATGCGCTACCTTTAAAACTTTCAAAATGCTTCTCAATTTGTGTTAATGTTTCATAGCTCATGAGGAAGTATGTGGTGTTTAGCTTTCAACCTTGTCATTTACTTTTGACGGACTCTCATATGGACTAGTGGCACATCCGCTTATCCAATAATTTTGCAAAAAGAGCTGGCAATGGGATTCCCAGTCCCAAATTAATTAACTTAAATAGACACTCCTCCATGGTTTGTGATTGTTGGACGGCACCCGAAGGATTCGGTTAGCCATGGCTTGTGTGAGCAAAGGTTGGGGGGAGTGTCATCATCATAATAAAACTTAAATAAAAAGGCACTCCTTCATGGTATGTGATTGATGGCAGGCACCCGAGGATTCGGTTAGCCATGGTTTGTGAAAGAAAGGTTGGAAGGAGTGCCAACCAAAAATAAATAAAATGGGAGCCGCTCTTGTGAGTCCGGTTGATGAGGTAGTTAGTGTACCCATTACCATTCGTTGACAACAACAAACACCTCTCAAAATAATTTTACTCCTGCTTTACAAATGAAAAGCTCTAGCGCATGTTAATCCCTGCTTCCCTCTGCGAAGGGTCAATCTTTTACTTTTTATGTTGTGTCTCCATTCTTTCTTTGAGCACTGTCTTGGAGAGCACAACTGTCATTCTTAGTATAATATGCTTGTCTCAAAATATGATTGATTGTGGTATAACTTTGATGCTTTTATCTTTGACAATCACTACTTCTAGTCTTTCTATGAACTCAAGAGGTGCCTCGGCATTTATGTTTTGCCGATCAAATACGGGCAAGCGAGATACCACTTTATCATATTCTCTTATGAACATTGCAATCTTTATATACATGATTCATGGTGCTTATTATTAATTGTTGGTACCTCTTCATGATTGACATAGCTGTTGGATGATCTTATTTGCATGTATCTCATTATGAACTGCTTAAGTATTAGCCATAGCATGAGAATATATACATCATATGAGCAAATGTGTTCGTGAAAGTTCTTTTATCGCTCAGTTGTTAACTGAATTGCTTGAGGACAAGCAATAAGCTAAGCTTGGGGGAGTTGATACGTCCAAAACGTATCTACTTTCCCGAACACTTTTGCTATTGTTTTGCCTCTAATTTGTGTATTTTGGATACAACTAACACGGACTAACGCTGTTTTCAGCAGAACTGCTCTGGTGTCTCGTTTTTGTGCAGAAATCCAACTTTCGGGAAAATCCTCGGAATTTTGCAGAAGGCCCTATTTTACCAAAATATTGACGGAGCCAGAAGGGCAAAGGAGGTGGAGGCCCGAGGGCCCCACACCACATGGCGGCGCGGCCCAGGGGGGGCCCGCGCGGCCATGTGGTGTGGCCCCCTCGGCCGGCCTCCGACGCCCCCCTTCGGACTACTTATTGGTTTCGACCTGAAAACGCACGGAGAGAAGTCGAAGTCGCCAGAAACCCTCCAGAGGAGCCGCCACATCGCGAAACTCCGTCGCGGGAGCCAGAAGTCTCCGTTCTGGCACTCCGCCGGGACGGGGAATTGGAGGAGATCTTCACCGCCATCACCGCCAACGCCTCTCCATCAACCAGCAATGTTTCCCCCATCCATGTGTGAGTAATTCCCCCGCTGTAGGCTGAAGGGGATGGTAGGGATTGGATGAGATTGGTCATGTAATAGTCATAAGATTGTTAGGGCATAGTGCCTAGTATCCGTAGATGTCACTTTTATGATATTGTTGCAACTTGTTATGCTTAATGCTTGTCACTAGGGCCCGAGTGCCATGATCTCAGATCTGAACATGTTATTGATTCATGAAGATATTCGTTGTTTATGATCTTACCTGCAAGTTGTATACACATGTCGCTGTCCGGAACCAATGGCCCCGAAGTGACAAAATCGGGACAACCGGAGGGGATGGTAGTGATGTGAGGATCACATGTGTTCACGGAGTGTTAATGCTTTGCTCCGGTACTCTATTAAAAGGAGTACCTTAATATCCAGTAGTTTCCCTAGAGGCCCGGCTGCCACCGGCTGGTAGGACAGAAGATGTTGTGCAAGTTTCTCATTGCGAGCACGTACGACTATATATGGAACACATGCCTATTGATTGATTAGTACTTGGATACCGTTTTATTATTATCTGCAAATGCCCATGCTTTGATTGTTACATGAGTTTCTCTCATCCATGCAACGCCCGTTAATCCGTCCCTGTGCCTCAGTATTTTAATCCTGCTGTTTACTATAATCACTACTGCTTTGTCTTTATTTCACCGCTGCTGTTATTTCACTATTCCTACCTATAAAACTGTTACTACTGATAAACTCTTGCGAGCAAGTCTGTTTCCAGGTGCAGCTGAATTGACAACTCTTGTTAAGGCTTACAAGTATTCTTTGTCTCCCCTTGTGTCGAATCAATAAATTGGGTAATACTTCCCTCGAAGACTGTTGCGATCCCCTATACTTGTGGGTCATCAAGCACAATAAAAATTCACATGTTCAGAGGTGACACAATCATTCTTTACACTTCTGGACATTGATAAAGCTCTGGACATTAATGGATCAAAGAAATTCATCCAACATAGCAAAAGAGGCAATGCGAAATAAAAGGCAGAATCTGTCAAAAACAGAACAGTCCGTAAAGACGAATTTTAAAATGGCACCAGACTTGCTCAAACGGAACTCAAAACTAATGAAAGTTACGCGTACATATCTGAGGATCACGCTCGTAAATTGGCAGATTTTTCGAATTTTCTACAGAGACTTGTGCCAGAATTCGTGACAGACAGCAATGCTGTTTCTGCGCAGCGATCCCAAATATAACATCAACTTTAGCATAGAAAACTTTACTTGGCACAAAAACATGATAAGAGAGGTTGCTACAGTAGTAAACAACTTCCAAGACTCAACAAATAAAAATTGCTGTAGCAAAAAATAAACACATGGGTTATCTCCCAAGAAGTTCTTTTCTTTATAGCCATTAAGATGGGCTCAGCAGTTTTAATGATGCACTCGCAAGAAATAGTATTTGAAGCAAAAGAGAGCATCAAGAGGCAAATTCAAAACACATTTAAGTCTAACATGCTTCCTATGCATAGGAATCTTGTAAATAAACAAGTTCATGAAGAGCAAAGTGACAAGCATAAAAGCAACACAAGCGCAATTTCAAGATTCTCAACATAAAGAGGGGAAACTTAATATTATTAAGATGCATATAACCATATTTCCCTCTCTCATAATAACTTTCAGTAGCATCATGAACAAACTCAACAATATAAGTATCACATAAAGCATTCTTATCATGAGTCTCATGCATAAAATAATTACTACTCCCAACATAAGCATAGTCATTCTTATTAATTGTAGTGGGAGCAAATTCAACAAAGTAGCTATCAAATATAGGAGGTATATTGTAATCATAATCAAATTTATCCTCCATAACAGGTGGTAACAAAAGACTACTATCATTATAATCATCATAAATGGGAGGCAAAGTATCATCAAAGTAAATTTTCTCCTCAATGCTTGGGGGACTAAAAATATCATGCTCATCAAAACCAGCTTCCCCAAGCTTAGAATTTTCCATAGCATTAGCAACAATAGTGTTCAAAGCATTCATATTAATATGTTCCATGGGTTTTTTAATTTTCGCATCAAACCATCCATGTCTTAAATCAGGAAATAGAATAAAAAGGTCATTGTTGTCCATTATGCCTAACTAGTGTAAACAAGAAACCAAATGTCGCAATTGCAGAGTCTAAAGGAAATAGCTTCGAGCACACACACAATGGCGCCAGAAAAGTACTGTTACCTGGAACCGGAGTATGAGTGCCTTTTACCTTTCCTCCCCGGCAACGGCGCCAGAAAAGTGCTTGATGTCTCGGGTGCTTCTATTCTTGTAGACAGTGTTGGGCCTCCAAGAGCAGAGGTTTGTAGAACAGCAGCAAGTTTTCCCTTAAGTGGATCACCCAAGGTTTATCGAACTCAGGGAGGAAGAGGTCAAAGATATCCCTCTCATGCAACCCTGCAACCACAAAGCAAGAAGTCTCTTGTGTCCCCAACACACCTAATAGGTGCACTAGTTCGGCGAAGAGATAGTGAAATACAAGTGGTATGAATGAATATGAGCAGTAGTACGCAGCGCCAGAAAATAGCTTGCTAGCGTGCAGTTGATGGTAGTAATATTGTAGGAAATAAACATGCAGTAGTAACCCAGCAGTAGTAATTCAGTAACAAGCAGTGATAGCAGTATTTAGGAACAAGGCCTAGGGAATAGACTTTCACTAGTGGACACTCTCAACTTTGATCACATAACAGAATAGATAAATGCATACTCTACACTCTCTTGTTGGATGATGAACACATTGCGTAGGATTACACGAACCCTCAATGCCGGAGTTAACAAGCTCCACAATAATGCTCATGTTTAAGTAACCTTAAGTGTAAGATAGATCAATACGACTAAACCAAGTACTAGCATAGCATGCACACTGTCACCTTCATGCTTATGTAGGAGGAATAATACACATCAATACTATCATAGCAATAGTTAACTTCGCAATCTACAAGAGATCATGATCATAGCATAAACCAAGTACTAACACGGATGCACACACTGTCACCATTACATCGTGCAGGAGGAATAAAACTACTTTAATAACATTGCTAGAGTAGCACATAGATAAATTGTGATACAAAACACATTGCAATCATAAAGAGATATAAATAAGCACTTCACTATGCCATTCATAACAGTGAATAAGTATTCAGTGAAATATAGCCTAAGAGACCCACACGGTGCACACACTGTCACCTTTACACACGTGGGACAAGGAGTCTCCGGAGATCACATAAGTAAAACTCACTTGACTAGCACAATGACATCTAGATTACAAGCATCATATATGAATCTCAATCATGTAAGGCAGCTCATGAGATTATTGTATTGAAGTACATAGAGAGAGATGAACCACATAGCTCCGGTCAGCCAGAGCTCGATGGAGAACTACTCCTCCTCATGAGCAGCGGTGATGAAGATGGCGTGGAGATGGCACGGTGTCGATGGAGGCCTTCGGGGCACTCCCGTCCCGCAGGGTGCCGAACAGAGATCCTGTCCCCAGATCTTGGCTTACGATGGCGGCGCTCCGGAAGGTTTCGCGCACCGTGCTTCCTCCGTAAGGGTTTCGAGCGGGGGCACATATGGGCGAAGAGGCGTTAGAAGGTCGAAGACTGACGACACCATAGGCATTTGCGGCCAGAGACCACCACACCTATCATCGTAACCTATCTCTGCCATCTCACGGCTCGGATAGCCACGGGAAAACGTGTAGGACATAGCATGAAACAAAATTTCCTACGGCGAACACGCAATCCAAGCCAAGATGCAATCTAGAAGACGGTAGCAACGAGGGGATTATCGAGACTCACCCTTGAAGAGATTCCAAAGCCTACAAGAGGAGGCTCTTGTTGCTGCGGTAGACGTTCACTTGCCGCTTGCAAAAGCGCGTAGAAGATCTTGATCACGATCGGTTCCGACGCCACGAAGGGCAGCACCTCCGTACTCGGTCACACGTTCGGTTGTTGATGAAGACGACGTCCACCTCCCCGTTCCAGCGGGCAGCGGAAGTAGTAGCTCCTCTTGAATCCGACAGCACGACGGCGTGGTGTCGGTGGCGGTGGAGAAATCCGGCGGAGCTTCGCTAAGCGTGCGGGATATGGTGGAGGAGCGGGGGGCTAGGGTTTGGGGAGAGGGGGTGGCCGGCCACTATGGGGGGCGGCCAAGCTTGAGGCTTTGGTGTGGCCGGCCCCCTCCCCTTGGCCCTCTATATATAGGTGGAAGCCCCAAGTGTTGGACTACAAGTCTTCGAATAAGACCCGAACCCAAAACCTTCCATATGGTGGGAAACCTTCCCAAGCTAGGATTCCCACTAGAGGTGGGAATTCCACCTTCCATAGGGGGGGTGGCCGGCCCCCTAAGGGGGAGTCCACTTGGGACTCCTCCCCCACTAGGGTTGGCCGGCCATGGAGGTGGAGTCCCATGTGGACTCCACCTTCCTAGGTGGGTTCTTCCGGACTTTTCTAGAACCTTCTAGAACCTTCCATAGAACCTTCCGAATCATTTTAATTCACATAAAATGACATCCTATATATGAATCTTATTCTCCGGACCATTCCGGAACTCCTCGTGATGTCCGGGATCTCATCCGGGACTACGAACAAATATTCGAACTCCATTCCATATTCAAGTTCTACCATTTCAACATCCAACTTTAAGTGTGTCACCCTACGGTTCGCGAACTATGCGGACATGGTTGAGTACTCACTCCGACCAATAACCAATAGCGGGATCTGGAGATCCATAATGGCTCCCACATATTCATACGTCTCCACGTTCGATAATTTCTTATGGTCCATGCTACTTTATTGATGACCTACATGTCCACATTATATGTCATATTTATGCATTTTCGGAACTAACCTATTAACAAGATGCCGAGTGCCAGTTCCTGTTTTCTGCCTGTTTTTGGTTCAAAATCCTAGTAATATTCTCGGAATTGGACGAAACTTTCGCCCAGGGTCCTATTTTTGCACGAAGCTTCCAGAAGACCGAAGACCTAACGAAGTGGGGCCACGAGGCAGCCAGGGGGGTGGCCGGCGCGGCCCAGCCCTTGGCCGCGCGGCCCTGCCCCCTGGGCCCCTCGTGTGGCCCCTCGCGTTGACCTTCCGCCTACTTAAAGCTCCCGTCGCGAAACCCCCAGTACCGAGAGCCACGATACGGAAAACCTTACAGAGACGCCGCCGCCGCGAATCCCATCTCGGGGGATTCAGGAGATCGCCTCCGGCACCCTGCCGGAGAGGGGAATCATCTCCCGGAGGACTCTTCATCGCCATGATCGCCTCCGGAGTGATGAGTGAGTAGTTCACCCCTGGACCATGGGTCCATAGCAGTAGCTAGATGGTCGTCTTCTCCTTGTTGTGCTTCATTGTTAGATCTTGTGAGCTGCCTAACATGATCAAGATCATCTATATGTAATTCTATATGTTGTGTTTGTCGGGATCCGATGGATAGAGAGTACTATGATTATGGTGATTATCAATCTATTGTTCATGTGTTGTTTATGATCTTGCATGCTCTCCGTTATTAGTAGAGGCTCTGGCCAAGTTTTTACTCTTAACTCCAAGAGGGAGTAATTATGCTCGATAGTGGGTTCATGCCTTCATTGATACCTGGGACAGTGACAGAAAGTTCTAAGGTTGTGATGTGCTGTTGCCACTAGGGATAAAACATTGATGCTATGTCTAAGGATGTAGTTATTGATTACATTACGCACAATACTTAATGCAATTGTCTGTTGCTTTGCAACTTAATACTGGAGGGGGTTCGGACGATAACCTGAAGGTGGACTTTTTAGGCATAGATGCAGTTGGATGGCGGTCTATGTTCTTTGTCGTAATGCCCAATTAAATCTCACTATATTTACCATGTCATGTATATGCATTATTATGCCTTTCTCTATTTGTTAATTGCCCGACTGTAATTTGTTCACCCAACATGCTTTTATCTTATGGGAGAGACACCTCTAGTGAACTGTGGACCCCGGTCCTATTCTTTCCATAGCATACAATCTACTTGTTTTACTGTTTTCTTTGCAAACATCTTCCACTCGATACGTTTAATCCTTTGTTACAGCAAGCCGGTGAGATTGACAACCTCACTTGTTTCGTTGGGGCAAAGTACTTTGGTTGTGTTGTGCAGGGTTCCTAGTTGGCGCCGAATCCCTGGTGTTGCGCCGCATCACATTTCGCGACCATCAACCTTCAACGTGCTTTCTCCTCTTGGTTCGATTAAACCTTGGTTTCTTTCTGAGGGAAAACTTGCTACTGTGCGCATCATACCTTCCTCTTGGGGTTCCCAACGAACGTGTGAGTTACACGCCATCAAGCTCTTTTTCTGGCGCCGTTGCCGGGGAGATCAAGACACGCTGCAAGGGGAGTCTCCACTTCTCAATCTCTTTACTTTGTTTTTGTCTTGCTTTATTTTATTTACTACTTTGTTTGCTGCACTAAATCAAAACACAAAAAAATTAGTTGCTAGTTTTACTTTATTTACTGTCTTGCTCTCTATATCTAAAACACAAAAAAATTAGTTACTTGCATTTACTTTATCTAGTTTGTTTTATTTACCGTTGCTAAAATGAATACCCCTGAAAATACTAAATTGTGTGACTTCACAAATGCAAATAATAATGATTTCCTATGCACACCTATTGCTCCACCTGCTACTACAGCAGAATTCTTTGAAATTAAACCTGCTTTACTAAATCTAGTCATGAGAGAACAATTTTCTGGTGCTAGTTCTGATGATGCTGCTGCCCATCTCAATAATTTTGTTGAACTTTGTGAAATGCAAAAGTATAAAGATGTAGATGGTGATATTATTAAATTGAAAGTGTTTCCTTTCTCATTAAGAGGAAGAGCTAAAGATTGGTTGCTATCTTTGCCTAAGAATAGTATTGATTCATGGACTAAATGTAAGGATGCTTTTATTGGTAGATATTATCCTCCCGCTAAAATTATTTCTTTGAGAAGTAGCATAATGAATTTTAAACAATTAGATACTGAACATGTTGCTCAAGCATGGGAGAGAATGAAAACTTTGGTAAAGAATTGCCCAACCCATGGACTGACTACTTGGATGATCATCCAAACCTTCTATGCAGGACTAAATTTTTCTTCGCGGAATTTATTGGATTCAGCTGCTGGAGGTACCTTTATGTCCATCACATTGGGGGCGGCTACAAAACTTCTTGATGATATGATGATAAATTACTCTGAATGGCACACGGAAAGAGCTCCACAAGGTAAGAAGGTAAATTCTGTTGAGGAAACCTCTTCCTTGAGTGATAAGATTGATGTGATTATGTCTATGCTTGTGAATGGTAGATCTAATGTTGATCCAAATAATGTTCCTTTAGCTTCATTGGTTGCTCAAGAAGAAAATGTTGATGTGAATTTCATTAAAAATAATAATTTCAACAACAATGCTTATAGGAACAACTCTGGTAATAACTATAGGCCATATCCTTCTGCTAATGGTAATGGTTATGGTAATTCTTATGGGAATTCTTACAATAATAATAGGAGTGTACCCTCTGGTCTTGAAGCCATGCTTAAAGAATTTATTAGTACACAAACTGCTTTTAACAAATCTGTTGAGGAAAAGCTTGATAAAATTGATACTATCGCTTCTAGAGTTGATAGGCTTGCCTCTGATGTTAATCTTTTAAAGTTGAAAGTTATGCCTAATAATGATCTTGATAATAAGATTACTACTACAGCAAATGCCATCCAAGTTAGAATTAATGAGAATATAAGATTAATGGCTGAGTTGCGTGCTAGGTGGGATAGAGAAGAAAATGAAAAACTAGCTAAAGAGAATAATGTAGCTAAAGTTTGGACTATTACCACCACTAGTAATGCTAATTCTTCACATGTTGCTGCACCTCCTACTATCAATGGTAAAATAATTGGTGTTGGCAATGTTTCTACTCCTAGTGCAAAGCGTACAAACTGCCTGAAATTGCTAAAACTGCTGAAACTGCTTGTGATAAAACTGCTGAAATTTTTTCCAACCTTGGGAATAATGATCCCATTGCTGTAGCTCATAATGATTTAGATTTTGATGATTGCCACATCTCTGAAGTTATAAAGTTCTTACAAAAACTTGCTAAAAGTCCTAATGCTAGTGCTATAAATTTAGCCTTTACAAAACATATTACAAATGCTCTCATAAAAGCTAGAGAAGAGAAACTAAAACTTGAAACTTCTATTCCTAGAAAGTTAGAAGATGGTTGGGAGCCCATCATTAAAATGAAATTCAATGACTTTGAATGTAATGCCTTATGTGATCTTGGTGCAAGTATTTCTGTTATGCCTAAAAAGATTTATGATATGCTTGACTTGCCACCATTGAAGAATTGTTATTTGGATGTTAATCTTGCCGATAATGTTAAAAAGAAACCTTTGGGGAGGATTGATAATGTGCATATTACGGTTAACAATAACCTTGTCCCCGTTGATTTTGTTGTCTTGGATATCGAATGCAATGCATCTTGTCCAATTGTGTTGGGAAGACCTTTTCTTCGAACTGTTGGTGCTGTTATTGATATGAGGGAAGGTAATATTAAATATCAATTTCCTCTCAAGAAAGGTATGGAACACTTCCCTAGAAAGAGAATGAAGTTGCCTTTTGATTCTATTATTAGAACAAGCTATGATGTTGATGCTTCTACTCTCGATGTTACTTGATTTGTACTTTCTGCGCCTAGCTGAAAGGCGTTAAAGAAAAGCGCTTATGGGAGACAACCCATGTTTTTACCTACAGCAATTTTTTGTTTTATTGAGTCTTGGAAGTTGTTTACTACTGTAGCAACCTCTCCTTATCATGTTTTTGTGCCAAGTAAAGTTTCTATGTCAAAGTTGATGTTATATTTGGGATTGCTGCGCAGAAACAGCATTGCTGTCTGTCACGAATCTGGGCATAATTCTCTGTAGAAAATTCGAAAAAATCTGCCAATTTACGAGCGTGATCCTCAGATATGTACGCAACTTTCATTAGTTTTGAGTTTTTCCATTTGAGCAAGTCTGGTGCCATTTATAAATTCGTCTTTACGGACTGTTCTGTTTTTGACAGATTCTGCCTTTTATTTCGCATTGCCTCTTTTGCTATGTTGGATTTATTTCTTTGATCCATTAATGTCCAGTAGCATTATGCAATGTCCAGAAGTGAAAAGAATGATTGTGTCACCTCTGAATGTGTGAATTATTAATGATGCACTAACCCTCTAATGAGTTTGCTTGAAGTTTGGTGTGAAGGAAGTTTTCAAGGGTCAAGAGAGGAGAATGATATACTAAGATCAAGAGGAGTGAAAGCTCTAAGCTTGGGGATGCCCCCGTGGTTCATCCCTGCATATTTTAAGAAGACTCAAGCGTCTAAGCTTGGGGATGCCCAAGGCATCCCCTTCTTCATCGACAACATCATCAGGTTCCTCCCCTGAAACTATATTTTTATTCAGTCACATCTTGTGTTCTTTACTTGGAGCGTCGGTTTGTTTTCGTTTTTGTTTTTGTTTGAATAAGATGGATCCTAGCATTCACTTTGTGGGAGAGAGACACGCTCCGCTGTTGCATATGGACACATGTGTCCTTAGGCTTTACTCATAATGTTCAAGGCGAAGTTTCTTCTTCGTTAATTTGTTATATGGTTGGAATTGGAAAATGCTACATGTAGTAATTCTAAAATGTCTTGGATAATGTGATACTTGGCAATTGTTGTGCTCATGTTTAAGCTCTTGCATCATATGCTTTGCACCCATTAATGAAGAAATACATAGAGCTTGCTAAAATTTGATTTGCATATTTGGTTTCTCTAAGGTCTAGATAATATCTAGTATTGAGTTTTGAACAACAAGGAAGACAGGTGTAGAGTCTTATAATGTTTACAATATGTCTTTTATGTGAGTTTTGCTGCACTTGTTCATCCTTGAGTTTGCTTCAAATAACCTTGCTAGCCTAAACCTTGTATCGAGAGGGAATACTTCTCATGCATCCAAAATCCTTGAGCCAACTACTATGCCATTTGTGTCCACCATACCTACCTACTACATGGTATTTCTCCGCCATTCCAAAGTAAATTGCTTGAGTGCTACCTTTAAAATTCCATCATTCACCTTTGCAATATATAGCTCATGGGACAAAATAGCCTTAAAAACTATCGTAGTATTGAATATGTACTTATGCACTTTATATTTTATTAAGTTGCTTGTTGTGCGATAACCATGTTTCTGGGGAACGCCATCAACTATTGTTGAATATCATGTGAGTTGCTATGCATGTCCGTCTTGTCTGAAGGTCTATCATTTTAGTGGTTGGAGCATGCAAAATTGTTAGAGAAGAACATTGGGCCGCTAACTAAAGCCATGAATCATGGTGGAAGTTTCAGTTTTGGACATATATCCTCAATCTCATATGAGAATAATAACTTTGCTACATGCTTATGCATTAAAGAGGAGTCCATTATCTGTTGTCCATGTTGTCCCGGTATGGATGTCTAAGTTGAGAATAATCAAAAGCGAGAAATCCGAAATGCGAGCATTCTCCTTGGACCTTTGTACAGGCGGCATGGAGGTACCCCTTTGTGACACTTGGTTGAAACATGGCATGCAAAGATCCGGTAGTCCAAGTTAAGTAGGACGAGGTGCGGGCACTATTAGTATACTATGCATGAGGCTTTAAGATATAAATTTCATAACTCATATGCTTTATTACTACCGTTGACAAAATTGTTTCATGTTTTCAAAATAAAAGCTCTAGCACAAATACAGCAATCGATGCTTTCCTCTTGAAGGACCATTCTTTTACTTTTATTGTTGAGTCAGTTTACCTATCTCCTTCCACCTTAAGAAGCAAACACTTGTGTGAACTGTGCATTGATTCCTACATACTTGCATATTGCACTTGTTATATTACTTTATGTTGACAATATCCATGAGATATACATGTTATAAGTTGAAAGCAACCGCTGAAACTTAATCTTCCTATGTGTTGCTTCAACACCTTTACTTTGATTTATTGCTTTACGAGTTAACTCTTATGCAAGACTTATTGATGCTTGTCTTGAAGTACTATTCATGAAAAGTCTTTGCTATATGATTCACTTGTTTACTCATGTCATTACCTTTGCTTTGATCGCTGCATTCATTACATATGTTTACAAATAGTATGATCAAGATTATGATGGCATGTCACTTCAGAAATTATCTTTGTTATCGTTTTACCTGCTCGGGACAGAACTAAGCTTGGGGATGCTGATACGTCTCCAACGTATCGATAATTTCTTATGTTCCATGCTACTTTATTGATGATACCTACATGTTTTATGCACATTATATGTCATATTTATGCATTTTCTGGAACTAACCTATTAACAAGATGCCGAAGAGCCAGTTGTTGTTTTCTGCTGTTTTTGGTTTCGAAATCCTAGTAAAGAAATATTCTCGGAATTGGACGAAACTTTCGCCCAGGGTCCTATTTTGCACGAAGCTTCCAGAAGACCGAAGACCTAACGAAGTGGGGCCACGAGGCAGCCAGGGGGTGGCCGGCGCGGCCCAGGCCCTGGCCGCGCCGACCTGCCCCCTGGGCCCCTCGTGTGGCCCCTCGCGTTGACCTTCCGCCTACTTAAAGCTCCCGTCGCGAAACCCCCAGTACCGAGAGCCACGATACGAAAACCTTACAGAGACGCCGCCGCCGCGAATCCCCTCTCGGGGGATTCTGGAGATCGCCTCCGGCACCCTGCCGGAGAGGGGATTCATCTCCCGGAGGACTCTTCATCGCCATGATCGCCTCCGGAGTGATGAGTGAGTAGTTCACCCCTGGACCATGGGTCCATAGCAGTAGCTAGATGGTCGTCTTCTCCTTGTTGTGCTTCATTGTTAGATCTTGTGAGCTGCCTAACATGATCAAGATCATCTATATGTAATGTTGTGTTTGTCGGGATCCGATGGATAGAGAGTACTATGATTATGGTGATTATCAATCTATTGTTCATGTGTTGTTTATGATCTTGCATGCTCTCCGTTATTAGTAGAGGCTCTGGCCAAGTTTTTACTCTTAACTCCAAGAGGGAGTAATTATGCTCGATAGTGGGTTCATGCCTTCATTGATACCTGGGACAGTGACAGAAAGTTCTAAGGTTGTGATGTGCTGTTGCCACTAGGGATAAAACATTGATGCTATGTCTAAGGATGTAGTTATTGATTACATTACGCACAATACTTAATGCAATTGTCTGTTGCTTTGCAACTTAATACTGGAGGGGGTTCGGACGATAACCTGAAGGTGGACTTTTTAGGCATAGATGCAGTTGGATGGCGGTCTATGTTCTTTGTCGTAATGCCCAATTAAATCTCACTATATTTACCATGTCATGTATATGCATTATTATGCCTTTCTCTATTTGTTAATTGCCCGACTGTAATTTGTTCACCCAACATGCTTTTATCTTATGGGAGAGACACCTCTAGTGAACTGTGGACCCCGGTCCTATTCTTTCCATAGCATACAATCTACTTGTTTTACTGTTTTCTTTGCAAACATCTTCCACTCGATACGTTTAATCCTTTGTTACAGCAAGCCGGTGAGATTGACAACCTCACTGTTTCGTTGGGGCAAAGTACTTTGGTTGTGTTGTGCAGGTTCCACGTTGGCGCCGGAATCCCTGGTGTTGCGCCGCATCACATTTCGCGACCATCAACCTTCAACGTGCTTCTTGGCTCCTACTGGTTCGATTAAACCTTGGTTTCTTTCTGAGGGAAAACTTGCTACTGTGCGCATCATACCTTCCTCTTGGGGTTCCCAACGAACGTGTGAGTTACACGCCATCAATATTCAACGATGACTTCAGTGATCGAATGAACCATTCACATACGATACCAATTCCCTTTGTCACGCGATATTTTACTTGTCCGAGGTTTGATCATCGGTATCACACTATACCTTGTTCAACCTCGTCTCCTGACAAGTACTCTTTACTCGTACCGTGGTATGTGGTCTCTTATGAACTTATTCATATGCTTGCAAGACATTAGACGACATTCCACCGAGAGGGCCCAGAGTATATCTATCCGTCATCGGGATGGACAAATCCCACTATTGATCCATATGCCTCAACTCATACTTTCCGGATACTTAATCCCACCTTTATAACCACCCATTTACGCAGTGGCGTTTGATGTAATCAAAGTACCTTTCCGGTATAAGTGATTTACATGATCTCATGGTCATAAGGACTAGGTAACTATGTATTGAAAGCTTATAGCAAATAACTTAATGACGTGATCTTATGCTACGCTTAATTGGGTGTGTCCATTACATCATTCATACAATGATATAACCTTGTTATTAATAACATCCAATGTTCATGATTATGAAACTAATCATCTATTAATCAACAAGCTAGTTAAGAGGCTTACTAGGGACTCTTTGTTTGTTTACATATCACACATGTATCAATGTTTCAGTTAATACAATTATAGCATGGTATATAAACATTTATCATAAACATAAAGATATATAATAACCACTTTTATTATTGCCTCTTGGGCATATCTCCAACAGTCTCCCACTTGCACTAGAGTCAATAATCTAGATTACATTGTAAGGTACCTAACACCCATGGCATTCTGGTGTTGGTCATGCTTTGCCCTAGGGAGAGCTTTAGTCAACGGATCTGCTACATTCAGATCAGTGTGTACTTTGCAAATCTTTACTTCTCCATCTTCGATGTACTCGCGAATCGAGTGGTAACGCAGCTTGATATGCTTCAGCCTCTTGTGTGACCTTGGTTCTTGTGCATTGGCGATGGCACCCATGTTGTCACAGTAGATGACTAGTGGGTCCAATGCACTAGGAACCACACCGAGCTCTACAATGAACCTCTTCATCCATACCGCTTCTGATGAAGCCTCTGAAGCCGCTATGTACTCCGATTCTGTTGAGGATTTCGCCACCGTGCACTGCTTCGAGCTTGCCCAGCTTACTGCAGCACCATTCAATATAAACACGTACCCAGATTGTGACTTAGAGTCATCAGGATCAGTGTTCCAACTTGCATCGGTGTAACTTGTTACAACGAGCTCTTGGTCACCTCCATAACAAAGAAACATATCCTTAGTTCTTTTCAAGTACTTCAGGATATTCTTGACCGCTGTCCAGTGTTCCATTCCTGGATCACTTTGATATCTGCTAGTCAAACTAACAGCATGTGCTATATCCGGTCTTGTACATAGCATGGCATACATGATAGAGCCTACTGCCGAGGCATAGGGGA
Source organism: Lolium multiflorum (assembly GCA_030979885.1). NCBI lineage: Eukaryota > Viridiplantae > Streptophyta > Magnoliopsida > Poales > Poaceae > Lolium > Lolium multiflorum. Next base: position 322,031,703 of record CM061749.1, read on the forward strand.
TCTGACTCATCCTTTCTCTTTCTTCTGCCGTAGCCGGTCCTTGAGTCTTACTCAAGACCTTGCCTGGTAACATAGGTAAGAATCCTTTCTTACTTTCGTCCATTCTAAACTTCTTCAGAATCTTGTCCAGGTATGTACTCTGTGATAGCCCTATTAGACGTCTTGATCTATCTCTATAAATCTTGATGCCTAATATGTATGATGCTTCACCAAGGTCTTTCATTGAAAAACTATTATTCAAATAACCCTTTACACTGCTTAATAGTTCTATATCATTCCCAATCAATAATATGTCATCTACATATAATATCAGGAATGCTACAGAGCTCCCACTCACTTTCTTGTAAATACAGGCCTCTCCATGACACTGTATAAACCCGAAGTCTTTGATCACCTTATCAAAACGTCGGTTCCAACTTCTCGATGCTTGCTTCAGTCCATAGATTGAACGCTGAAGTTTGCATACTTTGTCAGCATTTTTAGGATCGACAAAACCTTTGGGTTGTACCATATACAACTCTTCCTCAATGTCTCCATTAAGGAACGCCGTTTTGACATCCATCTGCCAAATCTCATAATCGAAAAATGCAGCTATTGCTAACAAAATCCTCACAGATTTTAGCTTCGCTACAGGTGAGAAAGTCTCATCGTAGTCAACACCTTGAATTTGTCGGAAACCCTTTGCGACAAGTCGAGCTTTATAGACAGTAATATTACCATCAGCATCTGTTTTTCTCTTGAAGATCCATTTATTCTCGACAGCCTTGCGGCTATCAGGTAAGTCTACCAAAGTCCATACTTTGTTATCATACATGGATCCCATTTCGGATTTCATGGCTTCTTGCCATTTGTTGGAATCTGGGCTCATCATCGCTTCTTCATACGTCGCAGGGTCCTCATCATTGTTATCCACAATCATGACATTTAGACAAGGATCATACCAATCTGGAGTGGCACGATCCCTTGTCGATCTGCGAGGTTCAGTAGCTGTCTCATTTGAAGTTTCATGATCATTATCATTAGCTTCCTCTGTTGTCGGTGTAGGTGGTACAGGAACATTTTCCGGTACTGCGCTACTCTGATCAACGAGTAGAGATTCTTCAATCTCATCGAGTTCTACTTTTCTTCCAGTCACTTCTTTAGTGAGAAATTCTTTCTCAAGAAAGGTTCCGTTCTTAGCAACAAAGATCTTGCCTTCGGATCTGTGATAGAAAGTGTACCCTATAGTTTCCTTAGGGTATCCTATGAAGACGCATTTCTCCGCTTTGGGTTCTAGCTTGTCCGGTTGTAACTTTTTTACATAGGCTTCGCAACCCCAAACTTTCAGGAACGACAGCTTAGGTTTCTTATTAAACCATAATTCATACGGTGTCGTTTCAACGGATTTTGATGGTGCTCTATTTAAAGTGAATGCGGCTGTCTCTAATGCATAACTCCAAAATGATAAAGGTAAATCAGTAAGAGACATCATAGAACGAACCATATCTAAGAGAGTTCGATTACGACGTTCGGACACACCGTTTCGTTGTGGTGTTCCCGGCGGTGTCAATTGTGAAAGTATTCCGCATTTCTTTAAATGCATGCCAAACTCATAACTCAGATATTCACCTCCGCGATCAGATCGTAGAAATTTAATCTTCTTGTTACGTTGATTTTCTACTTCACTTTGGAATTCCTTAAACTTCTCGAAAGTTTCGGATTTATGTTTCATTAAATAGATATACCCATATCTACTTAAATCATCTGTGAAGGTTAGAACATAACGATAACCACCGCGCGATGCTACACTCATTGGTCCACACACATCTGTATGTATGATTTCCAATAAGTCAGTAGCTCGCTCCATCATACCCGAGAATGGAGTCTTAGTCATTTTTCCCATCAGACATGCTTCGCATCTATCAAGTGACTCAAAGTCAAGTGATTCAAGTAATCCATCAGTATGGAGTTTCTTCATGCGTTTCACTCCAATATGACCAAGACGACAGTGCCACATATAAGTAGAATTATCATTCAATTTAATTCGCTTAGCATCAATGTTATGTATATGCGTATTACTACTATCGAGATCTAACAGAAATAAGCCATTCTTTTGTGGTGCTCGACCATAAAAGATATTATTCATAAAAATAGAACAACCATTATTCTCAGACTTGAATGAATAACCGTCTTGCATTAAACAAGATCCAGATATAATGTTCATGCTCAACGCAGGTACATAATAACAATTATTTAGGCTTAAAACTAATCCCGAAGGTAGATGTAGAGGAAGTGTCCCGACTGCGATCACATTGACCTTGGATCCGTTTCCAACGCGCATCGTCACTTCATCTTTCAGCAGTTGTCGTTTATTCTTTAGTTCCTGTTTCGAGTTACAAATATGAGCAACCGAACCAGTATCAAATACCCAGGTACTAGAACGAGAACTAGTGAGATAAACATCTATAACATGTATATCAGATATACCTTCTTTCTTCTTCTTGACAAGGCCGCTCTTCAGATCCGCCAAATACTTGGAGCAATTACGCTTCCAGTGTCCCTTCTCCTTGCAGTAATAGCACTCAGCATCAGGCTTAGGGCCGTTCTTAGGTTTCATAGGAGGCGTGGCAGCTTTCTTGCCACCCTTCTTGAATTTTCCCTTAGACTTGCCCTGTTTCTTGAAACTGGTGGTCTTGTTGACCATCAACACTTGGTGCTCTTTCTTGATCTCAATCTCAGCAGCTTTTAGCATGCCAAAGAGTTCAGGAAACTCCTTGTTCATGTTCTGCATATTGTAGTTCATCACAAAGTTCTTGTAACTTGGTGGCAGTGATTGAAGGACACGATTAATCCCCAGTCTGTTAGGAATCACTATTCCCAAGTCACTGAGTTTCTTCGCATGCCCGGTCATAACGAGCATGTGCTCACTAATGGAGCTGCCTTCTTCCATCATACAGCTGAAAAAGTGTTTCGATGCTTCATAGCATTCCACGGCCGCATGAGTCTCAAAAATAGTCTTCAACTCTTTCATCAACTCATGAGGATCGTGGTGCTCAAAACGTTTTTGAAGATCGGATTCCAGACTGCATAAGATGGCACACTGAACTTGAGAGTACCGAGTTTTCCGAGTCGCGTAAACATTCTTTACTTCATCGGTTTCAGTTTCTGCAGGAGGGTCACCTAGCGGTGCATCAAGCACATATTGCAGATTTCCGCCATTGAGGAAGATCCTCACATGACGGAACCAGTCGGTGAAGTTGCTACCGTTGCTCTTAAGCTTTTCTTTCTCTAGGAACTGGTTAAAATTGATTGGGGACGCCATATCTACAACATATTTGCAATAGTTTAGACTAAGTTTATGACAAATTGAGTTCAAATTTTAATTCTACATAATTAAAAATCTAGGTGAACTCCCACTCAAAACAATATCCCTCGCATTGTCTTAGTGATCACACGAACCAAATCCATCACACCTATGCCCGATCATCACGAGACAAGATGTAATTTCAATGGCGAACACTCAAAGTGTTCATCATATCAATCATATGATTCATGCTCTACCTTTCGGTATCACGTGTTCCGAGACCATGTCTGTACATGCTAGGCTCGTCAAGGCCACCTTAGTATCCGCATGTGCAAAACTGTCTTGCACCCGTTATATGTACTTATCGAATCTATCACACCCGATCATCACGAGATGCTTCGAAACGATAAGACTTGATAACGGTGCTACTAAGGATGAACACTTTATTATCTTGAGATTTTAGTGAGAGGGATCATCTTATAATGCTACCGTCGCGATCTAAGCAAAATAAGATGCATAAAAGGATTAACATCACATGCAGTTCATATGTGATATGATATGGCCCTTTTGTCTTTGCGCCTTTGATCTTCATCTCCAAAGCACGGACATGATCTCCATCATCAACGGGCATGATCTCCATCATCGTCGGCGAAGCACCAAGGTCAATGGCGCCGTCTTCATGATCGTCCTCCATGTAGCAACTATTACAACTACTTTGAAATACTACTCAACATGAAATTTAAAGACAACCATAAGGCTCCTGCCGGTTGCCACAATACAATAATGATCATCTCATACATATTCATCATCACATTATGGCCATATCACATCACCAAACCCTGCAAAAACAAGTTAGACGTTCTCTAATTTGGTTTGCATATTTTACGTGGTTTAGGGTTTTCGAGCAAGATCCAATCTACCTACGAACATGAACCACAACGGTGATACTAGTGTTGTCAATAGAAGAGTAAATTGAATCTTCACTATAGTAGGAGAGACAGACACCCGCAAAGCCACTTATGCAATACAAGTTGCATGTCAAGCGTGGAGCAAATCTCATGAACGCGGTCATGTAAAGTTAGCCCGAGCCGCTTCATCCCACTATGCCACAAAGATGCAAAGTACTCAACTAAAGATAACAAGAGCATCAACGCCCACAAACCATTGTGTTCTACTCGTGCAACCATCTATGCATAGACACGGCTCTGATACCACTGTAGGATAACGTAGCATAGAAAACAAAAATTTTCCTACGGCGAACACGCAATCCAAGCCAAGATGCAATCTAGAAGACGGTAGCAACGAGGGGATTATCGAGACTCACCCTTGAAGAGATTCCAAAGCCTACAAGAGGAGGCTCTTGTTGCTGCGGTAGACGTTCACTTGCCGCTTGCAAAAGCGCGTAGAAGATCTTGATCACGATCGGTTCCGGCGCCACGAACGGGCAGCACCTCCGTACTCGGTCACACGTTCGGTTGTTGATGAAGACGACGTCCACCTCCCCGTTCCAGCGGGCAGCGGAAGTAGTAGCTCCTCTTGAATCCGACAGCACGACGGCGTGGTGTCGGTGGCGGTGGAGAAATCCGGCGGAGCTTCGCTAAGCGTGCGGGATATGGTGGAGGAGCGGGGCGCTAGGGTTTGGGGAGAGGGGGTGGCCGGCCACTATGGGGGCGGCCAAGCTTGAGGCTTTGGTGTGGCCGGCCCCCTCCCCTTGGCCCTCTATATATAGGTGGAAGCCCCAAGTGTTGGACTACAAGTCTTCGAATAAGACCCGAACCCAAAACCTTCCATATGGTGGGAAACCTTCCCAAGCTAGGATTCCCACTAGAGGTGGGAATTCCACCTTCCATAGGGGGGGTGGCCGGCCCCCTAAGGGGGAGTCCACTTGGGACTCCTCCCCCACTAGGGTTGGCCGGCCATGGAGGTGGAGTCCCATGTGGACTCCACCTTCCTTGGTGTGTCTTCCGGACTTTTCTAGAACCTTCTAGAACCTTCCATAGAACCTTCCGAATCATTTTAAACACATAAAATGACATCCTATATATGAATCTTATTCTCCGGACCATTCCGGAACTCCTCGTGATGTCCGGGATCTCATCCGGGACTCCGAACAAATATTCGAACTCCATTCCATATTCAAGTTCTACCATTTCAACATCCAACTTTAAGTGTGTCACCCTACGGTTCGCGAACTATGCGGACATGGTTGAGTACTCACTCCGACCAATAACCAATAGCGGGATCTGGAGATCCATAATGGCTCCCACATATTCAACGATGACTTCAGTGATCGAATGAACCATTCACATACGATACCAATTCCCTTTGTCACGCGATATTTTACTTGTCCGAGGTTTGATCATCGGTATCACACTATACCTTGTTCAACCTCGTCTCCTGACAAGTACTCTTTACTCGTACCGTGGTATGTGGTCTCTTATGAACTTATTCATATGCTTGCAAGACATTAGACGACATTCCACCGAGAGGGCCCAGAGTATATCTATCCGTCATCGGGATGGACAAATCCCACTATTGATCCATATGCCTCAACTCATACTTTCCGGATACTTAATCCCACCTTTATAACCACCCATTTACGCAGTGGCGTTTGATGTAATCAAAGTACCTTTCCGGTATAAGTGATTTACATGATCTCATGGTCATAAGGACTAGGTAACTATGTATTGAAAGCTTATAGCAAATAACTTAATGACGTGATCTTATGCTACGCTTAATTGGGTGTGTCCATTACATCATTCATACAATGATATAACCTTGTTATTAATAACATCCAATGTTCATGATTATGAAACTAATCATCTATTAATCAACAAGCTAGTTAAGAGGCTTACTAGGGACTCTTTGTTTGTTTACATATCACACATGTATCAATGTTTCAGTTAATACAATTATAGCATGGTATATAAACATTTATCATAAACATAAAGATATATAATAACCACTTTTATTATTGCCTCTTGGGCATATCTCCAACAAATCTAGCACTTGATCTAGATGATATTTCGTTACTAGGATTTCTGAAACCAAAAACAGCAGAAAACAGGAACTGGCACTTCGGCATCTTGTTAATAGGTTAGTTCCAGAAAATGCGTAAATACGACATATAATGTGCATAAAACATGTAGGTATCATCAATAAAGTAGCATGGAACATAAGAAATTATCGATACGTTGGAGACGTATCAGTGCTGCGCGGAGATGGGCGGCGCGGTCGGCGGCGGTGCGGCGCCGGAGATGGGCGGCACGGCCAGCAGCGGGGCGCCGGCGAAGACGGGCGGCGGCGGGTGGTAGAGAGGGCCGACCGGGGACGCGGCGAGTGGGGGCGACGCGGGTCGGCCGGGAACGCCCGGAGATGGTCGGAATTTGGCCGGAGATGGCCGGAGACAGCGGATCGGCTCGATATTGAGCTCAAAATCCGACGAAAAAGGGCAAGAAATAAGAAGGTGGAGCAGCGGCGGCCGGAAAGATCATCATCGGCGGCGCGTGGATCGAACGTGAGTTGCAGCTGCAAAGAGCTAGACCTAGAGCTCTGGTACCATGTTGAGAATGAGAAACTAGTATTCACAGAGAGCCATAGGCCAGTACATGTACATGTGTGACAATGTGCAGGTACGCCCCTCATACACTGGGGAATAACGGAAAAGGGACTATACAACTCTAACAGATTTGTCTAGATTCGGATGTAGTCTTCTGTCCGATCTATAGGGTTTCGAACGGCGATGCACCAAAGTTTAACTGAAAAACGTTGGTCGTAGGCGCTGTCGATGATCGTAGGGTTTCAGAACTGCATTTCTTTTTTTGGGACACTCTGTTCTGTACATAGGCAATGGATTAGGATGCATGCAAATTCATTGCAAAGTATTTGGTTTGGCTTGAGATTGGCCTGAGTCTCAAGTGTAGGGTTCTGAAGGAACCAATATTGTGACATACTTCATGTTAAGCTTCATGCATTAGCCACTTGAACCAAAAGTCCGAACTGATGGAAAGGGCTAGGCTAGGCAATCTACGTGTACACGTCAACACCCCCTCTCACGTGTGACGGGAGACGAGAAGACAAGTCAACACGTGTAGAGAGCAAAGAGGCGGCGCCGGATACACACGGCAAGAGGCGGGGAAGGCCGGATACACACGGCAGGAGGCTGCGGTGATTTTTAGAATAAATTGTGAAAGTCAGGATTTGAACTCGAGACCTGGGGCTCTGATACCATGTTAAGCTTCATGCACTAGCCACTTGAACCAAAAGTCCGAACTGATGGAAAGGACTAGGCAATCTACTTTATACACGTCAACACTTCCCTTAAACTGAAACAAACTAGCCAGGCTTCTCTTGCTCTCTGGATCCCTGAAGGAAAATAATCTAGTCAGGTTACTTTCAGGTTCCCAACTTAAAATTAAGGCAATGCTTGCAGCGTTGATGAATTGACTGTCGACTTCACACTAGTTACATGCATGTTACATGTACACCTACCATGAAATTATTAGTGGAGCATTCCTGATAACGGTTTGCATCTGAGATGAAATGATGCAGATATTTCTAAATAAGGCAACATGAAGGCACATAAAGGACCAACCAATGTTACAAGGAGATCATCGCTGGCTCGATATTTAGAAAATAGACACCTGATCTAGGAAATAAATACAACTGCTAGCTAGTGGCGGAGCCAGCATATGAACAATGGGTGTACATAGCAAACTAAAAGTTATAATTTTACTCATGTTTCTACTAATTTATTTGATGAATATTGCTCTACAGGCTTTTGCCAGAAAATAATGGGTGCACATTTGTCCACCCATGTACTGATCTCCTCCGCCCATGCTGCTAGCATAGGCTCTTGCTGAATGCTGAGCATAATCTCCATAACTAACCAGATGTAGGTGATTCAAGGAGAGAAATAGAGGGAACGTATCAGGTGAAAATGAGTTACATTCTGCAAATCTGAAAATGATACATGTACCGTTGGATTGAATCTCAATGGTCAGAGCGTCGACTCCATCTGAGCTAGGTCTAGTTCGCAAAAGCCCTCAACATTTAACAATAAGATGTTGGGTAGGTTGTTTCGTCCTCTAACTCACCCAGGCTCTCTCTTTCTATGTTCTTCCCCATCCCCGTTCTCCACACTGCATGGTGAGGTGACCGACGAGATCAAGAGCGCCCGCGTGTTCTCGGCGACGCCCTGAGGTCTGGTTTTTTCGGGGATCGGCGTTGTTGAAGTCGGCTTGCATCCTGCTGCCGCCTAATCTGGAATTGCAGCCATGCACATGCGCTGCCAAGGTTCCAGTGCGTGTTCACCGTGCTCTCAGATCTGGTCAACACCTTTCTTGGATTCATTGCATCTTGTAGCTTGCGTGTGTATGGTCTGATTCAATTTTTCTTGGTTAATTCGTTTGAAGACATGAAGTTGAACTTTTGTTTAGCATGTAGAAAATACAGTTGTTCCTAATTTTTTCAGAACCGAATCTTTTCGGTTCTGAAAAAATTAGGAACAGCGCTTTGGAGGACGCGCGTGCTGGCGGACGGAGGAGATGGCGGTTGCGAAGTGATGCCACATGCGGGTGCTGGGTGGATGCAGGTGGCGGGCGGCAAGCGGCGGCGCCGGCAACCACGGCTGGCTTGCGGGCCAGATCGGACCAGGCGGGTCCGGATCCGTGGCTGCTTAAGGGCCCTCCTGGGCCTGAGCCCTGTGGGCTGCAGTGTTGTTTGTTTGCTATGTCGCCCTGCATATGCATCCATCCGTGTCCGTGTGTGCGCTTCTTCGCCGGTTCTTTGCTTTCGATCCTTTGGGGATGTGGTTGAGGGAACGGAGAAATTCCTGGCTGGTCGGCACCGACGCGGGGCGCCCGAGGGTGTCGCCATTTCTCCTTGGAGGGCCGGGGTTCCCCTCCCACTCTCTTTAGAGTACCGGGGGAAACCCTAGGATCACTCGCGATCCGGACAAGCGTCGTTGCAACGTCGCATTCCTTCTTGGAGGTCTTGTCTGGGCTTGGGGATCGTGGTGCAAGTAACATGGTGGGACAAATTCGAAGGCGCATAGGTTGCGGCATCTTTCGTAGTGTCGTCCCGTGGCATTCTTCCTTCTTTTCGAGTCGTTGTATCTTACCTTTTCGTTGGGCATGTTTTGCTGCTGCCCCAGCATTTTCTTTTTAGTCCGTGAACTCTTGTATGGTCGTTGCTTTATTTATAAAGCGGGGCGAAAGCCTATTTCGAGGAATTGTAACACTCTTTTGTTCATTGTTCCAAAAGGAACCGCAGTACTAAAGAAAAATAAATTTTCGTGATTCATATCAGGTGCTAGTAATGGTCTAGGACATGAAGCGAACATAGTACAGGGTGAACTTTGCAAAATATTCCTGGCCTGTCTGACAAAGCACGTGGTGCTTGGTGTGGGTATCTTGTTACCGTTCAAATCCAATTGAAGGGCAAGGAACGAATTTTTTTAGATTTGCAGATGTAGACCATTTTCACCAGATATGTCCCAGAGAAATAGACTCTGCTGCAAGTAGCGCTTTGAGAAGTTCGCGTCCCCCAAAGCGTCCCCAAAGGGATTTGGGGCCGGAAAAAAAGACCCACCCGTCCCCAAAGCCCATTTTTGTCCCCGCGACCACAGGTGTCCGGCGCCGAGCCCGTCCCCGTCCTGGGGACGCTCCGGGACGCCGGACAACGAACCAGGCCGACGCGGGCCCGACGCGTCGCCGGCACGGAAGGCTAAAACCCCGTTGCCTACCTTTAGTCAAGCGACGTTAATGGCGTCCCTGTTTTCCCAGGCGACGCAGGACGCGTCTCGTCGTGCATGGCCGCGTGGCCGTCCGCGCCGGAGTTGCGTGCAACCACCCGCGCCGCTGTTTTAAGACGCCTCCGTTATCACCGCTCATCATAATCCTTCTGTCGCCGCCGCCTCCCCTTCCCGGATCCTCTCCCCGCCGCTCAAAATGTCGAGCTCGTCCTCCCGCAAGATCGCCGCGGCGGGGCTCGACGCGGCAGCCTCACCGTGGCGGAGGCGTGGGCGCTGTACCACGCCCGGTATCCAGTCCCCGGACATGCGGCTGCCAAGCGGCGGCGGCGGAAGATGGCCGTGAACGGCATTGGCGTTCCGCCGCCGCCGAAGCCGAAGACGGACCAATGGAGGGACGCCATCAAGGCCCGTCGGGCTCAACCGACCGAGGAGCGGTTGATCCGACGTGGGCGGTCAACGACAACGACGCCGGTGGACGACGTACTTCCAGCGAAGTACGACGTCGAGATGCACAAGCACCGACAACCTCGTGGCGGCCCCAACAGTGGAACAGGAAGGCCGCGCCCGTTCGGGCGTTCGGCGCACCGATGCGCGTAGATGTACACGTCCGTTGGGAACCCCAAGAGGAAGGTATGATGCGCACAGTGGCAAGTTTTCCCTCAGAAAGAAACCAAGGTTGAATCGAACCAGGAGGAGCGATGGCGTGTAACTCACACGTTCGTTGGGAACCCCAAGAGGAAGGTATGATGCGCACAGCAGCAAGTTTTCCCTCAGAAAGAAACCAAGGTTTAATCGAACCAGGAGGAGCCAAGAAGCACGTTGAAGGTTGATGGTCGCGAAATGTGATGCGGCGCAACACCAGGGATTCCGGCGCCAACTAGGAACCTGCACAACACAACCAAAGTACTTTGCCCCAACGAAACAGTGAGGTTGTCAATCTCACCGGCTTGCTGTAACAAAGGATTAAACGTATCGAGTGGAAGATGTTTGCAAAGAAAACAGTAAAACAAGTAGATTGTATGCTATGGAAAGAATAGGACCGGGGTCCACAGTTCACTAGAGGTGTCTCTCCCATAAGATAAAAGCATGTTGGGTGAACAAATTACAGTCGGGCAATTGACAAATAGAGAAAGGCATAATAATGCATATACATGACATGGTAAATATAGTGAGATTTAATTGGGCATTACGACAAAGTACATAGACCGCCATCCAACTGCATCTATGCCTAAAAAGTCCACCTTCAGGTTATCGTCCGAACCCCCTCCAGTATTAAGTTGCAAAGCAACAGACAATTGCATTAAGTATTGTGCGTAATGTAATCAATAACTACATCCTTAGACATAGCATCAATGTTTTATCCCTAGTGGCAACAACACATCACAACCTTAGAACTTTCTGTCACTGTCCCAGGTATCAATGAAGGCATGAACCCACTATCGAGCATAATTACTCCCTCTTGGAGTTAAGAGTAAAAACTTGGCCAGAGCCTCTACTAATAACGGAGAGCATGCAAGATCATAAACAACACATGAACAATAGATTGATAATCACCATAATCATAGTACTCTCTATCCATCGGATCCCGACAAACACAACATATAGAATTACATATAGATGATCTTGATCATGTTAGGCAGCTCACAAGATCTAACAATGAAGCACAACAAGGAGAAGACGACCATCTAGCTACTGCTATGGACCCATGGTCCAGGGGTGAACTACTCACTCATCACTCCGGAGGCGATCATGGCGATGAAGAGTCCTCCGGGAGATGAATCCCCTCTCCGGCAGGGTGCCGGAGGCGATCTCCGAATCCCCGAGATGGGATTCGGCGGCGCGTCTCTGGGTTTTCCGTATCGTGGCTCTCGTACGGGGTTTCGCGACGGAGGCTTTAAGTAGGCGGAAGGTCAACGCGAGGGGCCACAGGGGGCCCAGGGGAGTCGGCGCGGCCGGGGCCTGGGCCGCGCCGGCCTCCCTCTGGCCGCCTCGTGGCCCCACTTCGTTAGGTCTTCGGTCTTCTGGAAGCTTCGTGCAAAAATAGGACCCTGGGCGAAAGTTTCGTCCAATTCCGAGAATATTTCTTTACTAGGATTTCTGAAACCAAAAACAACAGAAAACAGCAACTGGCTCTTCGGCATCTTGTTAATAGGTTAGTTCCAGAAAATGCATAAATATGACATATAATGTGCATAAAACATGTAGGTATCATCAATAAAGTAGCATGGAACATAAGAAATTATCGATACGTTGGAGACGTATCAGCATCCCCAAGCTTAGTTCTGCTCGTCCCGAGCAGGTAAAACGATAACAAAGATAATTTCTGAAGTGACATGCCATCATAATCTTGATCATACTATTTGTAAACATATGTAATGAATGCAGCGATCAAAGCAAAGGTAATGACATGAGTAAACAACTGAATCATAAAGCAAAGACTTTTCATGAATAGTACTTCAAGACAAGCATCAATAAGTCTTGCATAAGAGTTAACTCGTAAAGCAATAAATCAAAGTAAAGGTGTTGAAGCAACACATAAGAAGATTAAGTTTCAGCGGTTGCTTTCAACTTGTAACATGTATATCTCATGGATATTGTCAACATAAAGTAATATAACAAGTGCAATATGCAAGTATGTAGGAATCAATGCACAGTTCACACAAGTGTTTGCTTCTTAAGGTGGAAGGAGATAGGTAAACTGACTCAACAATAAAAGTAAAAGAATGGTCCTTCGCAGAGGAAAGCATCGATTGCTGTATTTGTGCTAGAGCTTTTATTTTGAAAACATGAAACAATTTTGTCAACGGTAGTAATAAAGCATATGAGTTATGTAAATTATATCTTACAAGTTGCAAGCCTCACGCATAGTATACTAATAGTGCCCGCACCTCGTCCTACTTAACTTGGACTACCGGATCTTTGCATGCCATGTTTCAACCAAGTGTCACAAAGGGGTACCTCCATGCCGCCTGTACAAAGGTCCAAGGAGAATGCTCGCATTTCGGATTTCTCGCTTTTGATTATTCTCAACTTAGACATCCATACCGGGACAACATGGACAACAGATAATGGACTCCTCTTAAATGCATAAGCATGTAGCAAAGTTATTATTCTCATATGAGATTGAGGATATATGTCCAAAACTGAAACTTCCACCATGATTCATGGCTTTAGTTAGCGGCCCAATGTTCTTCTCTAACAATTTTGCATGCTCCAACCACTAAAATGATAGACCTTCAGACAAGACGGACATGCATAGCAACTCACATGATATTCAACAATAGTTGATGGCGTTCCCCAGAAACATGGTTATCGCACAACAAGCAACTTAATAAAATATAAAGTGCATAAGTACATATTCAATACTACGATAGTTTTTAAGGCTATTTTGTCCCATGAGCTATATATTGCAAAGGTGAATGATGGAATTTTAAAGGTAGCACTCAAGCAATTTACTTTGGAATGGCGGGTAAATACCATGTAGTAGGTAGGTATGGTGGACACAAATGGCATAGTGGTTGGCTCAAGGATTTTGGATGCATGAGAAGTATTCCCTCTCGATACAAGGTTTAGGCTAGCAAGGTTATTTGAAGCAAACTCAAGGATGAACAAGTGCAGCAAAACTCACATAAAAGACATATTGTAAACATTATAAGACTCTACACCGTCTTCCTTGTTGTTCAAAACTCAATACTAGATATTATCTAGACCTTAGAGAAACCAAATATGCAAATCAAATTTTAGCAAGCTCTATGTATTTCTTCATTAATGGGTGCAAAGCATATGATGCAAGAGCTTAAACATGAGCACAACAATTGCCAAGTATCACATTATCCAAGACATTTTTAGAATTACTACATGTAGCATTTTCCAATTCCAACCATATAACAAATTAACGAAGAAGAAACTTCGCCTTGAACATTATGAGTAAAGCCTAAGGACACATGTGTCCATATGCAACAGCGGAGCGTGTCTCTCTCCCACAAAGTGAATGCTAGGATCCATCTTATTCAAACAAAAACAAAAACGAAAACAAACCGACGCTCCAAGTAAAGAACACCAGATGTGACTGAATAAAAATATAGTTTCAGGGGAGGAACCTGATGATGTTGTCGATGAAGAAGGGGATGCCTTGGGCATCCCCAAGCTTAGACGCTTGAGTCTTCTTAAAATATGCAGGGATGAACCACGGGGGCATCCCCAAGCTTAGAGCTTTCACTCCTCTTGATCTTAGTATATCATTCTCCTCTCTTGACCCTTGAAAACTTCCTTCACACCAAACTTCAAGCAAACTCATTAGAGGGTTAGTGCATCATTAATAATTCACACATTCAGAGGTGACACAATCATTCTTTTCACTTCTGGACATTGCATAATGCTACTGGACATTAATGGATCAAAGAAATAAATCCAACATAGCAAAAGAGGCAATGCGAAATAAAAGGCAGAATCTATCAAAAACAGAACAGTCCGTAAAGACGAATTTATAAATGGCACCAGACTTGCTCAAATGGAAAAACTCAAAACTAATGAAAGTTGCGTACATATCTGAGGATCACGCTCGTAAATTGGCAGATTTTTTCGAATTTTCTACAGAGAATTATGCCCAGATTCGTGACAGACAGCAATGCTGTTTCTGCGCAGCAATCCCAAATATAACATCAACTTTGACATAGAAACTTTACTTGGCACAAAAACATGATAAGGAGAGGTTGCTACAGTAGTAAACAACTTCCAAGACTCAATAAAACAAAAAATTGCTGTAGGTAAAAACATGGGTTGTCTCCCATAAGCGCTTTTCTTTAACGCCTTTCAGCTAGGCGCAGAAAGTACAAATCAAGTAACATCGAGAGTAGAAGCATCAACATCATAGCTTGTTCTAATAATAGAATCAAAAGGCAACTTCATTCTCTTTCTAGGGAAGTGTTCCATACCTTTCTTGAGAGGAAATTGATATTTAATATTACCTTCCCTCATATCAATAACAGCACCAACGGTTCGAAGAAAAGGTCTTCCCAACACAATTGGACAAGATGCATTGCATTCGATATCCAAGACAACAAAATCAACGGGGACAAGGTTATTGTTAACCGTAATGTGCACATTATCAATCCTCCCCAAAGGTTTCTTTTTAACATTATCGGCAAGATTAACATCCAAATAACAATTCTTCAATGGTGGCAAGTCAAGCATATCATAAATCTTTTTAGGCATAACAGAAATACTTGCACCAAGATCACATAAAGCATTACATTCAAAGTCATTGAATTTCATTTTAATGATGGGCTCCCAACCATCTTCTAACTTTCTAGGAATAGAAGTTTCAAGTTTTAGTTTCTCTTCTCTAGCTTTTATGAGAGCATTTGTAATATGTTTTGTAAAGGCTAAATTTATAGCACTAGCATTAGGACTTTTAGCAAGTTTTTGCAAGAACTTTATAACTTCAGAGATGTGGCAATCATCAAAATCTAAATCATTATGAGCTACAGCAATGGGATCATTGTTCCCAAGGTTGGAAAAAATTTCAGCAGTTTTATCACAAGCAGTTTCAGCAGTTTTAGCAATTTCAGGCAGTTTTGTACGCTTTGCACTAGGAGTAGAAACATTGCCAACACCAATTATTTTACCATTGATAGTAGGAGGTGCAGCAACATGTGAAGAATTAGCATTACTAGTGGTGGTAATAGTCCAAACTTTAGCTACATTATTCTCTTTAGCTAGTTTTTCATTTTCTTCTCTATCCCACCTAGCACGCAGTTCAGCCATTAATCTTATATTCTCATTAATTCTAACTTGGATGGCATTTGCTGTAGTAGTAATCTTATTATCAATATCATTATTAGGCATAACTTTCAATTTTAAAAGATTAACATCGGAGGCAAGCCTATCAACTCTAGAAGCGATAGTATCAATTTTATCAAGCTTTTCCTCAACAGATTTGTTAAAAGCAGTTTGTGTACTAATAAATTCTTTAAGCATGGCTTCAAGACCAGAGGGTACACTTCTATTATTGTTGTAAGAATTCCCATAAGAATTACCATAACCATTACCATTAGCAGAAGGATATGGCCTATAGTTATTACCAGAGTTGTTCCTATAAGCATTGTTGTTGAAATTATTATTTTTAATGAAATTCACATCAACATTTTCTTCTTGAGCAACCAATGAAGCTAAAGGAACATTATTTGGATCAACATTAGATCTACCATTCACAAGCATAGACATAATCACATCAATCTTATCACTCAAGGAAGAGGTTTCTTCAACAGAATTTACCTTCTTACCTTGTGGAGCTCTTTCCGTGTGCCATTCAGAGTAATTTATCATCATATCATCAAGAAGTTTTGTAGCCGCCCCCAATGTGATGGACATAAAGGTACCTCCAGCAGCTGAATCCAATAAATTCCGCGAAGAAAAATTTAGTCCTGCATAGAAGGTTTGGATGATCATCCAAGTAGTCAGTCCATGGGTTGGGCAATTCTTTACCAAAGTTTTCATTCTCTCCCAAGCTTGAGCAACATGTTCAGTATCTAATTGCTTAAAATTCATTATGCTACTTCTCAAAGAAATAATTTTAGCGGGAGGATAATATCTACCAATAAAAGCATCCTTGCATTTAGTCCATGAATCAATACTATTCTTAGGCAAAGATAGCAACCAATCTTTAGCTCTTCCTCTTAATGAGAAAGGAAACACTTTCAATTTAATAATATCACCATCTACATCTTTATACTTTTGCATTTCACAAAGTTCAACAAAATTATTGAGATGGGCAGCAGCATCATCAGAACTAACACCAGAAAATTGATCTCTCATGACAAGATTTAGTAAAGCAGGTTTAATTTCAAAGAATTCTGCTGTAGTAGCAGGTGGAGCAATAGGTGTGCATAGGAAATCATTATTATTTGCATTTGTGAAGTCACACAATTTAGTATTTTCAGGGTATTCATTTTAGCAAGGTAAATAAAACAAACTAGATAAAGTAAATGCAAGTAAATAATTTTTTTGTGTTTTCGATATAGAGAGCAAGACAGTAAATAAAGTAAAACTAGCAACTAATTTTTTTGTGTTTTGATTTAGGTGCAGCAAACAAAGTAGTAAATAAAATAAAGCAAGACAAAAACAAAGTAAAGAGATTGAGAAGTGGAGACTCCCCTTGCAGCGTGTCTTGATCTCCCCGGCAACGGCGCCAGAAAAAGAGCTTGATGGCGTGTAACTCACACGTTCGTTGGGAACCCCAAGAGGAAGGTATGATGCGCACAGTAGCAAGTTTTCCCTCAGAAAGAAACCAAGGTTTAATCGAACCAGTAGGAGCCAAGAAGCACGTTGAAGGTTGATGGTCGCGAAATGTGATGCGGCGCAACACCAGGGATTCCGGCGCCAACTAGGAACCTGCACAACACAACCAAAGTACTTTGCCCCAACGAAACAGTGAGGTTGTCAATCTCACCGGCTTGCTGTAACAAAGGATTAAACGTATCGAGTGGAAGATGTTTGCAAAGAAAACAGTAAAACAAGTAGATTGTATGCTATGGAAAGAATAGGACCGGGGTCCACAGTTCACTAGAGGTGTCTCTCCCATAAGATAAAAGCATGTTGGGTGAACAAATTACAGTCGGGCAATTGACAAATAGAGAAAGGCATAATAATGCATATACATGACATGGTAAATATAGTGAGATTTAATTGGGCATTACGACAAAGTACATAGACCGCCATCCAACTGCATCTATGCCTAAAAAGTCCACCTTCAGGTTATCGTCCGAACCCCCTCCAGTATTAAGTTGCAAAGCAACAGACAATTGCATTAAGTATTGTGCGTAATGTAATCAATAACTACATCCTTAGACATAGCATCAATGTTTTATCCCTAGTGGCAACAGCACATCACAACCTTAGAACTTTCTGTCACTGTCCCAGGTATCAATGAAGGCATGAACCCACTATCGAGCATAATTACTCCCTCTTGGAGTTAAGAGTAAAAACTTGGCCAGAGCCTCTACTAATAACGGAGAGCATGCAAGATCATAAACAACACATGAACAATAGATTGATAATCACCATAATCATAGTACTCTCTATCCATCGGATCCCGACAAACACAACATATAGAATTACATATAGATGATCTTGATCATGTTAGGCAGCTCACAAGATCTAACAATGAAGCACAACAAGGAGAAGACGACCATCTAGCTACTGCTATGGACCCATGGTCCAGGGGTGAACTACTCACTCATCACTCCGGAGGCGATCATGGCGATGAAGAGTCCTCCGGGAGATGAATCCCCTCTCCGGCAGGGTGCCGGAGGCGATCTCCGAATCCCCCGAGATGGGATTCGCGGCGGCGGCGTCTCTGTAAGGTTTTCCGTATCGTGGCTCTCGGTACTGGGGGTTTCGCGACGGAGGCTTTAAGTAGGCGGAAGGTCAACGCGAGGGGCCACACGAGGGGCCCAGGGGGTCGGCGCGGCCAGGGCCTGGGCCGCGCCGGCCTCCCTCCTGGCCGCCTCGTGGCCCCACTTCGTTAGGTCTTCGGTCTTCTGGAAGCTTCGTGCAAAAATAGGACCCTGGGCGAAAGTTTCGTCCAATTCCGAGAATATTTCTTTACTAGGATTTCTGAAACCAAAAACAGCAGAAAACAGTAACTGGCTCTTCGGCATCTTGTTAATAGGTTAGTTCCAGAAAATGCATAAATATGACATATAATGTGCATAAAACATGTAGGTATCATCAATAAAGTAGCATGGAACATAAGAAATTATCGATACGTTGGAGACGTATCAGCCAAGAAGCACGTTGAAGGTTGATGGTGGCGAAATGTGATGCGGCGCAACAACAGGGATTCCGGCGCCAACGTGGAATCCAAAGTACTTTGCCCCAACGAAACATGAGGTTGTCAATCTCACCGGCTTGCTGTAACAAAGGATTAAACGTATCGAGTGGAAGATGATTGTTTGCAAGAAAACAGTAAAACACAATTGCAGTAGATTGTATGCTATGTAAAGAATAGGACCGGGGTCCACAGTTCACTAGAGGTGTCTCTCCCATAAGATAAAAGCATGTTGGGTGAACAAATTACAGTCGGGCAATTGACAAATAGAGAAAGGCATAACAATGCATATACATGATATGATAAATATAGTGAGATTTAATTGGGCATTACGACAAAGTACATAGACCGCCATCCAACTGCATCTATGCCTAAAAAGTCCACCTTCAGGTTATCATCCGAACCCCATTCAGTATTAAGTTGCTAAGCAACAGACAATTGCATTAAGTATGGTGCGTAATGTAATCGACAACTACATCCTTAGACATAGAATCAATGTTTTATCCCTAGTGGCAACAACACATCACAACCTTAGAACTTTCTGTCACTGTCCCAGGTGTCAATGAAGGCATGAACCCACTATCGAGCATAAATACTCCCTCTTGGAGTTAAGAGCAAAAACTTGGCCAGAGCCTCTACTAATAACGGAGAGCATGCAAGATCATAAACAACACATAAACAATAGATTGATAATCACCATAACATAGTATTCTCTATCCATCGGATCCCGACAAACACAACATATAGAATTACATATAGATGATCTTGATCATGTTAGGCAGCTCACAAGATCCAACAATGAAGCACAATTAGGAGAAGACGACCATCTAGCTACTGCTATGGACCCATGGTCCAGGGGTGAACTACTCACTCATCACTCCGGAGGCGATCATGGCGATGAAGAGTCCTCCGGGAGATGAATCCCCTCTCCGGCAGGGTGCCGGAGGCGATCTCCTGAATCCCCCGAGATGGGATTCGCGGCGGCGTCTCTGGAAGGTTTTCGTATCGTGGCTCTCGGTACTGGGTTTCGCGACGGAGGCTTTAAGTAGGCGGAAGGGCAACGCGGGGGGCCACACGAGGGCCCCACACCCTAGGTCGGCGCGGCCAGGGCCTGGGCCGCGCCGCCCTATGGTGTCGGCGCCTCGTGGCCCCACTTCCTTCCCTCTTCGGTCTTCTGGAAGCTTCTGCAAAAATAGGACCCTGGGCGAAGATTTCGTCAATTCCGAGAATATTTCCTTACTAGGATTTCTGAAAATAAAACAGCAACTGGCTCTTCGGCATCTTGTTAATAGGTTAGTTCCAAAATGCATAAATATGACATATAATGTGCATAAAACATGTAGGTATCATCAATAAAGTAGCATGGAACATAAGAAATTATCGATACGTTGGAGACGTATCAGCATCCCCAAGCTTAGTTCTGCTCGTCCCGAGCAGGTAAAACGATAACAAAGATAATTTCTGAAGTGACATGCCATCATAATCTTGATCATACTATTTGTAAACATATGTAATGAATGCAGCGATCAAAACAAAGGTAATGACATGAGTAAACAAGTGAATCATAAAGCAAAGACTTTTCATGAATAGTACTTCAAGACAAGCATCAATAAGTCTTGCATAAGAGTTAACTCATAAAGCAATAAATCAAAGTAAAGGTGTTGAAGCAACACAAAGGAAGATTAAGTTTCAGCGGTTGCTTTCAACTTATAACATGTATATCTCATAGATATTGTCAACATAAAGTAATATAACAAGTGCAATATGCAAGTATGTAGGAATCAATGCACAGTTCACACAAGTGTTTGCTTCTTAAGGTGGAAGGAGATAGGTAAACTGACTCAACAATAAAAGTAAAAGAAAGGTCCTTCAAAGAGGAAAGCATCGATTGCTGTATTTGTGCTAGAGCTTTTATTTTGAAAACATGAAACAATTTTGTCAACGGTAGTAATAAAGCATATGAGTTATGTAAATTATATCTTACAAGTTGCAAGCCTCATGCATAGTATACTAATAGTGTCCGCACCTCGTCCTACTTAGCTTGGACTACCGGATCTTCGCATGCCATGTTTCAACCAAGTGTCACAAAGGGGTACCTCCATGCCGCCTGTACAAAGGTCTAAGGAGAATGCTCGCATTTTGGATTTCTCGCTTTTGATTATTCTCAACTTAGACATCCATACCGGGACAACATGGACAACAGATAATGGACTCCTCTTAAATGCATAAGCATGTAGCAACAATTATTATTCTCATATGAGATTGAGGATATATGTCCAAAACTGAAACTTCAACCATGATTCATGGCTTTAGTTAGCGGCCCAATGTTCTTCTCTAACAATTTTGCATGCTCCAACCACTAAAATGATAGATCCTTCAGACAAGACGGACATGCATAGCAACTCACATGATATTCAACAATAGTTGATGGCGTTCCCAGAAGCATGGTTATCGCACAACAAGCAACTTAATAAAAGATAAAGTGCATAAGTACATATTCAATACTACGATAGTTTTTAAGGCTATTTTGTCCCATGAGCTATATATTGCAAAGGTAAATGATGGAATTTTAAAGGTAGCACTCAAGCAATTTACTTTGGAATGGCGGAGAAATACCATGTAGTAGGTAGGTATGGTGGACACAAATGGTAGTTGGCTCAAGGATTTTGGATGCATGAGAAGTATTCCCTCTCGATACAAGGTTTAGGCTAGCAAGGTTATTTGAAGCAAACTCAAGGATGAACAGGTGCAGCAAAACTCACATAAAAGACATATTGTAAACATTATAAGACTCTACACCGTCTTCCTTGTTGTTCAAAACTCAATACTAGATATTATCTAGACCTTAGAGAGACCAAATATGCAAATCAAATTTTAGCAAGCTCTATGTATTTCTTCATTAATGGGTGCAAAGCATATGATGCAAGAGCTTAAACATGAGCACAACAATTGCCAAGTATCACATTATCCAAGACATTTTAGAATTACTACATGTAGCATTTTCCAATTCCAATCATATAACAATTTAACGAAGAAGAAACTTCGCCTTGAACATTATGAGTAAAGCCTAAGGACATATTTGTCCATATGCAACAGCGGAGCGTGTCTCTCTCCCACAAAGTGAATGCTAGGATCCATTTTATTCAAACAAAAACAAAAACAAAAACAAACCGACGCTCCAAGTAAAGAACACAAGATGTGATTGAATAAAAATATAGTTTCAGGGGAGGAACCTGATGATGTTGTCGATGAAGAAGGGGATGCCTTGGGCATCCCCAAGCTTAGACGCTTGAGTCTTCTTAGAATATGCAGGGATGAACCACGGGGGCATCCCCAAGCTTAGAGCTTTCACTCCTCTTGATCATAGTATATCATTCTCCTCTCTTGACCCTTGAAAACTTTTTCACACCAAACTTCAAGCAAACTCATTAGAGGGTTAGTGCACAATTAATAATTCACATATTCAGAGGCACAATCATTCTTTACACTTCTGGACATTGCATAAAGCTACTGGACATTAATGGATCAAAGAAATAAATCCAACATAGCAAAAGAGGCAATGCGAAATAAAAGGCAGAATCTGTCAAAAACAGAACAGTCCGTAAAGACGAATTTAAAGCTGGCACCAGACTTGCTCAAATGGAAAAACTTAAAACTAATGAAAGTTGCGTACATATCTGAGGATCACGCTCTTAAATTGGCAGATTTTTTCGAATTTTCTACAGAGAACTGTGCCCAGATTCGTGACAGACAGCAATGCTGTTTCTGCGCAGCGATCCCAAATATAACATCAACTTTGACATAGAAACTTTACTTGGCACAAAAACATGATAAGGAGAGGTTGCTACAGTAGTAAACAACTTCCAAGACTCAACAAAACAAAAAATTGCTGTAGTAAAAACATGGGTTGTCTCCCATAAGCGCTTTTCTTTAACGCCTTTCAGCTAGGCGCAGAAAGTGCAAATCAAGTATTATCGAGAGATGAAGCATCAACATCATTACCAGGGGTGTTGGGAGTTTTCTCAACCAAGCATAGTATATTTGATATATAAGTTTTAGCGTCTCCCTTTTCATTAGTCTTAGGCTTGCTACTCTCATCGAACAAATTTTCAGGAACAAGCCAAGCATAGTTATTTTCTAGTGCATCATTCATAGCTAGGAGTTTACATGGTATTGGTGCTTTGATCTCCCCACCATCATTAATATTATTAGTGTACCTTATTCTATCCATGTCCATTTTTTCAAGGAGACCAATAAAATTGGTATGAGAACCTAGCATATTAAATTTAGCAAAAACCTTTCTAGCCTCTCTTGCTAGACCACCAAATTCTCTAAGAAGGGTTTCTAAAACAAAATCTTTCTTTTCCCCTTCTTCCATATCACCAAGTGTAAGAAACATGTGTTGGATTATAGGATTGAGATTAACAAATTTAGTTTCCAACATGCGAACTAAAGCAGCAGCAGCAATTTCATAGGTAGGTGCAAGTTCTACCAAGTGTCTATCTTCAAAATCTTCAGTAATACTAACATGATTGAAAAATTCTTCTATATTATTTCTCCCAACTATGGACCCACGTCCTACCGGTATGTCTTTTGTGGTGAAATTAAAAGGAAACATGATGCAATAAGCAAAAAGTAAACAAGGCGAATAAAGTAAAGACAAGTAACTAATTTTTTTGTATTTTTGATATAGAGAGCAAGACAGTAAATAAAGTAAAACTAGCAACTAATTTTTTTGTATTTTGATTTAGGTGCAGCAAACAAAGTAGTAAATAAAATAAAGCAAGACAAAAACAAAGTAAAGAGATTGAGAAGTGGAGACTCCCCTTGCAGCGTGTCTTGATCTCCCCGGCAACGGCGCCAGAAAACAAGCTTGATGCGCGTAGATGTACACGTCCGTTGGGAACCCCAAGAGGAAGGTATGATGCGCACAGTGGCAAGTTTTCCCTCAGAAAGAAACCAAGGTTGAATCGAACCAGGAGGAGCCAAGAAGCACGTTGAAGGTTGATGGTGGCGAAATGTGATGCGGCGCAACAACAGGGATTCCGGCGCCAACGTGGAATCTGCACAACAAAACCAAAGTACTTTGCCCCAACGAAACAGTGAGGTTGTCAATCTCACCGGCTTGCTGTAACAAAGGATTAAACGTATCGAGTGGAAGATGATTGTTTGCAAGAAAACAGTAAAACACAATTGCAGTAGATTGTATGCTATGTAAAGAATAGGACCGGGGTCCACAGTTCACTAGAGGTGTCTCTCCCATAAGATAAAAGCATGTTGGGTGAACAAATTACAGTCGGGCAATTGACAAATAGAGAAAGGCATAACAATGCATATACATGATATGATAAATATAGTGAGATTTAATTGGGCATTACGACAAAGTACATAGACCGCCATCCAACTGCATCTATGCCTAAAAAGTCCACCTTCAGGTTATCATCCGAACCCCATTCAGTATTAAGTTGCTAAGCAACAGACAATTGCATTAAGTATGGTGCGTAATGTAATCGACAACTACATCCTTAGACATAGAATCAATGTTTTATCCCTAGTGGCAACAACACATCACAACCTTAGAACTTTCTGTCACTGTCCCAGGTGTCAATGAAGGCATGAACCCACTACCGAGCATAAATACTCCCTCTTGGAGTTAAGAGCAAAAACTTGGCCAGAGCCTCTACTAATAACGGAGAGCATGCAAGATCATAAACAACACATAAACAATAGATTGATAATCACCATAACATAGTATTCTCTATCCATCGGATCCCGACAAACACAACATATAGAATTACATATAGATGATCTTGATCATGTTAGGCAGCTCACAAGATCCAACAATGAAGCACAATTAGGAGAAGACGACCATCTAGCTACTGCTATGGACCCATGGTCCAGGGGTGAACTACTCACTCATCACTCCGGAGGCGATCATGGCGATGAAGAGTCCTCCGGGAGATGAATCCCCTCTCCGGCAGGGTGCCGGAGGCGATCTCCTGAATCCCCGAGATGGGATTCGCGGTCTCTGGAAGGTTTTCGTATCGTGGCTCTCGGGGTTTTCGCGACGGAGGCTTTAAGTAGGCGGAAGGGCAAGCGGGGGGCCACACGAGGGCCCCACACCCTAGGTCGGCGCGGCCAGGGCCTGGGCCGCGCCGCCCTGGTGTCGGCGCCTCGTGGCCCCACTTCCTTCCCTCTTCGGTCTTCTGGAAGCTTCGTGCAAAAATAGGACCCTGGGCGAAGATTTCGTCCAATTCCGAGAATATTTCCTTACTAGGATTTCTGAAACCAAAAACAGCAGAAACAAACAACGGCTCTTCGGCATCTTGTTAATAGGTTAGTTCCGAAAATGCATAAATATGACATATAATGTGCATAAAACATGTAGGTATCATCAATAAAGTAGCATGGAACATAAGAAATTATCGATACGTTGGAGACGTATCAGCATCCCCAAGCTTAGTTCTGCTCGTCCCGAGCAGGTAAAACGATAACAAAGATAATTTCTGAAGTGACATGCCATCATAATCTTGATCATACTATTTGTAAACATATGTAATGAATGCAGCGATCAAAACAAAGGTAATGACATGAGTAAACAACTGAATCATAAAGCAAAGACTTTTCATGAATAGTACTTCAAGACAAGCATCAATAAGTCTTGCATAAGAGTTAACTCATAAAGCAATAAATCAAAGTAAAGGTGTTGAAGCAACACAAAGGAAGATTAAGTTTCAGCGGTTGCTTTCAACTTATAACATGTATATCTCATGGATATTGTCAACATAAAGTAATATAACAAGTGCAATATGCAAGTATGTAGGAATCAATGCACAGTTCACACAAGTGTTTGCTTCTTAAGGTGGAAGGAGATAGGTAAACTGACTCAACAATAAAAGTAAAAGAAAGGTCCTTCAAAGAGGAAAGCATCGATTGCTGTATTTGTGCTAGAGCTTTTATTTTGAAAACATGAAACAATTTTGTCAACGGTAGTAATAAAGCATATGAGTTATGTAAATTATATCTTACAAGTTGCAAGCCTCATGCATAGTATACTAATAGTGTCCGCACCTCGTCCTACTTAGCTTGGACTACCGGATCTTCGCATGCCATGTTTCAACCAAGTGTCACAAAGGGGTACCTCCATGCCGCCTGTACAAAGGTCTAAGGAGAATGCTCGCATTTTGGATTTCTCGCTTTTGATTATTCTCAACTTAGACATCCATACCGGGACAACATGGACAACAGATAATGGACTCCTCTTAAATGCATAAGCATGTAGCAACAATTATTATTCTCATATGAGATTGAGGATATATGTCCAAAACTGAAACTTCAACCATGATTCATGGCTTTAGTTAGTGGCCCAATGTTCTTCTCTAACAATTTTGCATGCTCCAACCACTAAAATGATAGATCCTTCAGACAAGACGGACATGCATAGCAACTCACATGATATTCAACAATAGTTGATGGCGTTCCCCAGAAGCATGGTTATCGCACAACAAGCAACTTAATAAAAGATAAAGTGCATAAGTACATATTCAATACTACGATAGTTTTTAAGGCTATTTTGTCCCATGAGCTATATATTGCAAAGGTAAATGATGGAATTTTAAAGGTAGCACTCAAGCAATTTACTTTGGAATGGCGGAGAAATACCATGTAGTAGGTAGGTATGGTGGACACAAATGGCATAGTAGTTGGCTCAAGGATTTTGGATGCATGAGAAGTATTCCCTCTCGATACAAGGTTTAGGCTAGCAAGGTTATTTGAAGCAAACTCAAGGATGAACAGGTGCAGCAAAACTCACATAAAAGACATATTGTAAACATTATAAGACTCTACACTGTCTTCCTTGTTGTTCAAAACTCAATACTAGATATTATCTAGACCTTAGAGAGACCAAATATGCAAATCAAATTTTAGCAAGCTCTATGTATTTCTTCATTAATGGGTGCAAAGCATATGATGCAAGAGCTTAAACATGAGCACAACAATTGCCAAGTATCACATTATCCAAGACATTTTAGAATTACTACATGTAGCATTTTCCAATTCCAATCATATAACAATTTAACGAAGAAGAAACTTCGCCTTGAACATTATGAGTAAAGCCTAAGGACATATTTGTCCATATGCAACAGCGGTCTCTCTCCCACAAAGTGAATGCTAGGATCCATTTTATTCAAACAAAAACAAAAACAAAAACAAACCGACGCTCCAAGTAAAGAACACAAGATGTGATTGAATAAAAATATAGTTTCAGGGGAGGAACCTGATGATGTTGTCGATGAAGAAGGGGATGCCTTGGGCATCCCCAAGCTTAGACGCTTGAGTCTTCTTAGAATATGCAGGGATGAACCACGGGGGCATCCCCAAGCTTAGAGCTTTCACTCCTCTTGATCATAGTATATCATTCTCCTCTCTTGACCCTTGAAAACTTTTTTCACACCAAACTTCAAGCAAACTCATTAGAGGGTTAGTGCACAATTAATAATTCACATATTCAGAGGTGGCACAATCATTCTTTACACTTCTGGACATTGCATAAAGCTACTGGACATTAATGGATCAAAGAAATAAATCCAACATAGCAAAAGAGGCAATGCGAAATAAAAGGCAGAATCTGTCAAAAACAGAACAGTCCGTAAAGACGAATTTAAAGCTGGCACCAGACTTGCTCAAATGGAAAAACTCAAAACTAATGAAAGTTGCGTACATATCTGAGGATCACGCTCGTAAATTGGCAGATTTTTTCAAATTTTCTACAGAGAACTGTGCCCAGATTCGTGACAGACAGCAATGCTGTTTCTGCGCAGCGATCCCAAATATAACATCAACTTTGACATAGAAACTTTACTTGGCACAAAAACATGATAAGGAGAGGTTGCTACAGTAGTAAACAACTTCCAAGACTCAACAAAACAAAAAATTGCTGTAGTAAAAACATGGGTTGTCTCCCATAAGCGCTTTTCTTTAACGCCTTTCAGCTAGGCGCAGAAAGTGCAAATCAAGTATTATCGAGAGATGAAGCATCAACATCATTACCAGGGGTGTTGGGAGTTTTCTCAACCAAGCATAGTATATTTGATATATAAGTTTTAGCGTCTCCCTTTTCATTAGTCTTAGGCTTGCTACTCTCATCGAACAAATTTTCAGGAACAAGCCAAGCATAGTTATTTTCTAGTGCATCATTCATAGCTAGGAGTTTACATGGTATTGGTGCTTTGATCTCCCCACCATCATTAATATTATTAGTGTACCTTATTCTATCCATGTCCATTTTTTCAAGGAGACCAATAAAATTGGTATGAGAACCTAGCATATTAAATTTAGCAAAAACCTTTCTAGCCTCTCTTGCTAGACCACCAAATTCTCTAAGAAGGGTTTCTAAAACAAAATCTTTCTTTTCCCCTTCTTCCATATCACCAAGTGTAAGAAACATGTGTTGGATTATAGGATTGAGATTAACAAATTTAGTTTCCAACATGCGAACTAAAGCAGCAGCAGCAATTTCATAGGTAGGTGCAAGTTCTACCAAGTGTCTATCTTCAAAATCTTCAGTAATACTAACATGATTGAAAAATTCTTCTATATTATTTCTCCCAACTATGGACCCACGTCCTACCGGTATGTCTTTTGTGGTGAAATTAAAAGGAAACATGATGCAATAAGCAAAAAGTAAACAAGGCGAATAAAGTAAAGACAAGTAACTAATTTTTTTGTATTTTTGATATAGAGAGCAAGACAATAAATAAAGTAAAACTAGCAACTAATTTTTTGTATTTTGATTTAGGTGCAGCAAACAAAGTAGTAAATAAAATAAAGCAAGACAAAAACAAAGTAAAGAGATTGAGAAGTGGAGACTCCCTTGCAGCGTGTCTTGATCTCCCCGGCAATGGCGCTAGAGAACAGGCTTGATGCGCGTAGATGTACACGTCCGTTGGGAACCCCAAGAGGAAGGTATGATGCGCACAGTGGCAAGTTTTCCCTCAGAAAGAAACCAAGGTTGAATCGAACCAGGAGGAGCCAAGAAGCACGTTGAAGGTTGATGGTGGCGAAATGTGATGCGGCGCAACAACAGGGATTCCGGCGCCAACGTGGAATCTGCACAACAAAACCAAAGTACTTTGCAGTGAGGTTGTCAATCTCACCGGCTTGCTGTAACAAAGGATTAAACGTATCGAGTGGAAGATGATTGTTTGCAAGAAAACAGTAAAACACAATTGCAGTAGATTGTATGCTATGTAAAGAATAGGACCGGGGTCCACAGTTCACTAGAGGTGTCTCTCCCATAAGATAAAAGCATGTTGGGTGAACAAATTACAGTCGGGCAATTGACAAATAGAGAAAGGCATAACAATGCATATACATGATATGATAAATATAGTGAGATTTAATTGGGCATTACGACAAAGTACATAGACCGCCATCCAACTGCATCTATGCCTAAAAAGTCCACCTTCAGGTTATCATCCGAACCCCATTCAGTATTAAGTTGCTAAGCAACAGACAATTGCATTAAGTATGGTGCGTAATGTAATCGACAACTACATCCTTAGACATAGAATCAATGTTTTATCCCTAGTGGCAACAACACATCACAACCTTAGAACTTTCTGTCACTGTCCCAGGTGTCAATGAAGGCATGAACCCACTATCGAGCATAAATACTCCCTCTTGGAGTTAAGAGCAAAAACTTGGCCAGAGCCTCTACTAATAACGGAGAGCATGCAAGATCATAAACAACACATAAACAATAGATTGATAATCACCATAACATAGTATTCTCTATCCATCGGATCCCGACAAACACAACATATAGAATTACATATAGATGATCTTGATCATGTTAGGCAGCTCACAAGATCCAACAATAAAGCACAATTAGGAGAAGACGACCATCTAGCTACTGCTATGGACCCATGGTCCAGGGTGAACTACTCACTCATCACTCCGGAGGCGATCATTGCGATGAAGAGTCCTCCGGAGATGAATCCCCTCTCCGGCAGGGTGCCGGAGGCGATCTCCGAATCCCCCGAGATGGGATTCGCGGCGGCTCTGGAAGGTTTTCCGTATCGTGGCTCTCGGTCGGGGTTTCGCGACGGAGGCTTTAAGTAGGCGGAAGGGCAACGCGGGGGCCACGAGGGCCCCACACCCTAGGTCGGCGCGGCCAGGGCCTGGGCCGCGCGCCCTATGGTGTCGGCGCCTTGTGGCCCCACCCTTCCCTCTTCGGTCTTCTGAAGCTCCGTGCAAAAATAGGACCCTGGCGAAGATTTCGTCCAATTCCGAGAATATTTCCTTACTAGGATTTCTGAAACCAAAAACAGCAGAAAACAGCAACTGGCTCTTCGGCATCTTGTTAATAGGTTAGTTCCAGAAAATGCATAAATATGACATATAATGTGCATAAAACATGTAGGTATCATCAATAAAGTAGCATGGAACATAAGAAATTATCGATACGTTGGAGACGTATCACGCACCCTCGAGAACGTCATCCGCGGCCTCCGCAACGGCGCTCCAAGGCTAGAGATGCCGTCGTCGCCGCCGACGTCTCCTCAATGGCAGCCGAGGAGGACGACGTACTCGTCCTCCTCGCACTCTTCTTCCTCGGGACCGGCGCGATCGACGCCGTCCTCGTCGTACCGGTCGGCGCCCTACACCGTCCCCAAACGGGAGGTCAAGGAGGAGCCGGCGACGCCCGTCAACACGAGGCGTGGCGGTAGCGGCAGCGGGCGGCAGCAAGGGAGGCGCGGCGGCGCCCTCCTCATCCCGAAGCCGGAGGTGAAGGAGGAGCCGGAGGAAGCGTCGCAGGCGGCGCTGCTGGCGGAGTACGAGCGGCAGCAGCGGCTCATCGCCAGCAGCGACGACCCCGAGGACTGCCCAGGGCTGCGGGCGGCGTTCTTGGCGTCCATGGACGACAAGGACGCCTGGAGGGGCGACCTGGACGCGGCGATCGCCATGTCCATCCGCGACTCCGGCAAGCCGCTGGTGGACCTCACCGACGACGGCGAGGCAGGACCAAGCGGCTTGGTGAAGGACGAGCCCGTGGACGAGCCCGTCGACGAGCGCGTCAAGCAGGAGGTCGTCACCGACGACATGTACAACTTCCAGCAGTACTACGACGCCTCCGGCCGCCGCAAGTGGTTCTAGATTAGGTTTAGTTTTAAAGTTAGTCAAATTTCGTTCGAATCTATGTAAGTTTGGACGAATCTAATTGAATCTAGTTAAGTTTAAAATTTGCGAAATTTTGTTTGGGGGACGCGACTGGGAAGCGACGTCCCCCAAACGCGGCACGAACGAAACACGTCCCCCAAACGCTCAATCCGGCGCGGTTTGGGGGACGGTTTGGGGGACGCGGCTGGAGATGCTCTTACACACACTAGGTGGAAGTGGAACTTGCAAGTCAACTTTCAACAATAGCAAGAACAGAACAGAAACACATGTATTAATTACAAGATGGCCAGCAGACAACCTTTCGGAAAAAGATGACCAAAATGAAAAGGTAAATACAGAGGGCTGTGCTCCGGTGTCCCCCCTGGCGAACGACGTTCAGGTGGTAAACGTGCGTTTGGTTCGTGACCAGAAAATATGGATGATCCCATCCCAAAAGCTGAATATTTCTGAGAAAGGCTGGACCATATGATCCGTGAATTTCATGACTAATCTCACTAGCCGCCTGAGAATCCATGGTCGTCGACGCGACTCCGACACCTGCCACCGTCGTATGTGTGGCTCCCCAGCTCAGCGGCGGCCACCATGTCACGGTGAGCGGTGGGCTTGCTTTTCCGCGTGGCTCCCCAGCTCGACATCGGCGGCCTCCAGGGCGCGGTAAGCGGCGGGCTTGATTTTCAACGTGGCTCCCTAGCTCGGCGGCGGCGGCCTCCATGGCGTGGCGAGCAACGAGCTTGCTACGTCTGCGCCACACCCAGTCGACAGAAACGGCCTCGCTAAATATGTGCGGGTAGTGACCTTGCTAGGCACGGGTAGGCGGCCGCCCGCTAGGTCCGGCCTCCACCACAAAGGGAAAAGGACCCGTTAATTACATATTAACCGGTGTGTTAATACTCCCTCGGTTCCTATATATAAGCCATATAGTGTTTTGAGAAAAATTTCAGAATATAAGGTTTATTGTGTTGCCTTACTTGTATGGACAATATTTTTGGAGATTTGATTAGGTTTACTTATCTTATGCAAAGTTCTCTATTAGCTCACGGCAATTACTTACGGTTAACCCTAGCCAAACATGGTGTAATTTTTTCTAAATATGTGTTTCTTAATTTCCGTGCCAGAAATTATATGGCTTATATTTAGAACCGGAGGGAGTAGCATATTTATCCTTTCTATTAATCGTTAATTAAACATATTTTATCCCATCTCATCCCGTACATGTTTGCTCATGAACCAAACACACATGTTAAGTCAACCCACGAAGGGGTATCAGCAGATCCTAGCCGTCTAAATAGAACAAAATTTAGAGAGGGGACACCGGAGCAATAGCCAAATACAGAGGTTCCAGCTTCAGGGAGACGTCACACGACTGCTCATTCCGCATTGCCGCCCTCACAAAAAACGACCGAAAGACACGACCATGGCCTCCAGACTTCTTGCCCCATTTCAGGCAAGCCACACCATACTGAATTAGCACGAGCCACTTGGACACACAGCCAACTGACCAGAAAGTTCATCTTCAAATAAGAAATTAAGAATAATTCAGTATATCTACGTATTCAAATCACGTTCCGAAAACGAATCCATTTATATATTAGCAACATAGACCTTGCCAGACCAGAAGCTTCTCCAAACATATACCAGACCAGAAGCTTCTCCAAATAAGTTGAGCAACTCGATCCTTTGCTGCATATACTTCTCCTTGGATCGGTCGCAGGAGTAGTGTTGCATCATGTGTGAATAAAGACAGCGTATGCTTCACTCCCCAAGTTCTAAAAGACCCCCCTTTGTTCTGCCAATTTGAGCATCACGTTCATGATTTCCATTATCTGTCTCTGCCAATTTGAGCCCTCTCCCATGCATGTGAGATCCTCTCCCCTGGGCTAGATGCGGTGGTGGAGTTGCAAGAGCATAGGTCGAGCGAGCATGACTCCCGCTTTTACACAAGTTGGAAGAGTGCAATGGCGCATCTGCTGAGACGTGGAAAAGGCGGTAGACGTTGATGATGACTTGACATGATTGGAAAGCGTGGATATTTAGGTGGCCAACATCGACTAATCTCCAAGATTATGCGTATCATCGATTCATCGCGATCAGACATGCTATCGCTCGCCTAACATTCTATCGTCGACTCACCGGTCGGCTTGTGCATAGTCAGGCAGCACCAGACGTACACCACGTCGATCCTGACAGCTGAGCCGCTTCACATATTTCCCTGCACACGCGCGCACTAGCAAAAAAGAACGGCAAAATAGGTAGGATTGGTAAAAAGGCCCCGCTCCCTTCTTCTTGCTTGGAAAAACCGAAAGGAGATGAGGGCGACAGAAATTAGATGAGAAATGCAAGTGGGTTGTTGCATCCTCCATGATTATAGTAATATCAGTAAAAGAAAAGGTAAAACAAGATTGAGTGCAGCAATCTGCAGAGACCAAACTCGATCAGTGCAGTAACAATAGTACCAACTTAGAGCATCTCTTAGCGATTCCTTCCAACTTATGCCTTCCTAGCTATCTTTTTTTTTTCGAAATGGGGTCATCCCCGGCTTCTGCATCGTGATGATGCACACAACCTATTATTAATATAGTTCAGAGTAACCAAGTTTACAAAACATTAATCATCGAGGACTGGTCCCATAACCAACCATCGAAAGAAAAACGCATAAGAAGACTACAAATTAACATAGTCTTCTAGTAAGACGCCAGCCAGCCTGGCACAAGATATCCTGAGCGACCATCAGGAGCCGTGTGCATCCAGTAGCCATGGCATCCCGCTGCCCCTCCGGGGAGAGTAGGGCCCAGAGCTGCACCCAATGGGAAACCATATGAATAACCTGCAAAAAATAAAAAGAAGATTTTTTGTTAAAGATTATATCATTCCTGGTCCTCCAAATAGACCAACATAAAGCAGAAACACCAATCCGAATAAATACCTTAGATTATCTATCTACTCCATTCAACCAGTTACCAAACATATTAGTAACACTGGTAGGAGGTGGAAGAGCATAAGTAAAATGCACCGTGCGCCATAGGAGTTTAGCTAAAGGACATTCAATAAACAGATGTTGAATGGTCTCCTGTTCCCCACAGAAGACACACTTTGTACACCCATTCCAATGACGTTTAGCCAGATTATCTTTTGTTAGCAATACCTTATTACTCAAGAACCACATGAAAATTTTAATTTTTAGCGGAACTTTAACCTTCCATAAATATTTCCGTAGGAAAGGGGTATGGTCACACATAATATCCTCATACATCGACTTCACTGTAAACAAACCGTTAGCTGTCAAATTCCAAACAAAACGATCCTCATCATCATTCAAATGTACCATCATTAGTTTCCGACAAAGCTGTAACCAGGCCGACCACTTGCTACCTGTTAACAATCTTCTGAACGTAATATTCAAAGGCGATTGACCAAGAACATGTGGGACAGTGACATTTTTGTGGTGAGCAATATTTGTTATCACCTGATTTTGGCCAAATCAGGAGACGGGCCGTAAGTGAAGATGGGCTTAAAGGATGTACACGTGGAGCATCTTCGAAGCGGCCTTGCGCTGAAAGTTCGGGCTTAATTGCCCATGTATCGTAACATATTAGATTGCATCTTAGTTTAGAAGTTAGAGTTTTGCCCGTGCACGGTTTGGTGCACGCCCACATTAGAAAGTCCCCTGGACTATAAATATGTACCTAGGGTTTATGGAATAAACAACAACCAACGTTCAACACAAACCAATCTCGGCGCATCGCCAACTCCTTCGTCTCGAGGGTTCCTCCGGTAAGCACCATGCTGCCTAGATCGCATCTCGCGATCTAGGCAGCACGAGCCTGCCTAGTTGTTCATGCGTTGCTCGTACTGAAGCCTTTTGATGGCGAGCAACGTAGTTATCATAGATGTGTTAGGGTTAGCATTGTTCCTAGTATCATATGCTGTCGTAGTGCAACCCTTGCGCATCTAGCCGTCCCTGTACCTCATCATGGGTGCAGGGCGGCACCCGCTTGATCGTTATTTAGTAGATCTGATCCGTTACGGTCGCTCCTTGATTCATCAAGGATCAGTTTAATATCTGCAATAGTTAGGCCTTACAAAGGGTTGGAGGATCCAGCGGCATGCAGGGTGTAGTTCTGCCCCTAGACAGGACGTTCCGAGGATCAACCTAGTGTTGGTTTTTAGGCCTTGTCTAGGGCTGGCTTACGTTTACCGTGCGTGAGCGCGAGGCCCAATCGTGAGTAGGATGATCCGATTATGCGGTGAAAACCCTAGATCGTCGTGGATCTCATATGCTTTATCATGATCAAGCAGGACCACCATATATTCGGCCACCTTGGACGAATCATGGGTGGATCGGCTCCGTGAGCCGATTCACAGGACAACGAGGCGATCGAGGCTCGTATTTAACGTGTACGTGTGTGCCCTGCAAACTAGCGAGGCATCATCCACACCTTCCTGACCAGGTATAGGTCAGGTGGCACGCCCTTGCAATTTGCATCGGCGCGCGACCGGGAGGCTTTGCGGGCCGTCGCTCTGAGGGACTGGGGCCAGCCGCAGCCCTAGTTGTTCCCGGCTCTACGGTGTTGACCAGTCACTGCCCGCCCGTGGGTTTCTGACGTCAACACATTACGCACGCCCGTGGGACAAACTTCAACGACAACCACCTCGCCATCCACATCGAGAGATGGCGGAAGAAACTCCTGTCACTTACGAGGAGCTCTCGGCGAGCTCAAGAAGAAGTATGACGAGGTCAAAGCTTTCCTCGAAGCCGACCTCATCGGCTCTTCCCACGACACCCGCTCCCATGGCGTCAACACGGTCGATCTCAGCCACTCCATAAGGGAACCAGGGTTCTCTTTCGATGCCAATATGGCAGGGTTCGTGATTCGCCGTGATGCGGACAAAGCAGAGAGCAGCCACGCGCGTGGCAAAGGAAAGGAGGAGGCCGTTCCACGTGACCGGCCCCAAGACGACGATAAACGGTACCTGGCCGAGGAGAGGAGGTGAGCATACGGCATCCACGCCCATTACCCGAGCATCTCCTCAGCAAATATGATCAGCCATACGGCCAGACGTCGCCGCTACGGCGGCGATCAAAGGATCATCGGTCGATGCGCGGAGTATCGTCGGAACAACGACGCGGCGGCTGACGTCGCTAGAGGGAGGTCAAGGAGCAAGACAACATGGACAAACACTGGGCTGTCCCTTCTTCAAACATTCTGGGACTCGGGAATGAGCCGGTTGCCAACAATCGAGGACGCCCCGAATGCACGGCAAGGAGGAAGGACGAGGCAGAAGTTTCGGTGTTCAAACGTCTAGGGCCTCTCCCACTTGAGTAAACGGGCCAGTCATCTCAAGAAGAAGACTTCGAGGTCGGATGGGGAAGAAGATGAGGACCACCGACCAAGGTGGTGCCCGATGGACTCAGCCAGTCTCGAAGCGCCGGGTGCAGCGGCCGCGAAGCTTGAAGAAGCCAAGTACAGTACCACACGTTGAGAGAGCGGCCCGATATGGCCGCGAAAATCCAGCAGATAGTGGAGACGAAGGTGCGCCCGCCGAAGAAAGTATGGCGCCCAAACAGGCGCCCGATGCGCGAGCATCGATACCGATCCGCAGACGCATCGGTAGGCACGAACATGGTTGAGAAGAGGACAATATGTGAACGCGTCATCAGAATTGTGCCAGGACGAGTACAAGCGCGTCACCCCGATCGAGAAGGACAAAGATAAAGGTTCGCAAGAGATCGGGAGTTCACTAATGCTGAGTGGGCCGGGGGGCAAAACCCATGTCCTACAAGTGGGCAAAACAACCAGGGCCGGCAAAGGGATTCGACTTGATTTGAGCAAAACAGAGCAAATTTTTGATTGGCTCTGAAGGAAAAACAGCTGAAGTTACCCGAATGCCACAAAATCCCCACGTTACAAGAGATGGCCGGCAAACCATACGCAAATGGCATGACCACGTTCACCCATGCCACCGATGCGACCTTGCGCGGACAGATCAGATGGCGATAGAGCAAGGCCGTTACTCTTCGATCAGTTTGCCATGAAAGTTGATACGCAGCCGTTTCCGGAGATCAACATGGTCAATTTCAGCCACTGCATAAGACACGAGCCGGTGGCTCGTCATTGATAATAGGGCAAGGCTTGCGAGATCGCCATTACGGATAAACCGGGAACATCGCTCCCGCGGAAAAGCGAAGAGGAGGCCGATCCACACGATCGGCCCCAAATAATGACAGCGTTGACCTGGAGGCGATGGAAAGGCTGGGTATGGGTTTACATCGGTGACGACCGAAAGATTACGAAAGTCAAGAAGAGATCAAGAAGTTGTTGGACGCGGTTCATCAGGCCATGCGAGCACGCGAAGGATTTCCAATGTAATACTGGAGAAAAGGATGGCGGTGGCGCGTTTCCATGGTGCCGAGATCTCAACATTCTGTGAATGGTCGGATCGACCACTACAAGGTGAGACGATTCCAGCGATCGGCTACGATTACTCGCATCACCCTTGTTTACTGATGTGCTATTTCACATGGGTGAGTGGCGGAAAATCTTGAATGGCTGGAAAGCCGATATCTTCAATCTCGTGAAGGATTCGGCTCGGGGGGCATATGCACGGAGAAGGTACGGAGCCACAAAGGATGTACCCAGGGGGAGCCGATTCATGAATCGATCGGCTAATAAAAAAAAAATCGGAAAAATAGAAATTTTTGACGACCGGCGTAACATCGACTTAATTCAAAGCCGATGCACGGCCATCGACTTAAGGGATTTAAGCGGAAGCCTAACCAGAGCGCCCTTCATTGAGATCGCCCAGGCCCTCTCTTCAACGACTTCCAATTCCTTCGGCAAGACTTCAAGCTCGGCAGCACCAACAGGAGCATCAGTTTGGGCGTTCAAGACGGCCCTTTTTCTCATTTAAGGTGTTGAGGTTTGCCGGCAGGTTTGAGGATCACCACCCTGGCCAAACATCAGGAACAGCATGGATGTGCAGATCGGACTAGGATCACGAGAGCAACCGGCGGTCATCCAGTTAGACTGAGCTTCATTTTTTTTTTCACCAAAGGTTGCTTCATCGGACCAAAGAGACTCGGGAGGAAGTTCTCTGCTGTTAACAACCGATTTCGATTAGAATCGGCTGACGATGCATCATAGTAGAGGGGCTGGTAGTGGCCCAATGCAGCTGGTGCAACCTCACTCTTTGATCGAGGCTCGGGGGGCAGCCGTGGTGTTGAAATTGGGTCTGCATCATAACCATGCTGAACGAGAGATTGGCAGAATAAAACCACCGGGGTTGACGGGAGGAGTCGAAGGAGGGGCCATCTTTGGTGGTTAGACCTTAGGCCAGTCGTCCACGGGAGCGCGACATCAAAAAGCTGAGCACACTTGTTGGGCAGAGGTCGATCTGTTTTGCAATCCATTTAAAAGCTGATGCTTTGCCATCGGCTCGTTAAGCATCTACCGGTTGACAATCGGCGGGCTCAGTATAAAGAAATCGGCAAAATCAAGTTGAAGGAACTTATTCATTGATAAGCATAGATTTCTTACAAAAAGAGCCGATTGCTCTCAAGGGAGTTGCTGGGAGGGATGTTGTCCCATCTACTGCTCCTAACTCCATCTGTCTAAGGGCCGCTGCTGTCCTCATCCTCGCTATCGTCGGCGCTGCTCCCGGCCGGCTCATCCTCACTGCTGGAGAAACCACCGGCGGGACCTTCATCGTCCTCATCTTCTTCGCTAGCGTCGCCATAATCGCTGTCGAAGTCGCAGATGTTGCCCGCTGATACGTCTCCAACGTATCGATAATTTCTTATGATCCATGCTACTTTATTGATGATACCTACATGTTTATGCACATTATATGTCATATTTGCATTTTCTGAACTAACCTATTAACAAGATGCCGAAGAGCCGATTCTTGTTTCTGTTTTTGGTTTGAAATCTAGTAAAGAAATATTCTCGGAATTGGACGAAACTTTCGCCCGAGGGTCCTATTTTTGCGAAGCTTCCAGAAGACCGAAGACCTAACGAAGTGGGGCCACGAGGCAGCCGGGGGGTGGCGGCGCGGCCCAGCCCGGCCGCGCCGACCTATCCCTGGGACCCTCGTGTGGCCCCTCGCGTTGACCTTCCGCCTGCCAGCTCCCGTCGCGAGCCCCGGTGCACCGAGGCCACGATACGGAGAAACCTTACAGAGACGCCGCCGCCGCGTCCCATCTCGGGGATTCGGGATCGCCTCCGGCACCTGCCGGAGAGGGGATTCATCTCCCGGAGGACTCTTCATCGCCATGATCGCCTCGGAGTGATGAGTGAGTAGTTCACCCCTGGACCATGGGTCCATAGCAGTAGCTAGATGGTCGTCTTCTCCTTGTTGTGCTTCATTGTTAGATCTTGTGAGCTGCCTAACATGATCAAGATCATCTATATGTAATTCTATATGTTGTGTTTGTCGGGATCCGATGGATAGAGAGTACTATGATTATGGTGATTATCAATCTATTGTTCATGTGTTGTTTATGATCTTGCATGCTCTCCGTTATTAGTAGAGGCTCTGGCCAAGTTTTTACTCTTAACTCCAAGAGGGAGTAATTATGCTCGATAGTGGGTTCATGCCTTCATTGATACCTGGGACAGTGACAGAAAGTTCTAAGGTTGTGATGTGCTGTTGCCACTAGGGATAAAACATTGATGCTATGTCTAAGGATGTAGTTATTGATTACATTACGCACAATACTTAATGCAATTGTCTGTTGCTTTGCAACTTAATACTGGAGGGGTTCGGACGATAACTTGAAGGTGGACTTTTAGGCATAGATGCAGTTGGATGGCGGTCTATGTACTTTGTCGTAATGCCCAATTAAATCTCACTATATTTACCATGTCATGTATATGCATTGTTATGCCTTTCTCTATTTGTTAATTGCCCGACTGTAATTTGTTCACCCAACATGCTTTTATCTTATGGGAGAGACACCTCTAGTGAACTGTGGACCCCGGTCCTATTCTTTCCATAGCATACAATCTACTTGTTTTACTGTTTTCTTTGCAAACATCTTCTACTCGATACGTTTAATCCTTTGTTACAGCAAGCCGGTGAGATTGACAACCTCACTGTTTCGTTGGGGCAAAGTACTTTGGTTGTGTTGTGCAGGTTCCTAGTTGGCGCGAATCCGGTGTTGCGCCATCACATTTCGCGACCATCAACCTTCAACGTGCTTCTTGGCTCCTACTGGTTCGATTAAACCTTGGTTTCTTTCTGAGGGAAAACTTGCTACTGTGCGCATCATACCTTCCTCTTGGGGTTCCCAACGAACGTGTGAGTTACACGCCATCAAGCTCTTTTTCTGGCGCCGTTGCCGGGGAGATCAAGACACGCTGCAAGGGGAGTCTCCACTTCTCAATCTCTTTACTTTGTTTTTGTCTTGCTTTATTTTATTTACTACTTTGTTTGCTGCACTAAATCAAAATACAAAAAAATTAGTTGCTAGTTTTACTTTATTTACTGTCTTGCTCTCTATATCAAAAACACAAAAAAATTAGTTACTTGCATTTACTCTATCTAGTTTGCTTTATTGTCCTGCACTCTATATTTAAAATACAAAATTTTTTAGTTACTTTTATTACCATGTCTAGCTCTGAACCTGTTACTTCTTCACCTGAAGACTTAGTTTTCACTTTCAAGCAAGGGGATGAGGAGAGTTTTAAGGATGCTTGGTCTAGAATTTTTACTTCTTATCGCAAAACTGAACCTCAAATGACTCTAAGTTTGCTCCTTAGTAATTTTTATTTTGGTCTTATGGTTCGCTATAGATATGCTTTGGACACTTTAGTAGGAGGAGATTTCCTTCATTGTAATGGGGATCAAGCTTTTAATGCCATAAAGAAATTGGTTGCATCACATGATTCAGCTAATAACTTTGATTCAGCCCTTATTAGCATTCATAATAGATTGAACAATCTCGAGATAAGTACATCTCGCTTAAATGATAATTATCACTGTGTTCGTAATCGTCTTGAACAAGTCTTAGAGAATCCTAAACCTTCATCATGGGACCCTTCTGTTAAAATTGTCATCGGTGATCGAACTCTTCATGCCTATTGTGATATTATGTATGAATTTTGCCTTATGCCTGAAAACATTTATAAATCTTTGAAACTTTGGGGAGTCGATAAAGGGGGAGAAGAAATAGCTCTTATTGATAACTCTATCATAATTCCTAAGGGAATAGCTGCAGATGTGCATACAACCATTCGTGGAAGAACATTATCCATTGATTATCTTATTATTGAAACAGGAAAAATCATATTCGGAAGATCCTTGCTGAAATTATTGGGAGCAGTCATTGATGTGGGAGAAGGCACTCTGAAATTCACCTCTATACCAGGGGGAATCATATATTTCCTAAACCAAAAGGAAAGAAAAACATTAAGAAAGGTAAAGATGAAGCCCAAGGTAAGGTTGACACACCATCTCTCGATAATACTTGATTTGCACTTTCTGCGCCTAGCTGAAAGGCGTTAAAGAAAAGCGCTTATGGGAGACAACCCATGTTTTTACCTACAGCAATTTTTTGTTTTATTGAGTCTTGGAAGTTGTTTACTACTGTAGCAACCTCTCCTTATCATGTTTTTGTGCCAAGTAAAGTTTCTATGTCAAAGTTGATGTTATATTTGGGATTGCTGCGCAGAAACAGCATTGCTGTCTGTCACGAATCTGGGCATAATTCTCTGTAGAAAATTCGAAAAAATCTGCCAATTTACGAGCGTGATCCTCAGATATGTACGCAACTTTCATTAGTTTTGAGTTTTTCCATTTGAGCAAGTCTGGTGCCATTTATAAATTCGTCTTTACGGACTGTTCTGTTTTTGACAGATTCTGCCTTTTATTTCGCATTGCCTCTTTTTGCTATGTTGGATTTATTTCTTTGATCCATTAATGTCCAGTAGCATTATGCAATGTCCAGAAGTGAAAAGAATGATTGTGTCACCTCTGAATGTGTGAATTATTAATGATGCACTAACCCTCTAATGAGTTTGCTTGAAGTTTGGTGTGAAGGAAGTTTTCAAGGGTCAAGAGAGGAGAATGATATACTAAGATCAAGAGGAGTGAAAGCTCTAAGCTTGGGGATGCCCCCGTGGTTCATCCCTGCATATTTTAAGAAGACTCAAGCGTCTAAGCTTGGGGATGCCCAAGGCATCCCCTTCTTCATCGACAACATCATCAGGTTCCTCCCCTGAAACTATATTTTTATTCAGTCACATCTGTGTTCTTTACTTGGAGCGTCGGTTTGTTTTCGTTTTGTTTTGTTTGAATAAGATGGATCCTAGCATTCACTTTGTGGGAGAGACACGCTCCGCTGTTGCATATGGACACATGTGTCCTTAGGCTTTACTCATAATGTTCAAGGCGAAGTTTCTTCTTCGTTAATTTGTTACATGGTTGGAATTGGAAAATGCTACATGTAGTAATTCTAAAAATGTCTTGGATAATGTGATACTTGGCAATTGTTGTGCTCATGTTTAAGCTCTTGCATCATATGCTTTGCACCCATTAATGAAGAAATACATAGAGCTTGCTAAAATTTGATTTGCATATTTGGTTTCTCTAAGGTCTAGATAATATCTAGTATTGAGTTTTGAACAACAAGGAAGACGATGTGTAGAGTCTTATAATGTTTACAATATGTCTTTTATGTGAGTTTTGCTGCACTTGTTCATCCTTGAGTTTGCTTCAAATAACCTTGCTAGCCTAAACCTTGTATCGAGAGGAATACTTCTCATGCATCCAAAATCCTTGAGCCAACTACTATGCCATTTGTGTCCACCATACCTACCTACTACATGGTATTTCCCGCCATTCCAAAGTAAATTGCTTGAGTGCTACCTTTAAAATTCCATCATTCACCTTTGCAATATATAGCTCATGGGACAAAATAGCCTTAAAAACTATCGTAGTATTGAATATGTACTTATGCACTTTATATTTTATTAAGTTGCTTGTTGTGCGATAACCATGTTTCTGGGAACGCCATCAACTATTGTTGAATATCATGTGAGTTGCTATGCATGTCCGTCTTGTCTGAAGGTCTATCATTTTAGTGGTTGGAGCATGCAAAATTGTTAGAAGAACATTGGGCCGCTAACTAAAGCCATGAATCATGGTGGAAGTTTCGATTTTGGACATATATCCTCAATCTCATATGAGAATAATAACTTTGCTACATGCTTATGCATTAAAGAGGAGTCCATTATCTGTTGTCCATGTTGTCCCGGTATGGATGTCTAAGTTGAGAATAATCAAAAGCGAGAAATCCGAAATGCGAGCATTCTCCTTGGACCTTTGTACAGGCGGCATGGAGGTACCCCTTTGTGACACTTGGTTGAAACATGGCATGCAAAGATCCGGTAGTCCAAGTTAAGTAGGACGAGGTGCGGGCACTATTAGTATACTATGCATGAGGCTTGCAACTTGTAAAATATAATTTTCATAACTCATATGCTTTATTACTACCGTTGACAAAATTGTTTCATGTTTTCAAAATAAAAGCTCTAGCACAAATACAGCAATCGATGCTTTCCTCTTAGAAGGACCATTCTTTTACTTTTATTGTTGAGTCAGTTTACCTATCTCCTTCCACCTTAAGAAGCAAACACTTGTGTGAACTGTGCATTGATTCCTACATACTTGCATATTGCACTTGTTATATTACTTTATGTTGACAATATCCATGAGATATACATGTTATAAGTTGAAAGCAACGCTGAAACTTAATCTTCCTATGTGTTGCTTCAACACCTTTACTTTGATTTATTGCTTTACGAGATAACTCTTATGCAAGACTTATTGATGCTTGTCTTGAAGTACTATTCATGAAAAGTCTTTGCTATATGATTCAGTTGTTTACTCATGACATTACCTTTGCTTTGATCGCTGCATTCATTACATATGTTTACAAATAGTATGATCAAGATTATGATGGCATGTCACTTCAGAAATTATCTTTGTTATCGTTTTACCTGCTCGGGACGAGAGAACTAAGCT
This sequence comes from Lolium multiflorum, assembly GCA_030979885.1. Classification (NCBI taxonomy): domain Eukaryota; kingdom Viridiplantae; phylum Streptophyta; class Magnoliopsida; order Poales; family Poaceae; genus Lolium; species Lolium multiflorum. The sequence goes on from CM061749.1 coordinate 322,075,776, forward strand.
TGGGATGCTGATACGTCTCCAACGTATCGATAATTTCTTATGATCCATGCTACTTTATTGATGATACCTACATGTTTTATGCACATTATATGTCATATTTATGCATTTTACGGAACTAACCTATTAACAAGATGCCGAAGAGCCAGTTCTTGTTTCTGCTGTTTTTGGTTTGAAATCCTAGTAAAGAAATATTCTCGAAATTGGACGAAACTTTCGCCCAGGGTCCTATTTTTGCACGAAGCTTCCGAAGACCGAAGACCTAACGAAGTGGGACACGAGGCAGCCAGGGGGTGGCCGGCGCGGCCCAAGCCCTGGCCGCGCCGACCTATCCCCTGGGCCCTCGTGTGGCCCCTCGCGTTGACCTTCCGCCTACTTAAAGCTCCCGTCGCGAACCCCGGACCGAGAGCCACGATACGGAAAACCTTACGAGACGCGCGCCGCGAATCCCATCTCGGGGATTCGGAGATCGCCTCCGGCACCTGCCGGAGAGGGGATTCATCTCCCGGAGGACTCTTCATCGCCATGATCGCCTCGGGAGTGATGAGTGAGTAGTTCACCTCTGGACCATGGGTCCATAGCAGTAGCTAGATGGTCGTCTTCTCCTTGTTGTGCTTCATTGTTAGATCTTGTGAGCTGCCTAACATGATCAAGATCATCTATATGTAATTCTATATGTTGTGTTTGTCGGGATCCGATGGATAGAGAGTACTATGATTATGGTGATTATCAATCTATTGTTCATGTGTTGTTTATGATCTTGCATGCTCTCCGTTATTAGTAGAGGCTCTGGCCAAGTTTTTACTCTTAACTCCAGAGGGAGTAATTATGCTCGATAGTGGGTTCATGCCTTCATTGAACCTGGGACAGTGACAGAAAGTTCTAAGGTTGTGATGTGTTGTTGCCACTAGGGATAAAACATTGATGCTATGTCTAAGGATGTAGTTATTGATTACATTACGCACAATACTTAATGCAATTGTCTGTTGCTTTGCAACTTAATACTGGAGGGGTTCGGACGATAACCTGAAGGTGGACTTTTTAGGCATAGATGCGGTTGGATGGCGGTCTATGTACTTTGTCGTAATGCCCAATTAAATCTCACTATATTTACCATGTCATGTATATGCATTGTTATGCCTTTCTCTATTTGTTAATTGCCCGACTGTAATTTGTTCACCCAACATGCTTTTATCTTATGGGAGAGACACCTCTAGTGTGTGGACCCGGTCCTATTCTTTCCATAGCATACAATCTACTTGTTTCTTGTTTTCTTTGCAAACATCTTCTACTCGATACGTTTAATCCTTTGTTACGGCAAGCCGGTGAGATTGACAACCTCACTATTTCGTTGGGGCAAAGTACTTTGGTTGTGTTGTGCAGGTTCCTAGTTGGCGCCGGAATCCCTGGTGTTGCGCCGCATCACATTTCGCGACCATCAACCTTCAACGTGCTTCTTGGCTCCCCCTGGTTCGATTAAACCTTGGTTTCTTTCTGAGGGAAAACTTGCTACTGTGCGCATCATACCTTCCTCTTGGGGTTCCCAACGAACGTGTGAGTTACACGCCATCACCCGCCCAGGGACAGAGACGCTTGGCCGGCGGTTCATCGGAGGAGGTGGTATCCTCCTCCTCTTCCTTTGTCTCTTCAGTGGAGGAGTAACCGTCCCAGGCCAGTCGTCGTCGCTCTCCTCCTCCGACGCCCGACCGCGAGAAAGCGAAGGTCACTTTCCGTCCGTTAAAGATTGGTCGTCTTCAGACCAAACAAAGGAGTCGTGGGTCGACTCGTCCCCGTGCTATGGCGCGGCGAATGTCGGACCGCATGGGCCTCTTGTGGACCCCATTCAGGCGTTGGCTCGCGGGAGGTGGAGGACTGGCTGGAAAGATCCGATGGGGCAGAGGAAGAAGAAGACATTGTGGCGCAGGAGGGCTTTTGAGGGTGCTAATGCGAAGGAGATGCAAAGAAGAACTGTTCGTAAAAGGGAATATAGTAGAAATTCAATGCCGCAGCAGTTTCCGAGGAGGTGGAACCAAAACTGTCAAATCATGCGGAGAAGTTGAGAAGGCAAGATATCAGGATGAAGGACTCTGCGACGGTTCTGCTCTGCTGCGACATAACCCTTTGAAGAGTGCATGTGGTTTTGCAATTATCATTATCAAAACCAGGGGGGCATGTGTTATCACCTGATTTTGGCCAAATCAGGAGACGGGCCGTAAGTGAAGATGGGCTTAAAGGATGTACACGTGGAGCATCTTCGAAGAGGCCTTGCGCTGAGAGTTCGGGCTTAATTGCCCATGTATCTGTAACATATTAGATTGCATCTTAGTTTAGAAGTTAGAGTTTTGCCCGTGCACGGTTTGGTGCACGCCCACATTAGAAAGTCCCCTGGACTATAAATATGTACCTAGGGTTTATGGAATAAACAACAACCAACGTTCAACACAAACCAATCTCGGCGCATCGCCAACTCCTTCGTCTCGAGGGTTCCTCCGGTAAGCACCATGCTGCCTAGATCGCATCTCGCGATCTAGGCAGCACGAGCCTGCCTAGTTGTTCATGCGTTGCTCGTACTGAAGCCTTTTGATGGCGAGCAACGTAGTTATCATAGATGTGTTAGGGTTAGCATTGTTCCTAGTATCATATGCTGTCGTAGTGCAACCCTTGCGCATCTAGCCGTCCCGTACCTCATCATGGGTGCGGCACCCCGCGATCGTTATTTAGTAGATCTGATCCGTTACGGTCGCTCCTTGATTCATCAAGGATTAGTTTAATATCTGCAATAGTTAGGCCTTACAAAGGGTTGGAGGATCCGGCGGCATGCGGGTGTAGTTGCTGCCCCTAGACAGGACGTTCCGAGGATCAACCTAGTGTTGGTTTTTAGGCCTTGTCTAGGGCTGGCTTACGTTTACCGTGCGTGAGCGCGAGGCCCAATCGTGAGTAGGATGATCCGATTATGCGGTGAAAACCCTAGATCGTCGTGGATCTCATATGCTTTATCATGATCAAGCAGGACCACCATATATTCGGCCACCTTGGACGAATCATGGGTGGATCGGCTCCGTGAGCCGATTCACAGGACAACCGAGCCGATCGAGGCTCGTATTTAACGTGTACGTGTGTGCCCCGCAGGAAACTAAGCGAGGCATCATCCACACCTTCCGGGTATAGGTCGGGTGGCACGCCCTGCAATTTGCATCGGCGCGCGACCAGAGGCTTTGCGGCCGTCGCTCGAGGGACTGGGGCCAGCCGCAGCCCTAGTTGTTCCCGGCTCTACGGTGTTGACCAGTCACTGCCCGCCAGTGGGTTTCTGACGTCAACAATATTATATAGAGACGGGTATTGTTGGGTCAACGGAGTCTTGCCTAACCAGGTATCTTCCCAGAAACGAGTACTGCTACCATTACCCACTTTGAAAAAACCCCTGGAAAAAAACTCCAGTTTGACCTCCATTAGTCCTTTCCAGAAAGGCTGTCTAAGATATTTATTTTGTAGCAATTCCTGCCACACTCCATCCTCATTAAGAAGTTTAAACAACCATTTACTCAATAAACACCTGTTTTTGATTTCTAGCACTTCAATACCTAGACCCCCGTGGTCTTTAGGTCGACAAACAATGTTCCATTTTGTAAGCCGGTATTTTCTTTTGTTTTTGTCAGACTGCCAAAAGAATCTAGATCTATAGTAGTCCAAATGTTTCCTTACCCCAACAGGTATTTGAAAGAAAGACAACATAAACATCGGTAAGCTAGTTAATACTGAATTGATAAGCACTAACCTATCACCATAGGATAGTAACTTCCCTTTCTAGCATCCTAATTTACTCTCAAACCTTGTCTCTACCGGATACCAGTCAGAATTCTTGAGTTTCTTGTAATGGATTGGAATACCTAAGTATCTAAAGGGGAGTTGTCCAGCATCACATCCAAAGATCTGTTTGTACTGATCCTCCTCCTCCTTTGCCTTTCCAAAACAAAAAATCTCACTCTTATGAAAATTAATCTTGAGTCCCGATAATTCTTCAAAGAGACACAAAATTAGTTTCATATTGACAGCTTTGTTTAGGTCATGCTCTAAGAAAAGGATAGTATCATCAGCGTACTGTAGTATAGAGAAACCTCCCTCAACCAAATGTGGAATGAGTCCTCCAACTTGACCATCTTCTTTGGCTCGCTCAATTAAGATGGCAAGCATGTCCACTACAATATTAAAAAGCATTGGAGACAGCGGGTCTCCTTGCCTTAAGCCTTTTTTTGTTTGGAAATAATGACCAATATCATCATTGACCTTCACACCAACACTGCCCCCTTGGACAAAATGTTGAACTAATCTACCCCATTCTTGAGCAAAACCTTTCATCCTTAACGTCTGTTGTAGGAAAGGCCATTTTACCTTGTCATATGCTTTTTCAAAATCTATCTTAAATAAGACACCATCCAACTTTTTCGTGTGTAACTCATGAATTGTTTCATGTAAAATGACTACCCCTTCCAAAATGTTTCTACCTGGTATAAAAGCAGATTGGGTTGGCTTTATTACTCTCGGGGCAATCCCCGATATACGATTAGTACCAACCTTAGTAAATATTTTAAAACAAACATTTAGTAAACAAATAGGTCTATATTCTTGTATCTGAACCGTGTTTTCTTTCTTGGGTAGTAACGTGATAACCCCAAAATTCAGTTTATATAGGGGAAAATCCCCATTCGAAAATTGAGAAAATAGGGCCATCAGATCATGCTTTATTACTTCCCAAAAATGCTGATAAAACTCAGCTGGAAAGCCATCTGGCCCCGGAGCTTTGTTCCTTTCCATCTGAAAAATAGCTTGACGGACCTCCTCTTCAGTAAAAGGGGCTGTCAAAATTTCATTCTCAATAGTCGAGATCTGCGTAATATCATGTGTCTCCGCTTCGTTTAATGAGATATTTGTTTGAGTGGGTGCTCCAAACAATTTTGTGTAGAACTCCGTAATATAGACCTTTAAATTATCTTCCCCAAAAATCGTTCCCTCTTGTTGTTCTAGTTGAAAAAATTTCTTCTTTCGGTGTTTACCATTCGCTATTAAGTGGAAATATCTAGTATTATTACCCCCTTCCTGGATATGTTTAACCTTCGCTCTCTGTGCCCATTTTGATTCCTCTTCCCTTCTTAATTTGTTCAGATTCTCATTTGCCTTTTTAAGTACTTCCTTTTCATTTGTATTCAAAATACATGTTTCGGCTTTCACATCTAGATTATCAATGATATTTAGTAATCGTTCTTTCTCTTTTTTATACTTTCCACTTTGATTCTTTGCCCATCCTCTAAGAAAGCGTCGTATATGTCTTAACTTATTTAGCCAAATATCCATTGGAGAAGCTCCACTCATAGCTGAATTCCACTACGTTACTATCATATCAAAGAAACCCTCTTGACGCAACCAATGTAACTCAAAAGAGAATTTTGCTTGATTGCCCAGGTGTGCTTTCACTCCTGAGTCAATTAGTATTGGAGTATAATCAGAATCAGCTCTAGATAAGGCTCTAACAGTTACCAAAGGGAACTTTTGTTCCCATGAGATTGATGTTAGAACCCTATCTAACTTCTCATAAGTAGGTCGAAGTCTTCTACTTGCCCATGTAAATTGCCTTCCAGTAAGAGCAATTTCACGCAAGTTCAGGTGTTCAATAATTGCATTAAAAACAAAGGGCCAACGCGCTTTGAAATTATCATTATTTTTCTCCTCACGTTTACGAATAATATTGAAATCACCACCTACCAACATAGGTAATGTTTCAGATTCACAAGTTCTCACTAATTCAGCTAAGAATTCTGCCTTATGCTCGTCTTGGGCAGCCCCATAGACCGGCACCAGAATCCATTCAAAACCATCATTCTTACATTTAATATGAAGTTTGACACAGAAATCTCCAGTAGTTACTTTTAACACACGAAGCGTATCGGAGTTTATTCCCACTAGAATACCCCCTGAGCGACCGTGTGGTGGTAGACAAAACCAAGAGAAGTTAAAACCTGCCGCCAGTTGGTTCAAAAAGGGTATCGAGAAATTAGATCTTCCAGTTTCCAACAAAGCTATGAAGTCTAATTTATGTTCCCTAATTGCCTCTTTGACAAACAAGTGTTTAGCAGTATCTCCAAAACCTCATGGATTCCAGTTAATACCCTTCAGATTCTGCATTATGACCATTGTTTCTTGACTCTTTTCCTATTGCTCTTAGGAGTGTTATTAGTATCATAAATTTTGCGTTGCCTAACTTTCTTTACTTTCACCACCGGTTTGAGATGCTCAAGATGAACATCTAAATCTAGAGTGGTGTCATCCTCATCAACCAAATCTTCACAAAGTGTGGATACTTTTGACATTACAAGAGTCTCCAATCCTTCTTTCATATTTTCAATCTCATTATTATTTTTCTCTAGAAAAGTTAGAATACGTTCCTCTTCCACCATTTTAAGCCCTTTAACCGATTTACCAATCTCTCCTGCTGTATTACCTAGAGATATACCTAAGTGATCCACTCTCCTAACAATCTCAGAATCTGGAATATTAATAATAGAAAGCCTGGGTATAGTATACTGACCTGAAGTGGAAGCTTCATCACGCGAACTCGCCATCTTCATTGCCTTTTCCATCTGAGGCATGTCAGCATTAGACTGGCCATCCAGCCTTGCACTCGATCTCACAACAGAGTTGGGCTTCGGAATACCCCCAAAGGCAATCACCTCCTCTATGGAAGGGCAATGGGAATCCGAATCAGTCTCCTCTAGAGATAAATCAAACATATGCATATCATTTTTATGTAAACACTCAGAATGAATAGGTAACTCACCCTTATTCTTCAATAATGAGGCATCCCTCATTTTATTCGGCATGTCCACTCCCAACTTCTTCCCCTTCTTCACAACCATAGAGCTGTCCATATCATAGCCCAAACTTTTGTCTTCTGGTTCCAATAAACCTTCAGGAAAAGCAAATCATTAGACATAGAAAGCCCCGTTTCAACAGAAGGAGAAACAAAATTCGGCCCAGAAACAGACACACCGGAGGCCATACCATTGCCCGTCTTAGTCAATCCACTCAGAATCTGAGCAGATTCGTTCATCATTGGCACATGATTGTTGTAGGCCCCACGAACAGCAGGTGTGGCATCAGGAAGATTCGACAGGATTTTCTATGTCGGAGATGAGGAGGCCAACTTGTTGGAAGCCAAATGCATGGCCACAGAAAATCCGGCCTGGTCCCTGTGTCCACTGTGACCACTGCCACAGAGATCACTGCCACCGGCAGTGTCGCCTGGCGCTGCCTCCTGCGCGCTATTGGCTGGTCGTGGCCCTGTCGGCGACCTAACAAGCGCACCAGCCTGATCCTGGACAGGTGGCGACGCAGCAGTGGAGGCCTCCACCACCCGACGCGCCCCTGAACTGCCACTTGGCCGTGCAGTAGCACTTCGTCCGCTGTCGGCTGACAGCGTCACAGCGCGGGCCCCTGGCATCCTGCCCTTCGGCAATCCCGAGGAGAATAAGACAGCAGCAGCCTCTGCATTAGAATCAGTGCATTTTTTGTATTTTAGTGCCAGATTAGGATCATGCAATATAGAATTAGTAGCTAAATTTTTTTGTACCAATTTGGGATCAGAACAAATGTTACCTCTCGGAGATAATGGCACCTTAAGAGTCCCAACCTCAATTGTATCCACTTGTTCATTATGTTCTTGCATCCCTTCTACACCGTTTCTTGTAGCATTGCCATGTTGGCCATCTTTGTTACCATTTGCCTCATTTTCTCCACCTCTAGCATCCATGTCCATATCATTGTGTCCATCTAGATCTCCCAAGCCATTTTTTGGGTCCCCTCCCCCATCCTTGTAATTAGTTGCCTCCACCATATTCACCTCCTGAGTAACATGTCCTGGCTCCACCTCAAAACGAAGCTTGTAAAACCCTTTTCGAATGAAGACATCACTATCTGCTGGAATAAGGTTGCGGTCCATCCTAGCTATATTTTAGAGTAGAATATTTGCTCCTTTAGAAAAGTGTGGGCTCTAGCTGAACTCCCTAAAATTAACTCTACAAAACTTATTTGGGCTCATATATTTCGTTTAACACTTGCTACGCATCTCCGATGAACTGAGCTGAACAAACAATTTTAATCCAAATTAGCAATAGCTACCAGCTCAAAAAACTAAAACACCAACACTTTGAGCTAGCCAAATCGGCAGCATGGTCGGATGCATCTTAAGATACTATATTACGATACTACCATGATCAATCCATACGTACCGTGATGGTATTTTAATTTGATAGTATCTTACGCGTATCCCGATATGTATCAATGTATTTGTAGTATCGTGATACAAAAATGATATTATACTATGTAAAATATATGGACAAAAAGATTTGGCCAGAAGAGTAGGGAGTTATTTTTGTAGTCTCAAAGGCTTACTAAGTACCTCCGTTCCTAAATATAAGCCATATAGTTTCTGGCACGGAAATTGATGAGGACATCCCATCTATTGATATAACCGATGTACCTACAGCCACACAAATACAAGGACCAATCACTCGAGCTCGTGCCAAACAACTTAACTATCAGGTACTTCCGTTTCTTGGAACTATTCCTTACATACATGAGAATATGATGTTGCCTAAATCAGATATGTTTGTTACTCTTAGGAACGATGGACCTAGCATGGATGAGGAGGACAAGCATTGGAGCAAGATCACACATGGAGGAGATAACAGCAAGCATTTGAGGATTGAAGAGGACGCCGCAAGTGGAGATTTCAGAATATTGAAGCCACCATAAGAAGAGATGAAGACATGGACGAAATATAGAGTTCTCCACTTCATAATTTCGTCCATAGCATAATATGGTGCTGCGTCACTGATACGTCCATTTTGCATCACTATTTTATATCATAATTTGTTGTTATTCATTGATATATTTCATATTTGGAGATGATACTTATGTTATTTCATCTATTTTGCATGTTTCATGATTATTTGGGGATCGCGCACCGGAGCCAGGATTCTGCTGGAAAAAGCACCGTCAGGATGCAATATTTCGGAAGATCAATTGACGGAAATTATATGAAAATTCCTATTTTTCCAGAAGTCGAAGGGAGCCAGAAGGGGGAGCCGAGGGGACCCGAGGTGGGCCCACAGCCCTCTCTCGCCTCCTTTTCTTCGCGTACGTCTTCGTCCCGAAAACCTAAGCCCCAGAGGATAGTCGCGAAGAGTCACAGCCGCCTCTGCGGGGCGGAGAACACCAGAGAGAAAAGAGCTCTCCGCGGGCGAGAATCCGCCGGGAAATTCCCTCCCGAGGGGGAAATCGACGCCATCGTCATCGTCATCGAGCTGGACATCATCTCCATCATCGTCATCATCATCATCATCATCACCGCCATCTCCACCGCTGCACCTCGTCACCGCTGTAACAATTCGGGTTGGATCTTGATTGTTTGATAGGGGAAACTCTCCCGATGTTGATTTCTACTTGTTATTGATGCTATTGAGTCAAACCGTTGAACCAAGGTCTATGTTCAGATTGTTATTCATTATCATATCACCTCTGATCATGTTCCATATGATGTCTCGTGAGTAGTTCGTTTAGTTCTTGAGGACATGGGTGAAGTCTAAATGTTAGTAGTGAATTATGGTTGAGTAATATTCAATGTTATGATATTTAAGTTGTGGTGTTACTCTTCTAGTGGTGGCATGTGAACGTCGACTACATGATACTTCACCATTTATGGGCCTAGGGGAGTGCATCTTGTATTCGGTTGCTAATTGCGGGGTTGCCGGAGTGACAGAAACCTGAGCCCCCATTGGTATATCGATGCAGGAGGGATGGCAGGATCTTAGAGTTTAAGGCTGTAGTTAGATTTATCTTAATTACTTTCTTGTATTTGCGGATGCTTGCAAGGGGTATAATCACAAGTATGTATTAGTCCTAGGAAGGGCGGTGCATTAGCATAGGTTCACCCACACAACACTTATCAAAACAATGAAGATTAATCAGCTGTATGAAGCGAAAGCACTAGACTAAATTCCCGTGTGTCCTCAAGAACGTTTGGTCATTATAAGTAAACAAACCGGCTTGTCCTTTGTGCTAAAAAGGATTGGGCCACTCGCTGCAATTATTTCTCTCGCATTTTACTTACTCGTACTTTATTCATCTGCTATATCAAAACCCCACTGAATACTTGTCGTGAGCATTTACAATGAATCCTTCATCGCCTTGTCAACACCTTCTGCTCCTCGTTGGGTTCGACACTCTTATTTATCGAAAGTACTACGATACACCCCTATACTTGTGGGTCATCAAGACTATTTTCCGGCGCCGTTGCGGGGAGTGAAGCGCTATTGGTAAGTGGAATTGGTAAGGAAAACCTTACTGTTTGTGCTGATTTTATTTCTGTCTGCTGCTATAAGTCATTATGGAGAGATCTTCTCTTGAATTTCTATTTGGCAAATCTACTACTACTGCAACGGTAGTGGATGAGGCTCCAGGTGAGGAAGTAACACCATACAAAATACCTATGAAAATTATTGAACGTGTTATGGATAACCGCTATGAAGGGGATGGAACTGTCCATCCTGGTGATCATTTACTGTTTTTACATGAATTATGCGGGTTATTCAAATGTGCAGGTATTGCTATGGATGGAATTAGAAAGAAACTATTCTCTATATCGCTGTCTGGTAAAGCGGCGCATTGGTATAAATTGCTGAAGAATGGTGATTCTCTTGATTGGGAGGACATTGTGCCCTTATTTTATTCTAAATTCTATCCTCCAAGTGAAATTCACAAAGATCGGAACCGCATATATAATTTCTGGCCTCATGATGGAGAGAGTATTGCCCAAGCATGGGGAGATTGAAGTCTTTAATGCTCAAATGCCCATTCATGAGCTTCCTGGTAATGTTATTATTGATAATTTCTATGCAAGACTTTCTTTTCAAGACAAGACCTTGCTGGATACTTCTTGTTCTGGATCATTTACACGCAACAAAGAAGAGTTAAAAGGGACCTTCTTGATCGGATCCAGGAGAATACTGAAGGATGGGAGAACGACAAAGATAGAGAGTCAGGTATAAACTTTGATTATAAATGCATTGAAGCTTTTATGGATACTGATAACTTTCGTAATATGAGTGCTACTTATGGTCTTGATTCTCAAGTCGTTGCAAATCTTTATAAAGCTTTTGCCTCTCATTATGAATTGCCTAAGAAGAATTTTGATAAGTATCATGAACCGTATAAAGATAAAATTGATTCATCTATAAACAAATGTGTTGTAATTGAAACTGTTGATCATGTTATTCCTGAAGCTTATATTGAAAAAACTCCTTTTCCTGCTAAAATGAAGGAGTACTCTGTTATAAATAGTGCGGTTAATAAAAGTGAAAAGAAAACTATAGAACCTGAAGAGCAAATAAAAGTTGAACCTGTTATTGCAATAGTTAAAGATCTTGTAACTGAAAATGTGGAAGATGGTCATATTATTTTCTGTGAAGATGCTTCTAATATTGTTTCGCATCCTTATAAGTCTAGAAAAACTAGTGTTCCTATGCTCTATCTGTTAGAATTGGTGATCATTGTTATTAAGGTTTATGTGATATTGGTGCAAGTATTAGTGCTATTCCTTATGAGCTTTACAAGGAGATTATGCACGAAATTGGTTCTTGTGAACTTGAAGATATTGATGTGGTTATTCGGCTAGCTAATAGAGAAACTATCTCTCCAATTGGTATTGTTCGAGATGTGGAAGTTCTATGTGGTAAGATTAAATATCTTGCTGACTTTTTGGTACTTGGTTCTGCTGCTAGTAAGTATTGTCCTATGATTTTTGGTAGACCTTTTCTAAATACTTGTGGAGCTGTTATAGATTGCAAGAAGGAGAAAATTTTGACTAAATTTGCTGGAATCTTATGAGTTTAATTTCTCTAAATTTGCCAAAACCCCTTATAAAGCTGATTTGCCTAATAATGATTTTAAAGTTGAACAGTGTGCATCTATTGCTCTTGCTCCTAATAATCCTTTGCAGCAACATTTGGAGAATAGTGAGAGCGAAGTCTTTAGGGAAGAAAGAAATGAGCTTGATGAAATTTTCCTTCGTCAACCTATTCTTAAACATGACTTGCCGGTTGAAGATCTAGGTACAACACCACCACCAAAGGAAGATCCTGTTTTTGATTTAAAACCATTGCCTGATAATCTTAAATATGCTCATATTAATGATAAGAAAATATATCATGTTATTATTAGTTCTAAGCTTTTAGAGATTGAGGAAGAAAGGTTATTGGAAATATTGAAGAAACACCGAGGAGCTATTGGCTACACTCTTGATGATTTGAAGGGGATTTCTCCCTCTATTTGCCAACATGCTATCAATATGGAAGATGATGCAAAGCCTGTTGTTGAACATCAACGTCGTCTAATTGCGAAGATGAAGGAGGTGGTAAGGAATGAGGTATTAAAACTTCTTGAAGCTGGTATTATATATCCTATTGCGATAGTAGATGGGTTAGTCTGTGCATTGTGTTCCTAAGAAAGGAGGAATGACTGTTGTGCCTAATGATAATGATGAGCTCATCCCTCAAAGAGTAGTTGTAGGATATAGAATGTGCATTGATTTTCGAAAAGTTAATAAAGTTACTAAGAAAGATCATTACCCTTTACCATTTGTTGATCAAATGTTAGAAAGATTGTCTAAAAATACTCATTTTTGCTTTCTTGATGGTTATTCTGGGTTTTCACAAATTGCTGTTAAAACTAAAGATCAAGAGAAAACCACTTTCACTTGTCCCTATGGTACTTATGCTTATAGGCGTATGCCTTTTGGTTTGTGTAATGCTCCTGCTACTTTTCAAAGATGCATGTCTGCTATTTTTCATGGCTTTTGCGGGAGTATTGTAGAGGTATTCATGGATGATTTTTCTGTCTATGGGAATTCTTTTGATAATTGCTTGAAACCTCGATAAAGTTTTGCAGAGATGTGAAGAAACTAACCTTGTTCTTAATTGGGAGAAATGCCACTTTATGTTTAATGAAGGAATTGTATTGGGACATAAAATTTCCGAGAGAGGTATTGAAGTTGATAGAGCTAAAGTTGAAGCAATTGAGAAAATGCCCTATCCGAGGGATGTTAAAGGTATTCGTAGTGTTCTTGGTCATGCTGGGTTTTATAGGAGATTTATTAAAGATTTCTCCAAGATTTCAAAGCCTCTTACTAATCTTCTTCAAAAAGATGTACCTTTTGTTTTTGATGATGATTGTAAGGAAGCTTTTGAAACTCTAAAGAAAGCCTTAACTCCTGTAGTTGAACCTCCTGATTGGAACTTACCTTTTGAAATTATGTGTGATGCTAGTGATTTTGCTGTAGGCGCTGTTCTTGGACAGCGAGTAGATAAAAAATTAAATGTTATTCATTATGCTAGCAAGACTCTTGATGCTGCTCAAAGAAATTATGCTACAACTGAAAAAGAATTGTTAGCTGTAGTCTTTGCTTGTGACAAGTTTAGATCCTATATTGTCGATTCAAAAGTCACGATTCATACTGATCATGCTGCAATTAGATACCTTATGACAAAGAAAGATGCTAAGCCAAGGCTTATTAGATGGGTACTTCTTTTGCAAGAATTTGATTTACATATTATAGATAGGAAAGGTGCTGATAATCCTATTGCTGATAATTTGTCTAGATTGGAAAATATTGCTTATGATCTTGTTCCTGTTAATGATAGTTTTCCAAATGAACAATTGGCTGTAATAAAGGTGAACTCGCGAGATAGCCCTTGGTACGCTGATTATGCTAACTTTATTGTTTCCAAGTACTTGCCTCCAACCTTTTCAGCTCAGCAAAGGAGAAAATTCTTTTATGACTCGAGGCATTATTTTTGGGATGACCCACACTTATATAAAGAAGGAGTGGATGGTATTATGCGAAGATGTGTTCCCGAATATGAACAACAGGAGATATTGAGTAAATGTCATGGTAGTGCTTATGGAGGACATCACGCTGGAGATAGAACCGCGCAAAAGGTTCTACAATCAGGTTTTTATTGGCCAACTCTCTTCAAAGATGCAAGGAAGTTTATTTTATCTTGTGATGAATGTCAAAGGGTTGGTAATATCTCCAAACGCAATGAAATGCCTATGAATTATACTCTTGTTATTGAACCATTCGATTGTTGGGGATTTGACTTCATGGGTCCTTTCCCTTCTTCAGAAGGTAACACTCATATACTTGTCGTTGTTGATTATGTTACTAAATGGGTAGAAGCTATACCCACAAAAAGTGCTGATGGTGAGAATTCTTTAAAAATGCTTTTAGATATTATTTTTCCTAGATTTGGAGTACCTAGATATATTATGACTGATGGAGGTTCTCATTTTATTCATGAAGGTTTTAGAAAAACTCTTGCTAAGTATGGTATTAATCATAGAATTGCTTCCGCTTATCACCCTCAAACTAGCGGGCAAGTAGAATTATCAAATAGAGAGATTAAATCTATTTTGGGAAAGACTGTTAATAAATCTAGAAAGAATTGGGCTAGCAAATTGAAGGAAGCACTATGGGCTTATAAAACTGCTTATAAAAATCCTATGGGTATGTCACCGTATAAAATGGTTTATGGGAAAGCTTGTCATTTACCTTTAGAACTAGAGCACAAAGCTTATTGGGCTGTAAGAGAACTAAATAAAGATCCTAAACTTGCCGGTAAGAAGAGATTGCTACAATTGAGTTCTTTATATGAATGGAGAAATGAAGCATATGAAAATGCTAAACTCTTTAAGGAGAAAATTAAGAAATGGCATGATAGAAGAATTATCAAAAGAGAATTTAATGTTGGGGATAAAGTCCTATTGTATCGGTCTCGTCTCAGATTCTTTGCAGGGAAATTGCTCTCAAAATGGGAAGGACCATATGTCATTGTGGAGGTGTATCGTTCAGGGGCAATTAAAATTAGCTCTCTGCAAGGTGATGCCACACAAGTAGTGAATGGACAAAGACTCAAGCACTATATTTCCGGAGATTCTTATAATGAAGATGTTGATGTTATTCAAGTGGTAACTCCGGAAGCTTTCATCAAAGGACAAATTGACAGTTCGCAGAGTTCGACTTTGAATAGGTAAGATCAATAAAAAGTCCGCGTTTACTTCCGAACAATGTTTTTGCTTTTTTTGGAAAATATCAAAAATTACGAGATCGAAACGGAGTGGAGGAGACGCACGAGGGCGTGCCCCCATGGCGGCGCGGGCCCCCCGCCGCGCCGCCCTATGAGGACACCGCCTCGTTGTCCCCCTCCGACTCTTGTTCGACCTGGTACTTTCCTTCGTCGTAAAAATTACTGCTATATAATCCCCGGACCCCTGGAGGTCCGTATATCGTTTTCTCGTCGTGTTTTGTTTCGAGCTGTTTCTGCCAGGATCTGCTTCGGATCTAGATCCACCATGTCTTCGTCGGGAACTCAAAAGGACAGCTTCTTTGAGGATGTCGTCAACCCGTACATGAACGAGCTGAAGATGCACCCCAAGGAATTGCTGCTCATAGATGGAGAGTTGCAGATCAAAGATGTCCAGGGTCCTGAAGGAGAAGGAAGCTTGGAAGACATGGTGGAGAAACTGGAACAAGAGGTCTTCAACTACAAGAAGATGGCTGAGCGTGAAGTGGACATCTTCCACAAGATTGTGTCTGAACTTATTGATGGACACAAGAAGGAGACTGCAAAGTTGTGGGACGATATCTTCTCGCTTCACGACACCACCAACAAACTCCAAGCTCAACTCTATGATGTTCATAATCAAAACTGTGAGTATGAAAACAGGTTTAAACGCATAAGTTATGCTGCTAGTTTCAGGTTTTCGGAGACCAAGATGTCTTTTGTTGATGGAGAGCCTCTTCCTTGGAAGTCTGATGATGGCAAGGATTCACCATCATCACCGAAGGAGTAATTCATCATCGGTATTGGCATCCCCTTGGTTTGTTCCAAGCTTGGGGAGTGCCGTGGTATCACATCATCACTATCTTTTACCTTTTTATTATCAAGTAGTGTCATATCATGAGTAGGGAAGTTATCATATAAGATGTGTTGCGGGATGGAAGTATCTCTCTTTAGTTGGTTATCTATGTATCCCTTGGTGTGAGTTATCGTTATGGAATATTAATGAGAAGTTTTATCATTTACATATTGCACATCTTATTTTAGTTTGCAATCTCTATTATGTGGTTAATATTGATTGTTAATATTGGTATCACTTTGGGAGCATCAAGTAAATCTATTTGGTTTTGGCAAACTTAGCATTGGTCAATAGCAACAACACTTTGAGTTTAAGTAGAAAAGAGAAGTACATGTAGATATGTTGTTTCATTATCTTTCTTTCTTGATTGACTTTGAGCTTGGTATTCTGAAGTTAAAATTGTTTGTGCTTACAAGTAAGATGCATGATTGTTTCTATCACATGTATATTTGTTTGTTTCCCTCAACTCTTATGCTTGCTAATTAACCTTGCTAGCCAAAGACTCTTGAGAGGGAATGCTTCTCGTGCATCCAAACCTTTAAACCAAAACCCATGCCATGTGTGTCCACTATAACTACCTATTAGGTGGTATTTCCTGCCACTCCAAGTAAATACTTCATGTGCTACCTTTAAACAATTTAAAACTTTATTACTCCTTATTTGTGTCAATGTTTTATAGCTCATGAGGAAGTATGTGGTGTTTTATCTTTCAATCTTGTTGGGCAACTTTCACCAATGGACTAGTGGCTTCATCCACTTATCCAATAACTTTGCAAAAAGAGCTGGCAATGGGGTTCCCAGTCCCAAGTTAATTAACTTTTGTAATTTTACAAATAGACACTCCTCCATGGTATGTGATTGATTGGACGGCACCCGAGGATTCGGTTAGCCATGGCTTGAGAAAGCAAAGGTGGGGAGGAGTGTCATCTAAATAAAACTAAAATAAAAAGACACTCCTTCATGGTATGAGATTGTTTGGCAGGCACCCGAGGATTCGGTTAGCCATGGTTTGTGAAAGCAAAGGTTGGAAGGAGTGTCAACCAAAAATAAAACTTTATGGGAGCCGCTCTTTGAGAGTTTGTCTGGCAAGGGGTTAGAGTACCCGCTACCACGTTGACAACAACAAACACCCCTGAAAACTTTACTTTTATGCTCTCTATATGATTTCAAAACTTGAAAATCTCTAGCACATGATTTAATCCCTGCTTCCCTCTGCGAAGGGCCTGTCTTTTACTTTATGTTGAGTCAGTAAACCTATTTCCCTCCATCTTAAGCAAGCATTTGAGTTGTTGTGATCCAACCATCTATATTGTGATATATTTAATCATGCTTTTATTCTTCCTTGTTTAGTACAAGTTTTATCTGATGAATATAGCTTTGAAGATTATCAATGATTATGAGGAGATTATTATGATTGAGTATGCAAGTTGTGCTATATAAGCTTTAATATAAGAGCTCCGCTCGATAGATAAGTATAATCTGTTAACTGTTCTTTGACCAAGAATGAAGTTTGCCATCACCAATTATGATTTTCTATGCACCTTTACTTGTGATTTCCTTTTACTTCCTTCAAGTTGAATTATATGAGGAAGTTGTTCACTATTATGTCTTGTGTGAATTAATATGATGCTTCTTGTCCGTATTTTATTTATCGACTCTTCACTCCATAAACATGTGGTCTTGTTTACTGAGTTCAGTTTCGCTTGGGGACAAGCGAAGTCTAAGCTTGGGGGAGTTGATACGTCCATTTTGCATCACTATTTTATATCATAATTTGCTTGTTATTCATTGATATATTTCATATTTGGAGATGATACTTATGTTATTTCATCTATTTTGCATGTTTCATGATTATTTGGGGATCGCGCCGGAGTTGGAAAAAGCACCGTCGGGATGCAATATTTCGGAAGATCGCAGTTGACGGAAATTATATGAAAATTCCTATTTTCCGAAGTCGAAGGGGCCGAAGGGGGCCGAGGGGACCGAGGTGGGCCCACCTCATAGGCCGGCGCGCCCAAGGCCGGCCGCGCCGCCTGTGAGGAGGGGGCCCACAACCCTCTCACGCCTCCTTTTCTTCGCGTACGTCTTCGTCCCGAAAACCTAAGCCCTAGAGGATAGTCGCGAAGAGTCACAGCCGCCTCTGCGGGGCGGAGAACACTAGAGAGAAAAGAGCTCTCCGGCGGGCAGGAATCCGTCGGAAATTCCCTCGGAGGAAAATCGACGCCATCGTCATCGTCATCGAGCTGGACATCATCTCCATCACCATCGTCATCATCATCATCATCATCATCACCGCCATCTCCACCGCTGCACCTCGTCACCGCTGTAACAATTCGGGTTGGATCTTGATTGTTTGATAGGGAAACTCTCCCGGTGTTGATTTCTACTTGTTATTGATGCTATTGAGTGAAACCGTTGAACCAAGGTCTATGTTCAGATTGTTATTCATTATCATATCACCTCTGATCATGTTCCATATGATGTCTCGTGAGTAGTTCGTTTAGTTTTTAAGGACATGGGTGAAGTCTAAATGTTAGTAGTGAATTATGGTTGAGTAATATTCAATGTTATGATATTTAAGTTGTGGTGTTACTCTTCTAGTGATGTCATGTGAACGTCGATTACATGATACTTCACCATTTATGGGCCTAGGGGAGTGCATCTTGTATTCGGTTGCTAATTGCGGGGTTGCCGGAGTGACAGAAACCTGAGCCCCCGTTGGTATATCGATGCAGGAGGGATAGCAGGATCTTAGAGTTTAAGGCTGTGGTTAGATTTATCTTAATTACTTTCTTGTATTTGCGGATGCTTGCAAGGGGTATAATCACAAGTATGTATTAGTCCTAGGAAGGGCGGTGCATTAGCATAGGTTCACCCACACAACACTTATCAAAACAATGAAGATTAATCAGCTGTATGAAGCGAAAGCACTAGACTAAATTCCCGTGTGTCCTCAAGAACGTTTGGTGATTATAAGTAAACAAACCGGCTTGTCCTTTGTGCTAAAAAGGATTGGGCCACTCGCTGCAATTATTTCTCTCGCATTTTACTTACTCGTACTTTATTCATCTGCTATATCAAAACCCCCTGAATACTTGTTTGTGAGCATTTACAGTGAATCATTCATCGAAACTGCTTGTCAACACCTTCTGCCTCTCGTTGGGTTCGACACTCTTATTTATCGAAAGTACTACGATACACCCCTATACTTGTGGGTCATCAGTCACCTTTAGTTTTGGGCCGGACCCATGTCATTTTCGCAGGATTTAAGTCAGCCACTTTTTAGAGTCCGTATTAAAGGGGGAAAGGCCTTCTAGGGTTTGGTTCGGCCACCATATGTATGGATAGCCGAAACTCCACATTTTTACTCCTTCAAATACTCCCATAGCCGTCACGTTTAGACTCGGATTTTGATTAGGTCATTGCTGCAACTCTCGTGTACTTCTTTTAAGGCCAACGCCCAGAACAAGACCAACTATTCAAAATCCCACTTTTTTCAATAAATCTTTCATCTATATCCGCAATATTCTGATTGCATTATTAGTTCTTACTTTGTTCTCGATTTCATGAAGGAATTAAGACCCTCGCTGGTCAGGCTGATCGTGCATCCGCAAGATCAGTAACTCTCGGAGATTGTCCTAGCGATTGCATTGGCGCACGAGTTTTGCACGTGTAGTCGAATCGTCAAGCACGAACTCCACCAACAAATCGATTTATCCACGTCTCATCAAAAGATTGGCCACCTTTGCCCTATCAGAAATTAAGAAACATACATTTAAATTACACCATGTTTGGATGTGATTAACCCTAGGCAATTGACACAAGCAAATAGAGAACTTTGCATAAGCTAAGGAAACCTAATCAAATTCCTAAAAATATTGTCCATACAAGTAGGGCAACACAGTAAACCTTATATTCTGGAATTTTTCTCAAAAAAACTATATGGCTTATATATAGGAACGGAGGGAGTATTTAACAATACAACATCAATAAGTTTAGGCTAGTTGTGTTTAGAAGGTAGTTTATATGTGAAATAAAGAAGTCAACTAACCATTTATTTGTACTGATTGTCAATCATGCCCAGTCTTTTGCTTCGTGGGTTTATAGTTAATTACGTTTGTATCATGTTTCAGATGAGAGGGCTCATATTTATATTATTTAAATACACCATTTACATGATGAAACTATATGAAAGACAAAGAATATGCTTAAAATTCAAATTAAATATTAAATATAAATTTATTTGAGGTATATTATTAATATATACATCTATATTATTTAAAACAAAAAACCATAGTATCGTGATACTTACGATACTGGTGACAAGAAAAAGATACTACCTAGTATCCTTATACTAACAACCGTGATTGGATGTCACTCGTGCTCGTCCTCCGCGGAGCTTTTCTCAACCACCGACGAGCGTGGAGCACCTCGGTGGCGTCTCGGTACCAGACGCGCGGCATCGCTGGCGATGACATCCTTAACGCACTGCAGCTACTCGCTAAACAACATGATTTCTTCCCTAACCTCCCCCACCTAGACTAGCTATAGGCCATGCGCTATCGAGAACCGCTCCTTCTCCATGACGCCCAGGTCAAGATCATCGGTCGCCGCTGCCTCTAGCGCAACGGGCCCTTCCACACCCGATGCCTGCCACCTCGACGATCCTCTGCTCCTCGCCATTCCTCGCTGCCCTCTCCGCCGCTACACCAGTGAGGACAACGGGTCCTTCTCGCGCATCCTCTAGAGGTCAACAGCAACCACCGCGAGCACTATACCCACCTCCTGGAGCCTGGAGAGGACGGATTGGAGGTGAGCGGGGCAAGATGGGGACGAAATTGGGGGGAGGGAGTTTTACTTGGCCAAGTCATTTAGGGATCGGGGAGGCCGACGAGTATAATTTTTACACTGTGTAGTGGTTCATTCGGATAGGTACGGTTTAGAGGAGTAAAATGAAGTTTTTACTCTTCTTTCCGGTTATAATGGGTCGGTTAGAGACGCTCTTAAGACGGGTCGAAGCAAATTTGGAATAAGACGTGGTGTACAATGCAACATGCCCGGGTAGTCCGACTCGGATTGACAATTACGCAAACCTAATATTTTCTTGCGCTAGTATATAATGCGGCGCCCTGACCAGTGCCGATCACATCGTTACGTTTTCAGCCATCGGAACCCCTCTAATCGCGCGCGCGTCGTTAGCTCGGATGTATAGCTAACCTTACCGGGAACATGAGAGATCCGAAGGCCACCGCGGCGGCGGCGGCGGCGCTCCCGGAGGACGTGGTGCTGGAGATCCTCGCGCGCGTGCCGGACGTCGCCGACCTCTTCCGCTGCGCCGCGGCGTGCAAGCGCTGGCGCGTGCTCGTGGCCGACCGGCCGTTCCTCCGCCGCCGCTGGCCGGAGCACGCGCGGCACCCTTCGTCCCTCCTCGGCTTCTTCGGCCAGGATTGGTGGCGAGAGGATGTTCCCGCTCCTCTGCCGGACTTCGTGCGCGCGCCGCAATCCGTCCTCGGCCCCGGCCGTCCCTTCCTTAGCTCCTTCGTCCCCGGCGCCGCCAGCCTCTTCGACTTCGACCGCGCCGTGCCGCTCGCCTCGAACCGCGGCCTCCTCCTGGTGCGCTACGTCCCACGAGGCGGTGACCCTCGCATCGACGGCACGGAGCCGAGCGCCGACCACCTCGCCGTGTGCAACCTGCTCTCCGGCACGTGCGACGTGCTCCCTCCGCTGCAGTGCAGCCGGTTCTACAACTACTTCGACACAAGCGCCTACGCCGTCCTAACCGGCGCAGACTGCTGCCCGAGTGGCCATCCGCCATGCCCACCGGCGAAGAAAGCCTTTTTCAAGGTGCTAGTCATCGGCATCAGCCAGTCCGGCACGCGGTACGACCTCCACACGGTCTCGTCCGGCGAGCAGAGCTGGAGCGCGCCCACCAAGTGCTTCAGCCCGATAGAGCACAACATGTTCGGACCGATCATGCAGCGGGACGCCGTCGTGCGCCGCGGCACGGTGCACTGGCTCCTCTGGGACATGGTGAACTTCCACGCCCTCAACGTGGACGCCATTACTGGACGCGTCTCCTTACACATGCTCCCGGCTCCACGGCCGCAAGACCTCGTGCGCTGCATGTATGACAACCCACGGCTGAGCGTTGCTGCCGACGGGACGACGCTGTCGTCCCTCTGCCTGTTCAGGGAAGACCTCACAGTGGAGATCTGGACATGGCGACACGACGACGGCGATGACGACGGAGAGAGGGGTCACTGGCGCCGCGATAGGGTGGTTGAGCTGCGACGGCCCAAGCAGAAGCAGATCAATGGACCGTTGTGCATGTGTATGGGAGAGAGGAGCGGCACGATGCTCATCAGGGCCGACTGCCGGTGCATCTACATCGCGGATCTTGAAAGCGGTGTGCTGGAGGAGGTGACGGATCAGTTTTCTGGTCTCGCCGGCTGGAAGACGGCGTTCCCCATGGAGATAGATTGGCCGGCTTTCTTCATGCATCGGCTCGGCGGAAAGCCGATTGTCTAATTTAGTGAAAAGTGCGGCAGAGACTTGACGAAGAGACAAGGTTTCAATAGAGCTTTTATCTACTTACTACTCCAAAACGTTTTATAAATGGGAACAGAGAAAGCACTATCAGGCCCTTATATGATTCTGGTTTTGGGTAACGTGAAGATGTCTCTCCATATATTGTTCGATCTTCAGTTGAGCAGATCTCGTCATTGTTCTTTTTTCATCAGGTTCCCTTCCAGAATTCCAGACCGGCTAATATGCTACTTAGCCAGTACCAATGCATGATTTTGTCGCACAGAGATTCAGAGAGGGATTTTGTACTCTTAACTGAGGGAGACACGATTTGGTGAAGCGACTGTGACGTGTGATCTTTCCACCTGATCAGCTGAAAGGAGTAGATAATGGTCAGAGAAAAACAAGATTTGGCATTGTCACTCGATCATCTAAAAATAGTTAATGTTTGCTTGTATATGTGCTAGTATGTAAGTTCTTTAGGCATGAACTTTACAGGATCCTTACCATTTTTGTGTAATTGCTTTGAAAAGCAGAACTAAAGAGCGCCACAGAAACTAATATTTAGTCCGGCCGTAAAGAAGATAAAAAGCGCTCCGTAGAATAAGATCGGATGCCGCACTATCACCAGAAGAGATCTGCAAAATCATTTGCGCACCATGGCGCACTCCATACTTATCAACCGTTGTGTGCAGAGCGTGTGCTAGAGAGCAAGCTGTAAGCCTGTAACACAACGATGCAAAAGGAATTGATACCCCCTTTTGTACTGCTAGTTCTATGCGTGTAATAGTCCCAGGATGGTTTTTGTATATAGTCCCAGTATTAGTCTAAAGTGCGAAAAAAATCCATTCGATCTTGACGCCCTGCACAAATAGAAACATGATTCTTGTGAGGAATATGAAGTTCTCTGAAGTCTGGGGAGTCTCGACGCTAAAATTCAACCCATATCCTATAAGGATTCAAAAGTGAAATCACCCATAAACAACATTTGGTCTAAGGTTTCTTCAACTCAACTTATCCTGCCCAGCAGGAACACCCACTGTTGCATAAGTAAAGGCCAAAGGGCAAAGCATCTCCTGAAAGTGGGCTTCAGAGATGAACAATCCTTCTCGTTGCATATCACATATAAGTGAAGTAAAACACAGTATGGTTCCAATTCCAACACCCAACCACTTGCCGCTCTGAATTCGAACAAAAACTCAATTACCTAATTGTCATCTTTACACCACATTGGCAGCAGAGCTAGCCCACAGAACTGCCAGAGCGCACTTGCGCAGCTGACAAGAAAGGGAAGAGTGGAATGTGAAAAAAAAAAACTATCATCAAGGAAGCAAAGTCATCAGGAGTCCAAATCTGATTGTCAAGGAATTGTGCATATCGTTGACAAAGAAACATCAAACACAAAAAAGAGTGAAAATGAGCTTTTTTCCACAAGGCAGCCTAACATTGTGATGCTACACTGATGAAATGGATGGAATGCAATGAAGAGCTAGTGAGATAAAAAGAGGAGTACCACGACATTTTTGTAATTCAGATAAGACGAGGGCGACTTGACACTGCAAGAGGCTTACTTTACTGCTCGACCATTCCCACATTTCTGGAAAGAAGTTTTCACAATGGTATTGGCAAGAGAACTTAATAAATGAAATCGGAGCCAGTACTTGCTAGTTCGAAGAAAAAAAACTGTTCGCCGCCGACGGGCGACGCGAACCCTAGCCGCCGCCAACTCCCGATCCTTCTCCCTTCCTCTCCCGGCCGTCGCCGCCGGCGTGGGCCGCCGGCGTTGCCCGCAGTGCCGGCGGGCGGGGCTGACTCTACCCGGCGCGGGCGGCGAGGGCTGCGCGCGTCTCGGGTGGGTCCGGCGCGGCGGCGTGAGACCCGCGCGCCGGGTGGGAGGAGGGCGGTGGCGCTGCTGCTTGGCGGCGGAGATGCCGGGCGGCGGGCGGGCCCTGGCCCAGGCGGGGCCCAGATGGGCTTGGCGGGCTGCCTGCATCTGCGGCGCGCTGGCGGTGCTCCCTGGCGGCGGAGATGGTGTGGCGGCGGTGGAGGGGTGGTGGCGGCGCTGCGGCCGGCCTGCTGCAGCGTGGCAGCAGGGCTTTACGGGCCAGTTTGGGCCCGGCCGGGCCAGTTCGGGCCTGGTGTGCCCTAGTTGCCATGTCCGGCCGGCGACCGCGAAAGCGGTGGAGGTAGTTCCCTCCCGCCCGGGTGTGGTGCCGTTACCCCCGTCCCTGCTGCTTGGCGTCTCTTCCTCTAGGCCCTGTCCCGGTGACCACAGTGCGACGGCGAGGGTGACTACAAGACCGTGGTGGCGTGTGCTGGTTGGTGGCTTGTTTGGTGGAGCACGTCGGGGCGTTCAGGGTGGTGGGTTTGGTGGTCAGGAGAAATCCGTGTCGGCATGCCCGACTCTGACGCGGCGACGCCTGCGGGTGCCGCCTTCCTTCCTGAAGGGCGTCGGATGTATCCCTACCCAATCCCTTCCGCGTACCGGGGGAAACCCTAGGCCTAGTCCGGGCAGCAGCGGCGTCGTCGTCGTTCCCTTGTTGAAGGTGCTGCTTGGTATGCGGCGTCTCGGCGTGCTAGGAGCGTGGTGGTACTTCTCCGGAGGGCGCAGCGGTTGCGGAGTCATCCCCGTTTTCGTCAATCTGCCGGTGTCGGCATTAGTTTCTTTTTCTTGTCTTTTTATTTTTCGTTTGGGTTCGGTTGTGCTGCGGCCCCAGCTGTCTCGTTGTATCGGTCGGTTGCTATATTAATATAGCGGGGCGAAAGCCTATTTCGAGAGAGAGAACTTAATAAATCTTTCTCATGAAGTATATGAGAAACAAGTGATCTCCTAGTTATGTTAGAAACCTTGTTGGTCTGCACATTATAACAATTCACATACAAGTTTTGGAGGCATATATAATGGGGCGAAGAACGATATTTGCTTATGCAACAGCGTGATCAAGGGAAGCAATACACTAAAAGAACATGCAGTTCAGTTTGCAATACAACATGATGAATTTTAGACTAATCTTTACTACAAGATTAGGCCCAGAACAAAGCTCTAGAAGCTCTAGACAAAGCTGACTCTGATCAAAGAAGCCAGGAATGAGGTTGGGAGTTAATCTAGTACTTATTTGGATATATGGAAGTTCTCACATCATTGCTCAAAGTACACTAAAAATGACTTGTAATTCCAAAATACATCCATCGTCTTGATTTATTCTATAAACAAGTAAAAATTAACAAGCATTATATCCATAATAACACAATAGCAAAACATGAGTTACTATATGATCAGGACCAGAACAAAGCTCTAGGACAAAGCTGACTGTGATCAAATAAGCCAAGAGTGAGGTTGGAAGTTATTCTGCTAATTATTTTGGATATATGCAAGTTCTCACATCATTGCTCAAAGTATACAAATGACTTG
Organism: Lolium multiflorum; assembly: GCA_030979885.1. Lineage (NCBI taxonomy): Eukaryota > Viridiplantae > Streptophyta > Magnoliopsida > Poales > Poaceae > Lolium > Lolium multiflorum. Next base: position 322,101,736 of record CM061749.1, read on the forward strand.
TAATTCGAAAAATACATCCATCGAATGGATTTATTCTATATATAAACGAGTAAAAATTAACCAGCATTACATCCATAATAATAGAATAGCAAAACATGAGTTTGTAACTTACAACAAACCAATGGAAGCAGTACGCTAAAAGAAGATCCAGTTCAGTTTACAACTACAACATGATGAATTTTGGACTAAAATCGTTACTACTCTATATGATTAGGCCCAGAACATAGCTCAAGAAGTTCGAGGACAAAGCTGACTCTGATGAGTGATGTGGGAGTTATTCTACTTATTATTTGGATATATGGAAGTTCTGACATCATTGATCAAAGTACACAAAAAGATGACTTATAATTCCAAAATACACACATGGTCTTGATTTATTCTATAGAAACGAGTAAAAATGAACCAGCATTACATCCATAATAATAGAATAGCAAAACATGAGTTTGTAATAACTTTAAAGATTCATTATTTGAAGTATAAATAATAATCTAGTCTGTGATTCCTTCCAATTCTTACTCAGGTAGTTGCAATTGGAGGGTTCATGATCTTATTGCTGCACGCCAAAGAAGAAGGCCACGGCATGACGTAGGGATATGACCTCTCGAGCTCGTACTGGTAGAGAGAAAAGATCTTCTTCGGCTCTGCAGCAGGTATTTCTTCCAGGCAGAAGGAGAAGACAGAGCAGAGAGGAACAATGTTGGGATCATTCCTGGCCATCAAGTGCAGGTACAGGAAGCCTCGGCTAGCCGCGGCCAGCTTGAACACGGGGATCTCCGGCAACGTGACTTCCCTGTCCAGCATCCATTTCTCGACATCGTCGCCGTCGTCAGCTCTCTTCCGGACCCAGATGGCCACCGTGAGCCTGTGGTCAATCGCGCAAACCATGCAGAGCTCCTCATCCTTTGTTTCGCCGACGACGAAAGGCTTCTGCCCGTCCATGGGCGGCGGCAGGTCCATGGAGGAGAATTGTAGCGTCGTGGTGTTCAGCACGATCAGGTAGTCGCTTCTTGCCCAGTAGATCCGCCCGTTCGGCAGCAGCTTGCCGGTGGTAGGCGCAGGCGGTAGGCAGTGCTCGTCGTCGTTTGGGTGGTCCTTGTTGATCGTCGCGCCATCCGTCCATGGTAGAACCTGCCACTCGCCGGAGTCGGAGGAGAAGACGACGGCACGCACCCGGAGACCGTCCTCGTGGACGCAGACGAGGCGGAAGGAACCATCTTCGGGGTTGTTGGAGAGGATGTAGAGCTCCCGGAGAGGCTCGGTGGGGGGCGAGGGGATCCGGCGCAGCGCACGGGCGAGCGGGCTGTAGGCGGCGAGCAGCCCGTCGCGGTCGTTGTGGAGGAGCAGGTAGCCGTCGCGGCAGTCGCGGATGGTCCAGCAGCCCTGGTCGTCGGGGACGCGGGTGAGGAAGAAGTCGGAGCCGCGGAGGACGGCCGCGTGGTCCTTGTCGGCGCGGCCGCGAAGGGGCGCGAAGGAAGGGATCGCCCCGTCGCGGTGCGTGAGGAAGAGGCCGATGAGGGGCGGCGGGTGCAGCGCGTGGAAGGTGGGGCGGAAGGTGGGGGACGAACGGATGGTGTTGAGGAAGGTGCGGCAGGCGAAGGCGGCGCGGACTAGGGCCGGGAGCGAGGGCAGGCGGAGGAAGATCTCGAGGAGGAGGTCGTCGCCGATGGTGAGTATGGTGGTGGGAGCGGGTGGAGGGGATTCCGGCGGCGGCGGCGTCGGCGTCGGCGTCGGCGGAGCGGCCATGACTCGAGTCAGATCAATCACAATGGATTTTCACCCGATAGTATACCGTTTTCAGGGCAAACAAAAAGAGAGATGAAGATACTGGTGGGCCGCAATACAAGAAGGCGTCAACACGCATCCCAGATTGGCCGGCCCATTTAAGTTTTTCCACCGTTTTCTGATTTTCTGTTGCATTTTCTTTTTTTCATATACATTTCATTTTCCATTGTATTTCCTTCTTATCCTATTTGTTGCATTTCTTTTTTTATTTTCCTATTTTTTTCTCTCCTTTTTTTAAGAAACGCAGTACAAACGCAGACGCTCACATACATACGCATACACGCACACACGCACACCCTACCCCTATGAGCACCTCCGGAAGACTGAGCCGGCGGACTGGATCTTGAAATTGATGAAGTCACCATAAGCGTCTCGCTGTCGACGGGAACGTCGCCTCGCACTGAATGAATATTCCGTCTTTATGAGACACATAGATGCCAAACCTGGGGTTTGAACTCTGGTGGGCTGCGGGTAGAACCACCCTCCTAAACCCTTTTTTTAACCTTCTCGTTCTTGTTTTGTTTTTTAACCTTCTCGTTCTTGTTTGTTCACTTTTATTTTCGTAATATTATTTTACTTTTGGTATGTAGACCATTAATACTCCCTCCGTACTAAAATGATTGTCTCAGTTTTGGTCTTGATATAGATGTGTCTAGACCCATTTTAGTTGTGGATACATTCGTATACAAAAAAAAAATTGAGACACTTACTTTAGCACGAAGAAAGTATCTTTACACACAAACATAATTTTTATGATACATGAACATTAATTTTTATGATACATCAAAGTTGCTAGACCATAAAAGCAAGCACGTCCATCTGTAGAACATAATTGGAATATTGACGAAATTTTAAAATCCAGTGACATAGGATAAAATTAGCATGTTTCAAAGTATTGTGAGTAGATATAGCTCATGCTCCCCTCATAAATCTTCAATATGTCACATAGGGGATCAAAGGTTTGCTGCCAGTTATCGCGGATTTATTTACATTTATATGTATCTAGTATCACTAAAATATATCTAGATACACATGAATCTAGATGAATTCACAGCATCTTCACCGCCACACCCCATAACGACTCAATAGCTGGAGTTATTTTTTGTCCACATCGACGCGCCCAAAAATAGTCGGCCAATTGTAGAGCCCATAGAAGCGACGGAAACATCATGTCGACCCATACCCACAGGGCACCGAATGGGAGCACCAGCACCAGCGACAGTCGGCTCCATCCTTGAATGTGATACCTTGGATGCTTTGCGGTGGGTTGCTATTAATGGACTCGTCGGTTCTCCACGCCGAGACGTCACCGTAAATGCGACGCCTCAGATGCTCTACGGTAGGTCACCGTTTAATGAATCTGTTGGTTCCCCGCACACTTGCCAGAGCATGTGGCCCCACCGTAGCCCGACACCGAGTTCGAGTTGCTAGACTTCAACTTCGACGACTCCGGGTTCGACGGGTGGAACGAGGTGTTCATAGCAAACGCGGATGCCGAGGCGACAGAGGATGCGGCGTTGTGGGCTGAGAAGGAGCAGTTCCACGGCGACCAAGATTAGGCATCGATCCTAGCCTCCTTCACGTGTAGCGCTTCCGGAGGATCAACGAGCAAGCATTCGAGAAGATCAATGCCGCCAACTTCGAGCACGCCCTCGAGATCTCGCGTGAGCAGCGGCCACGGAGGAGGCAGGTCGCATCCTCATGACGGTCGAGCGGCATATGTTGCTTGAGCTCAACGCTCAGTGCCAGGCCGAGGCGGCCGCTAGCGAGGAAGCAAGGCTCGCTCAGAATAAGGAGTCCCCGCTAGTGGCAGGCGACACTAAAGGCTCAACGCCGCCAACAAGCTCCAGCGTCTCCTGTGGCCATGCTGCACCGCTAAAGGCTCAACGCCGCCAACAAGCTCCAGCGTCTCCTGTGGCCATGCTGCACCGCTAGATGCACAAAGCAAGGGCGGAGAGATGGACGTGTGTGGCGGCGGCAAAGGGGAAGATCGGAGACAAGGCAGGCCCGTCACGCGCCCCAACCGTCGGCCAATATAATAGGGTTTATTTTAGTTCAAATTCATTTAAACTTTTGTAAATAATCCTAAATTTGAATGAAATTTCACAGTTCATTTACATTTGATTGCTCAATTTTTTTAGCAATTCTTATCGGGGTCACCAAATTAGAAAGCAGGTACCGACGCTGCATTGCACGCTACTGGCGCACATGTCGGTGTCTATTTAGGACATGCCAGTGAAGATATTGTTACAACAGTTAGTTTGGAACACATGTAGTAATAAAATCCTGGAAAGTTTTAGCCTTCCTTTTTGAATAAGAAACCAATCAAAGTTCAGGAGTGTGGCCGTTTGAGCAACTTGTGGTTCCGCCTCCACGTTGTTGTTAGTGCGTGCCTTTCCCCTTGTGGAGTTGTGGTCTCTGAAAACGACGCGACGACGGATGATCATCCGGCGAGTCCCGGCCGGTGAGATTATTGCTCGTGGCTACCACTTTTGGGTGGCGGCGATCCTGATCCCGTAGTTTTGTCAAACGGCCACCCGGGTTAAGGAAACACGGCGCGGGCGACACGCGGCGGCGGCTGCCGTGAAGAAGATTGCTGTGACCGGCGCCGGCCGATCTCTAATCCAGGGCACGGCAAGCTTCTCCGTTTCCTCGCTCATATGATCGCCTTGAAAAAACAGGACAGGATCCTTTTGAGACGAAGCAAAAGACGGCCAGGATCATTGCTCGTTACATACGGATAGAGTGTAATTGGTGCCAAGTGACTCAACTTTTTTCAGCTTTGTATAGACATTTTTAGTGTATGTATAGATGCATCTGTATCTAGAAAAATTAAGTTACTACTTATTTTAAGATGAAGGGATACGGAAGTAGATATTAGAGTTATCCAAAAAAACAAGTACCACAACGGAGGTTGCATTGGGCAGAATTTCCTTTTCATAGAATTCATTTTGCATAATCTCACATGGACCTTCCTTATTTTGGAAAGCAGAGTATTGTGAGCATGTATATGTAGCAGCCATGTCCAGAAATCACACCGTCGACCGGTGGATCGGTTCAGTTCTGAAATCTGAATTAAGCTGCACAGAAGATAACCATGAGAAGAGTGACATTCCTAGTGTGGAACGACTTCCATAACATCACGCGCGAAAGTCGTTCCACACTAGGGATGTCACCTTCCGCGCGTGAGAGGGCTCTATGGGCCCGCGGTTGCTCAGAGAGCGACCTTCGAGCACGCTTTCCGCACCCTCGTCTGCGGGCGGCGACCAGATCTACAACCGCCACGCATTTCTAAGTGTACTGTTCGCTGAAGATGCGGAGGGAGGTGAGGAATTGCTAAGGACTGCTCAGGGTTGTACACCCTAAATCGCCGATTGCCCCCCGTATATAGCGGTCAGTCAGGCCGGTTGCCCTGGATATATTTATCCAGGTGTGACTAGTTGTCAATCTACTTAGAAGTAACTTAGTTCTCATTAGAATGACATCATCAAATCTCAGTTGTAACCCATGTTACAACACACCATTAGCACGGATCAGAAAGCAAATCTAACATTAGAGGTATTTTTTGTGTAGTTGTAACATCATTTGTAACTGAATTTTTTTAGTTTCAACCCCAAATTTTAGTTGCAACCCAACTTACAACTGAAAAATCTCAGTCGTGCAACCCAATTTCTAACTCAAATGCACAAATCATGATACAAATTCAACGTTGCTGGAGTCTACTGAGCACTAGCCTAGTTCTCTACTAAGAACTACTCCCTCCGTCCGGATTTAATGGACGTGAGTAGATGTCGTTTTCAGCTAGCATCGTTGAGAAACATAGGTTGGATTGCGTCAATTAAAAACGTCCAGAGGTAGTAGCAATTATCTATTTATCCGGTCTAGGCCGATATCGGGTATGCTCCCTGAAAAACGGCCTGAGTTATCTGGTTTCCATAGCCTAGTCAAGTAAGAGCAGGTCTAACAGACCCCGTAAAAGGGGCAAACCCGTATAATAACCGCCGATTTGAGGGTTTCGCGTCTACCCGGCCGTCTAGCACGCCCGTAAAAACCCCCGCATCGATTTTTGCTGTTTTGGACTACGGGGCGGGTCGTCGCCCCTACTTGTGCGGGGTGGGAGCGGGGATAGTGGGCGAAACCACTATCCCAATTCCGAAAGCGCGCGCGGACATTTCAGTTGTCCCCATCCATCTTCCCCCGCGCGCCGCGCAGCCACCCGCGCGCCGGAATCCGTCAGATCCGCGCCTCTCCGTCCGCCGAGCTGCGCCGACGCCCGCCGCACCTCCGCCGCACGCCGGCCGAAGTTCCGCGTCCCTCCGCGCGCGCCGCCGCCGTCCAGCTGTGGTCTTCTCCGCCGTTTGTCGCCGGTGAGTATTCCGCCGCGTTCTTCCTTGTTGCCGCCGGTAAATTGCTCGGATTTCGGGCTGATCTATGGTTCCCCGTGGTAGATGGCTTCGGAGGATGTGCACATGGCGGATTTGGAGGCGACGTCGACCGATTGGTCGTCGTCGGATTCCGATGATTCCGACATCGACGAGTTGCTCAACGACGACGAGACGGAGATAATGGTGCTCCTGTTCGGCTTGAAGCAAACGGAGGACCGCTTGAAGCTGCTGGATCAGCGGAAAGGATCCGTGATGGGGCGTATGTGCATCCCGTGGAACCGCGCGCTCGGCCACGAACAGCTGAGTACACCATGGGGTACTATCTCACAGATGGTATTTACCCTAACTATGCAACCCTTGTCAAGTCCATAAAAGAGAAAAAGGACAGGGCTTTGACAAGAAAGGAAGCTTGCTTCACCAAAAATCAAGAGGCATGCCGCAAGGATATTGAGAGAGCTTTTGGTGTCTTGCAAGCAAGGTTTGCAATTGTCCGGGGTCCTGCTAGGTTTTGGGACAAGGAAACTCTTGTTGATGTCATGACATGTTGTGTGATTCTTCACAACATGATCATTGAAGATGAAAGCGGTTTGAACTTGCCGTGTTTCTATGACAATGTTGGCACCCGAGTGCAGCCCGAGAGGAACCCTGATCGGATTGAAGCTTTTCTTGCAGCTCATCGAGGCATTGAAAATGCCGAGACTCATCACCAGCTCACCCAAGATTTGATTGATCACCATTGGCAGTTGCATGGCCAATGATTTATTACATTCATTTCCCATTCTTGTATGTGTGAAACATTCATTTCCTATTGTTGTATGTGTGAAACATTTGTTATTATTTGTTTAATTCTTGTTGACATTTCCGAAAAACATTATTGTAATAATTATGACGATTATTGTGTGATGTAAAACATTTATTTTATGTGAATGGTGTGTTGGTTCTAATATGCAATTTGTCAAAAAACCCTGTTTTGAGGGGTTGACAACTCGGACGAGCTAGCAGACCCCGTATACCCACCCCGTAAAACAGAATTCGGCCGGCGAAAACCCGATACAGGGCCCTCTACTCGCGTTATACGGGGCGAAATTATACGGGACCTGTTAGACTTGCTCTAATGCAGGATATCATTGATCTTCAATCCTTCGATGGATACCTTGCTTTCCGTTGTGCCCCAAACCCACGGCAACGGTACGGCCGCCCGCCCATTCCCACCTTCTAATTTCGACGGCGAGAGGAGGGATGAGTGGAGCACGCGAGCGCAAAAGCAAGAGAGAAAAGCGAAGAAGAAGCAGCCAAAGCTTGGCGCCACCTAACCACAACATCATATCCAAATGTCCAACACCCACACGCACCACCCTCTGGCCTCTGCTGCTCCTGCCTTCCAGGCTAAGCGAAGCCTTCCTGCTTCCTTCCTTCCTTCTCCCTCTCGATCGCCTCCCGATCATCGACCTTATATATACCGATACCACCACCGCCCATCAAGGCAACGGAACATCAACATATCACCATCGCCAACAACTCTACCACGAACAAACAGAAACACATAGCTTGCGGTAAGGTGATCGGATCACCCGGCGCGACACGACGACAGCATGGACGTACACTCGGCCCCGGTGGTGGGGAAGAGGATGTGGAGCTACCTCCGCGCCGTCTTCTTCATGATGAGGAAGAGCAAGCGCAAGCTGCTCCTCGGCATGCACCTCCTCATGAAGCGCCGCAACAAGGCCGTCGCCCGCACCGTCGCCAACCTCCTCTCCCACCACCACGGGCACCACGGCCACGCGCTCCGACGCCGCCGCGAGTACGAGTTCTCCTGCAGCGACAGCCCCGACGCCGGCTCCTTCTCCATGCGCCGCCCGCTCGCCTACTTCCCCTGCCTCGGCGCAGAGGCCCAGCTCGAAGAGCCCCTGCACGCCGAGCCCGCGGCCGCGCCACTGCGCAGGATCGAGTACTACGCCGCCGCATCCCCGGCGCCGTCGTCTCCGGGCGGTCTGATGATGCACGAGGAGCTCGCCCCCGGGGAGGACATGGAATGCACGCCGGGCCGGATGTCGCCGCTGGTGCCGAGCGCGGCCGACGCCGGCGGGTTCTCGGTGCGGGTGTCCGACTTCTCGGCGGAGGAGGTGGACGGGGACCAGCTTGGCGGCGAGGCCGTGGACGACGAGGCGGAGGAGTTCATCGCCCGCTTCTACGACCAGCTGCGCCGCCAGAACATGGTCGGGCTGCTCCCCTACCACGTGCAGGAAGCCGTCGTCGCGTGAGCGATGAAGCTACGTCGACATTGCCCCCCGCGGCCGGAAATCCATTCCTTGCTTGTGTGGGCTATCATGCTTCATGCACACACACGTACCGGCGCATGCTCCTCTGTTCGTGCATCCTGAATCTGCATGCGTGTGACGCGGGGCACGAGTACATGCATGTATTGCGCCTGCATGAGCATGTGCTCTCTTTATTATATTTTTTTGCATGTACTTATGTAAATGTAAAGATGTAAATCAGTCCCTCATGGTTTTTAGTTGCTGGGACTAATCAAGTACTTTGCACTGTATAATCCTTCACTATGTTTGGTTAATCATGCCATCTATCTCCTTTCTAATTATGAGATCCTATTCCCCATCATATCTAAGTCAAAAGTACATGCTTGATTCAAAGGACATTCATAGGAATTTGGATGACCGGGACGATTTGGATTTGGTCCTATGTAGGACGTATGATCCGTAGGACTGAGTCATGTACAAAATTTTCATTTGAATCCCTTGCGCAATATATTTCAAAGGAAATTTTCTGTCCTCGGTTCTCTTGAAAATAATTCCTTGCTTTTTATGTGGTGCAATCACCAAACTTTTGTCGCGAGAAAAGCATGTGGGATTCAAGTGCTTGCCATTGCAACAATGTACTTTTTCTATTAAGGTACTTACAGAATCCCGTGAATCTAAAAACAGTAATGTGAGTGAAATTATGTTGGCAACTTACAAGAAAGAGAAGAAACAGACGACGACATCTCATCACACATACACAATCAAGCTCCCAAATCAGACGTTATGACTAACGAAGAATACTAAACTTGTAATAAGGTGCATCTACACGAATGCAAATGCGCTCGCCCGAATTCAAAATTCTAATGGATGCACGGAGATGTATATAATTTGGAATCAAGTGATTCACCTAAAGCAACAAGACCTTGAAAGTAGCTTTTTCATGTGTTCAAACTGGGAAAGGTTTTCTGTGAGCAGACCTGGAGAATTCAGGAGTTGGACTGCTAAGAGCATCTCCACCGGCGCCCCCGATAGCGGCCTCGATAGAATTTTGGGGGTCGGGAGCGAAAATAGGCTCGCACCGGCGCGCCCTAAACGGCGCCGGCCAATTTTGGAGCCCAATAGAATCGCCGGCAACCCCATGCCGGCCCGCCAAGGGCGCGAATAGGGCACGCCGGCGCCTCGCGGGGCTGAAATTTTTGAGCGTGGGAGCCGCCTGTCAGCCACACAACCCAAAAGTCGACGCCAGCGGGGAGTGGCGGGGCCGACGCGTCAGCGGCTCATTCAATTTTAACCTAACCGTCGCCTACCTCGACGGGAGTTATTGGGCGCAGCGGCGGTGCGTTCCGCGGGCACGAACCGTCCCGTCGCGCGCGCCTTGCTCTTCGTGTTGGGATTCATAGCATAGAAAACAAAAAAATTCCTACCGCAAGAACGAATAACAAGCCAAGATCTAATCTAGTAGATGGTAGCAATGAGGTGAAGATCAACACACCCTCGAAAATCGCTAAGCGTTAACGAGGTAAATCCCGTGGTGGATGTAGACGATCACTTGCCGCTTTCAAAACCGCGTAGAAGATCTTGACGGTGCCACAATCGGGCAGCACCTCCGCACTTGGTCACACGTACGGTGTTGATGAAGACGTCCTTCTCCCCGTTCCAGCGGGCAGCGGATGTAGTAGATCCTCCTCGGAATCCCGCCAGCACGACGGTGTTGTGACGGTGGTGGTGGAGATCTCCGGCAGCGCTTCGCCGTAAGCACCGCGAGAGAAGAAGAAGGAGGGAATAGCTAGGGTTTGGGAGAGAGGAGGGGCACTTGGGCGCCGGCCTTGGGTGCCCTTGGTGGTGCGGCCAAGGTGTAGGCAACCCCCTCCCTCTCCCCCTCATTATATAGGTGGAACCCCAAGGGTTAGCCCAAAGATTCGAATAAGAGTCCAACTCCAAAACTTACCAAAGGGTGAAACCTAGGGGGAGTGGGACTCCCCCCTTTCCTTTCTTCCTTGGCCGGCCAAGGTGGTGGAGTCCACCATGGATTCCACCTTCCCTCTTGGTTGGCTGGTTAGGGTTGGTGGAGTCCATCTGGGACTCCACCTTCCATGGTGATTTCTTCCGAAAGGTTCTAGAACATTTTAGCGCCTTCCATAAATGCACCAGATCATTTCCAAACTTGAAAAGTGACTTCCTTTATATGAATCTTATTCTCCGAACCATTCCGGAACTCCTCGTGATGTCCTAGATCCCTTCCGAGACTCCGAACAACGTTCGAACTCCATTCCACATTCCATATCTACTTAAAACGACATCAAACCTTAAGTGTGTCACCCTATGGTTCGTGAACTATGCAGACATGGTCGAGGCTCCTCTCCGACCAATAACCAATAGCGGGATATGGAGATCCATAATGGCTCCCACATATTCAACGATGACTTCGTGATCGAAAGAACCATTTACATACGATACCGATTCCCTTTGTCACGCGATACTTTACTTGTCCGAGGTTCGATCATCGGTATCTCCATACCTTGTTCAACCTCGCTACTGAGAAGTACTCTTTACTCGTACCGTGGTATGTCATCTCTTGTGACCTAGTCACATGCTTGCAAGCTAATTAGACGACATTCCACCGAGAGGGCCCAGAGTATATCTATATATCATCGGGATGGACAAATCTCGCTCTTGATCCATATTCCTCAACTCATACTTTCCGAATACTTAATCCCATCTTTATAACCACTCATTTACGTAATGACGTTTGATGTAATCAAAGTATCCTTTCGGTGTAAGTGATTTACATGATCTCATGGTCGAAGGACTAGGTAACTATGTATCGAAAGCTTATAGCAAGTTGAACTAAATGACTTGATCTTATGCTACGCTTATTTGGGTGTATGTCCATTATATCATTCACCCAATGACATAACCTTGTTATTAACAACATCCAATGTTCATGATCACGAAACCATGATCATCTATTAATCAACAAGCTAGTTATACAAGAGGCTTACTAGGGACTCCTTGTTGTTTACATAACACACATGTATCAATGTTTCGGTTAATACAATTATAGCATGGGATGTAAACATTTATCATGAACACTTAGATATAACAATAACTAATTTATTATTGCCTCTTGGGCATATCTCCAATACTTCGTGCCGCCGTTAATGAGCGCCACCGCTCCCCCGCTCCCCCGCCTCCCTCCGGCCTATAAAAAGGGCCGCCTCTCATCGTCCCTCTCACACACAAACCCTAGCGCCTCTCTCCAACCCTAGCCGCCACCATCTGAAAAGACGACGCCATGTCGGTCGAGGCCGAGGTCGCGGCCGTGGTCGTGGCCGCGGCAGAGGTGCACGCACGCCGTCGCCTGCCACGCCTCGTCTTCATCGTCGGAGATGGACGAGGAGGGGCCCGTGTTGTTCGAGTTCATCCTCGTCCTCAAGGGCGATCCACGCGGCATCCAGAGGCTGCCGGACACCTTTGTCGACTTCGTCGCCGACGACGACCGCGCGGGCACGCTGCATCTGCGGGAGCATTCGTGCGGCTACTAACGGTGGATCGTCGACGTGATCTACGACGCGCGGGGCAAGATGTACCTCCACATCGGCTGGAAGAAGTTCACGCGCCACCACAGCCTCCAAGCCAGCTTCGTGCTCGTGTTCTCCTACTTCGGCGACAGGGACACGAGCGTCAAGGTGTTCGACGAGACGCGTTGCTGCTGGAACTACCACGTCGACAGCGCCAAGGACGACGACTGAAGAGTGTTGTTTCTTCGCAGCGAATACGTGCACGGAGGTTTCTGGTTGTTCTTCCTCGGAAGAACCAACACGTCACCAGCTGGATTTTTCAGTTTGAGTGACTGGGTGTGCCCTCGAGTGTTCTTTCTTGGCAGCGAACACACGAAACCTTCGATGCACAGCCTAGTTAGGTTTAGGTTTTTATATTTATGTCAACCATGGTTCAAACTATGTATTAGTTTGTGGAAAACCATGTTCCAAACTATATCTTCATGTAAACCACGTTCCCAATTATGTATTAGTTTGTAGAATAAAATATTGCTTATTGAATTTTCTATGCATTTACAAATTATTTTAATCCAAAAAATCTATTGGGGCCGCCGTTTGGGAGGCGCCGGTGTGGAAACGGCTTCCCCAAATAGAGGATGTAGTGCCGGCGGCCCCCAAACGGAGGTGCCGGCGCCTATTTAGGGGCTACCGGTGGAGATGCTCTAAGTGCTAACATGAGTGATCCCAAAATTCTGCGTAAAGTAACTTGAATTCAAAATTCATTTCCATATTTTCGTCTGGTAAATATCTGATGTATTCGATAATCACGCTAACCGAAAATCTTACTCACCGCTGGAGAGTGTCCTTGGCGTACGTTCTCCCTAATCCATATGTTGGCTTTGCAGCCTCAGTATAGTGTTGTCGTTAGGTGGACGCAGCAGCTGGCGTTAGAGTAAGGGTTGGGCAATGATGAACGAACAGCCCTGACTTGTTAAACCCTAGGCCAGCTGTAGCTTAATGAAGATTTTGGCAAAGCTATGCCCACACTTGTGCACAGTGCTATATAAAACTGTACTACACTAGCTACTACTGCGACCTAATCCGACCTGGACAAAATGTGCAGTCAATCATCACACATAATCAAAGGTTAATTAGGAGTGTGATTTCAAAAAAAAAAAAGGTTAATTAGGAGTGTGCAGTAGCTAAGGAAAGTAGATCGCAAAGTATGCAGCTACTGAACAAAGCAAGAGCCCAAACTTTATGGTACGGACACAAATAATGCATGGATGCTCCCCTCTCGATCTTATCCAATCCCCATCTTTATCTACTGTTGTTCTTGCAAAGAAATTGGAAAATTTGATCATCTTTCCGAGAGAGAGTACTAGAGAATACACGCTAACACGCAGCTGTTTGCATGTTGTATTGTTGTACCCTCAGGAATCTGACTTGCCCTCAACATACGTTGTCGGTGCTAGCTAGCTTGCTGAAAGAATCATCAATCATGGGCAATCTTGCCCGGGTGTTGGGACACCGTCACGCAACATTTCCAATTATGTGGGCGGCTCGATTTGTTAATCCTCGAGCTAGCGGAGCGAAAGAAAGACTATGCGTTTACGCATATATAGGATTAATATAAGAGGGGGGAAATACATATAGCTAAGTGGTCGAACCCTAATATGATCCTCTCTCTCATGGAAGCCACACTCGCCTAATTATAGCTTATCAAGATCGGTGCCATAGAGTAAAGAAATTGTTTATTTTTTGCAGAAAAGACTAAGAAGAAAACAATATTTTGTGTGGATGTGTTGTTGTAAAGAGAAGAGTGAACTTCACTTTTTATTCTGCTGTTGTGCATTTGTGATACATATTACCACATTTAGTGAAACTTTTACCAAAATATCCCATGGAGGATACTTTAAACATGATTTAGCCCCAATTTAACCATTTTGCTTCTTACTGTTAGATAGGATAGGCATGATACATGGATGTGAAGATATAAAATATGTAAATATTGGAGGGCCTCATGGACGATTATGTCTAAACTTTTTTAATCTATATGTTCCATTCCTCGTTATTGTCTTGATATTTTTAGACCCTGATCATTACATAACACCTTGCCCAATGAATAAACATCAGAAAACAAGGGTCCAAAGCTTTTAAAATAAGTAATCTATACAAATTTTTACTTGACAGAGTAATTAATGTCACAAATGTATAACTAGAAGGTAAAAAATGGAATTCACTCTAAAATGAAATCACTTTTTTTTGACACAAATACATCATTTTATATATTTTTATAAAAGTTCATATGTACATGGTGGGGATCAAGTCCTTCATAAAATATCTTACCAATCCTGCATGCCCTCTTTCAGGCTTGGTTTAACTCTATGTCTGATGTTGGCAATAGATTCTCCAAAGAAGGAATAACACCTATCTGGATCTCTAGTTTCCTCATCAAAGATGATGGAATTTCTTTGGTTCCAAATACTTCGTGGCCTCCTTGAAAAACTTATTGAGGGATCTATACTTGGCTTCAACTATCATGTCAATAATATCCAATTCAGTATTCCATTCCTCACCAATCCTCCACCAGAAATTTTGGCTGAAGTCACATTGAAAAAATAGATGTATCATGCGTTCAGGTGCTTCATCATCACATAAAACACATCTCTGATTTTTCACATAGAAATTCTTTCTCAGCATCTGTACTTTGGTATTCAGTCAGTCTTGAATCAGGATCCAGAAGATTTTTGTTTTGTTTGGGTAAACATGCAGATTTCCAAATCCATTTGAAGGGTGGGGGTGCATCAGGTGCATTTATCAATGCCATATATACCTTTTTGGTTGAATATATGTCACCTCCCCATGGGAAAACCCATTTATCATGTTCATTTGAATTATCAATACTCAGACTGTTTAGATCCTGTAATAGTTCATCACATTGTTGTGCAACAATCATAGACAGAGGTAGATTGAACATGCTGAATATATATTCCTGAGCACTTATAGTGGCCTCCTTGATAGTAACATTACCTTTCTTGGCAAATGAAAAAAGATGTGGAAATTTTTCCTTCAAAGCTGTATTCCTCCACTTGTCATACCACATCAGAACACTACTGCCATTACCATGAGTACATGTTATGAGTTGTTTAAAATCAGTAATCAGCGAAGTACAGTCATGCCACCAGAATGATCCTCTAGTAGAATTTACCAATGGTAAAGTTCCATTTTTGTAGTAAGCTTGCCATATCAAATTGACCCATGGAATGTTATGATGGTTATAGAACTTATATAAATTCTTTATTTTATAGTGCTTTATTCTGCTCTCTAAAATCCAGTACTCCAAGCCCACCAGAACATTTTGGGAGACAAATTTTCCCCCAGCTTGCCAAACACTTACCATTTTTGTTTATGTCTTTCCCATGCCAAATAAATTGTCTACTTGCTTTCTGTATATGATCCAAATTTGTATTATGCACTTTAATAGCACATATTGCATGATTGGGCATGGCAAAGATAACAGCTTTAATAATAACAAGCCTAGCACTATATGACATCATATTTGAAAGCCCAGATAATCTTTTATCCACTTTGCAAATCATGGGTATTAAATCATCTAGTCTTGGTCTTGTAGAACCCATGGGAAGTCCCAAATATGTGAATGGGAGTGATTCTCTTTTGCAACCAAATTGATTGGCCAACTCCTGACATCTCTCTGTACTGATATTAATTGGAATCATGTACATATATAGTGCAGACACCGTTCAAACTAGTAGAGCAATACAAAATTTATCACGAGGTGGCCACCATGCATGACTAGCTCGGGAGTGCTTTAGGAAGTGTTTTTATACGGCTTCTTTTCAAGAAGGGAGGAGTAGGATTTGTGCATGAGCAATGCACGTTTAAACATTATATATCACGTTGACCGGCCTTTACATTTTGTAGTTACAACAAGTATAAGCTGTCGATTATTGAAAACAGTGAGTCATTACCTCTACCTATGCCATTCAAATATCATAACCATAAGAATCTTAAAATACATATACCACTTGTGATTAGAAGTATATATGAATTATGACATTATGGAAGCACTAAAATACTTCGTCTGAACTAAAACTATGGCAAAATTATGGAACAGAGGAAGTACATGATAGGTAATAAAATATATTGCAATAATGTCAACCAAAATGTCTCATCCCAATTTCAATTTCTTAAGCTACTGCAAAAATACAATTGTCGCCATTAGTCTAATTTATACACAATTAGTATTGGATTTCCATTGCTTAAACTATAACCCCTTTGTCCCGTAATATAATATTTTATTACAACCAACATACTTATAATGGTTGTAGTAGCATTCTATATTATGGAACAAAGGGAGTATATATTATTAGAATTAGTGTCTAACTCTTAGTTTTCAACGAGGAGTTTAAATTTGTGATATTGGAATATAGTTGGGTGGATAGTTGAGATTACATGGATTACAGAAACGCATACACTTTCTGCTGGTATAGGTTATACATACTCCTTCGCTCCCAAAATGTATTGCGGGCATGTGACACAGAAATAGTGACATTTATATAAAGTGTTGGTTCAACTTGAATATTGAATGGCATGTGTATTTTACTTTACATGTACTACCTTTGTTTGTGTTTAATAAGCTACTTCTGTGCACAGCTCGCGTCAATTTAATCCGAACGGAGGGAGTATAAGAACAGAGTATGTAAGTGGAAGATAAATTTCAATTCAAAATGGACTTTGCAGCTATGTCAAAAAAAAAAAATGGACTTTGCAGCTCTCTTTGTTAGCTGGGCCAGGAAGCAAGGCAACCGATCAAACAGGCCTATGTCGAAGCAGTCATCGCCGTTGCCGCACGGCCGGTCTTGGGCCGGCGGTTCCCAACCCGGACGTGATATGCAAGCCGGAGACAATCGGCTGCCGGCTGGTGGCTCATCGGTGCTGGCCGTGGCTCGTCGCCGTCATCTCTTGGTGGCTCATTCCTCGCGGTGGCGCTCGCGCGTCCGGTCCGGCACTCCTAATCTATCGGTGGTCTCTCTCTTCTCATACGCCGTCCTTAATTCGCTATTTCGCTCCCCTTTCTCCGCTTGAACTACGAACGGTGATACAGGCATCGTTGGGAGTCGTGCTGCTTAGCAGGATTGGAGCTGCAGATTGGTGGCAAGCGGAAGCTGAACATGTAGATCGACCGACGCGGAATTCATAGGTAAGAATATGATCTCGTTATACTGAGAGGAATGGCTTTTCGTTTTGTATGCCTCTGAACTGTTTGACGGAATGCCTTGCCTGCCCACTGCTTGCTTACATTGGTCTCTCGCTGGCTCTGATTCCTGACCTCAAATCAAGTCTGTTATAACTTCGTCG
Source organism: Lolium multiflorum (assembly GCA_030979885.1). Taxonomy (NCBI): domain Eukaryota; kingdom Viridiplantae; phylum Streptophyta; class Magnoliopsida; order Poales; family Poaceae; genus Lolium; species Lolium multiflorum. The sequence goes on from CM061749.1 coordinate 322,119,043, forward strand.
TCTAATTTCTTGCTTCAAACCAAGCCTCTGCACATTTGTTGAATTCGCACCTGCAACCTACTATTTGTTACAGTCACCTGGTTGGTAGTAGGATACTGATAGAATAGCTCATATACATAATTAGTTCTTCCCCTTCTTGTCATGTTTGGTAAATCTTTTGGCTCGTCTCAGGAAAAGAAAAGTTCGAAGTGTTGGGCTTGTTTGATTCAAAGTAATCATATAGGAATTTTGTAGGATTTTCATCCTTAGGAATTTTTCCTATGTGCACTGTTTGATTCGTAGGATTGAATCCTTAGGAATGCATATGAATTTTTCCAATAGGATTGCATTGCACTATGTTTTGGAGGAAAATTTCCATCCACTCAAACCTCATGTTACAATTCCTTTGATTTTCCTGTGAATCAAAAGCTACTTAAAAAAATTCATGCAGGTTTAAATAGTAAATGCTTGCTATATAAAAAATCAGTCCCCATACAAGCTGTAACATTTTGTATACACACTTTGAGATGAGTTCCCAAAGTCATAATTTATTCTTCGTTGGCATTTTGCCAGTAGGTTACAATACTTGTGTACAACTGTGTATACTGTACCTCAAAGATAACTGTACATACTAAGTTTTTGAGTTTTCCAAAAGATGGCAAGAAGTTGGCCAAAGGAGTCTAACTGCTATGCATACTTATGGCTATACACACTTATGTGGTAGAATTTCCTAATGAAAATATTATGTGGTAAATAACCATTGGATGTGCTCACTTGTACTTGTAAAGTCTGTCCCTCCTCTGATATTCAGTAGTCAGGGAGGTTCGTTATGTGGTCACCGCCTTCCTCTGCATATGCTTTCTGCACTTGATACTGAAAATACTGATTATGTTGTCAACTTGATCATTCTTTTGAGCATCTCTCTAGATCTCATATGTCATTCCCACCCTCAGCAGTCTGTTATGGGGGACACATGTGATCTTCTCTGGTTGCCTGAAGTTCTTTCTAATGAAATTGTAGGCGTAGTCAACTATTATTTTCTTCACTAAACCGGCATTTTGCTCCGCCACCACATTGGTTTCTCCTAGCAGATGGACAACACCATCATCCATCCCTCTCTGAATTAACTCTATCTCATCCATGCACCCGTTTGGTGGACCAGCATGGATTCCATCTATAAAACTTTTAGGTAATCTTGCATCTTGAACTTCAACATAAGGCTCCATTGCATTTCCTGACTCTTGGATTGAATTATCTTCTCCACCAAGGGAAGGACTACTTTGGCTGAAGAATGATTCTTCATGGATGAATTGCTTCAAGTTCCCAATGAGCAAGCTCTCGAACTCTCTTGGATCTTCTACTTTATTGTTGTAGCCATAGCGCACCACACATCGAAATACCCTGTATTCTCTTGGCTCCACATATCTGAAGAGGAACCGCTCGCTTGTTTCTATATGGCTGATTGGTAAGTACTTTATTGAGATAATCACCAGAACTGAATGGATAGAAGGTACTTTTTCTACCAAATGAGGAAGTATGGGTGGGATTCCTTGCACAAGCTCAGAGTACAGAACACCTATTCCTGGCAGCCTAGCGAGACTACGCCTTGTTGCCAACTCTGCCACATAGTTGTTTGACACTTTGTTCTTGAGCTCGTATTTGTACCGGTGAACATGAACATAGTGCCATGTGCCCATTATAAGCATCAGAATTGCTGCAAAACCTAGTGGCAAGTAGCCACCTTCTTTAAATTTGTAGAACGCTGAGGATAAGTACATGAGCTCTGCACCACCAAATATTATTGGAAAGAGTGCAATCCACAGCAGACTTGTCTTCCATATCATGGCCATTACCAGTGTGACTAGAAGCGTTGTTATGAACATCACAAAGACGACAGCAATACCTGCATAATATGACAATGTATGGATATCAAACTGATACAGGGGTCACGGAAAACCAAGAGAAATTGCATGAAGAGCTGTTAAGAGAGTAATAGAAGCATGGCATATCTCAGTCTTATAGCAAAAATGATCTCCAGGTAATGAATCATTTATTCCTTTATTTATATCTTGGTGGTATAAGGGCTGTCTAATTTTTTTTAGAGTTGAGTCTTTTCTTACCATATGCATTGCCGATCTTTTCCGTAGTTTGGAAAATAGCTGTCACACCTACGCATAAAATCATTAACGCGTAGTTGATCTCCGGGATGTAGACTTGCCCATGAAACTTTTTTGAAGTGTGGGTGACACGAACCCGTGGAAAGCAACCAAGAATTTGGGACTGAGCAATGATTGCAAATGCACCAGATATCATAGCTTGACTTGCAATTATAGCAGAAGCCACAGCCACCACAAATGTTGGCCAATATAATGGACCTGACAGAAAAATAAGGAGTTTGTTGTTAATTGGTAATCTTTCACTGGCTAACCCATGCCATTTCTTAGCTTATTCTTTTACGATCTTACCAGGGATTGATTTGTAGAATGTATCCGCAACATTTTCAGGGTAGATGCGAAGATACGCAGCTTGCCCCATGTAAGCCAGCAGTACTGATGGGAGCAGAACTACCGAAAAGCCAATCTGTAGGACCATAGAATCTTATATTAGTTGTCTAAATGAAATTAAGTGAAAAGCACGAATTAAATTAATGAACAAATCATTAATTGAGAAAGTACTTTTTCGTGATACTGTTTTATCTAACTCGACGTAATTATTTTCTATAAGCATAACTGCACAGAGTTTGTCTCTCTGCAAGTTACTGCCTTCTGTGCGCACTCATTCGAAATAAAAATACATGAAAAAACAAAGTATTCGGATGATTTGCTTAATTACCTGAATTGCTCTCACATTGAAGTGACCAAGGTCTGCAAACATTGCTTCAGTTCCTGTTTCACAAGAGACACAATATCCATTTTTTAAAAAATAGAGAAGGGACATCTATTCTGTTCCAACAATGGTCCATCAACATCTTAAGGTGATCAAATAGATATTAGATCTACTGCGAAGTTCTATCATGAACCCATGAGATCAATATACCTGTAATGCACAAAACAACACCTCCAAGCGAAATCCAGCCATCTTTCCCATTTCTTTGGAAATATTCCACGATATATTTTGGGTTGAATGCTTTTAGAATTCCGATGTCATGTTTGATCAAATTATAAATTCCAATACCAGCAATTAAGATGAACCATGTCAAGATTACTGGACCAAATGTGTAACCAACTTTGTCTGTGCCAAATCGCTGAACAGCAAAGAGGACGATCAGAATGACAATTGCGATGCCAGCTATCTGTCCTGTTGATGAGTCAAATAAAAATATCACTTTAGCTAGCGAAGTTTGATGTAACCCTTTGCTTAACACTGAGATGTGCCTTAATGATTGTTATACCTTGAGTTAAGGACTTTGCTGATTCTTTGATTCCCCCAACTGCACTAAGCACTGCAAAATAGGTAAAATACCAAAATAAATATCTTATTTTAACTAGCTGAAATAAATCATCCTTATAAATCTATTATAGTGGCAAATTGGACATTCCATTGTCTAGCAGCACAATAAAGCTGCTTTACTGCTATTCTAAATGGTAAATACGTCCGAGACATTTGTCAGAAATGACAGCTATTGAGCATGAGTATCTCTTTAATAGTACACGTTTTGTTTCAAGTGTCTTTAAGTAGTTCATAAAATGTGTGTGTTAACTATGCTTTGCATGCTTGTTATCTTATACTCAGAGAAGATGAGCTAAAAAAGAAAGGAAGCTCACCTGAAATACATGGAGTTAGCACACCGTCACCAATAACCATTGATGTCGCTAGAATTGTCACTAGGAAAAGTATGACCTTAAAGTTTGGGCTGCTTTCCATCTTCTCCTTAATCCAATGAGCTCGCTTGACACGATTCGAGGGGGACTCTAACTTGTAGTGAGAGACTGTTGCATCTTCAGCCTGCTGATTAGGTATCAAGCTAATCCTAGCATAGCGAGATATCAAGGAATAAAGTGCAAATGTTCCGCCTGCAAGGATGTGAATTCACAAGACATGTCACTCACACATTAACAAAATATTTTTATCTCTTTTATGGTCTCTAAGTACTTAACACATATTTTGGATTTCCATCTAGAACCAGGTGCTTAATACTCACAACACACTTTCAACCATTGTTAGCCTCTCTCTATAAGATACTGTCTATACGAATGCAGCGGGACGATGATTATTTTGATTTCTACATGTTTACTATGGGCCTTCGTGGCCATTAATTTTCTATACATTCTTCTATCAGAAACACTGCTGTTAACAAAAGCATAATTTTCTCTACTTAGTTTTTTTTGTTTGTTATTATATAAGAAGTTTCGCCGAGAAGATGAATGGAAGGTATTTACTTACCATCACCGTTGTCATTAGCTCTCAGGACAATGAAACAATATTTTATCAATGGAAGGAGAGCCACTGTGTAGATAATCAGGGACATCACACCAAGGAGGTCATCTGTGTCCTTGATCCCGCTAGTAAAGGTGCTGGAGAACACATAGAGGGGAGAAGTTCCCATGTCCCCATAAACCACACCTAGGCTCTGAAGTGCCAAGCTTAGTGTGGTGGCCCAGCCAACCTGCTTTACGGTTAAAAGAACAAATTCACAGTCAGATCACACTACCTTTCACCTTAAGGAAAGCGGCTATTATGCTGAATTGTTTAGTTATGCAAGCCTAATAAGATGATAAAGCAGCTGATATGCCTAGTTACTTCACATAAATCTGTGATGCTGGGATGATGTCATAGTACATTAATTACATTTACCAGTCTTATTCCTTCACAAACTTTACTGTCTGGAATGTTAAGTGCATACTTTTATCTTTCTGTGAGAAATCATTGTTCAGGTGTATGAGAAAGTGTTTAACCTAACAGGAAATGAAATATGTCGATGCAGTTTCAGTGCTTGCATGGAAATGAAGACTACTGTCTGATCGAGGAACAGTAGGGGAAGGAACGGATGAACAGACCTTCGCTGCATGGCTTTGGCCGCCTGGAATCATCCCAGCTTCTGTGTGCAGCGAATCAAACCTCTGGAGCCTCCTTGGCGGTGACTGCATCTTCTCCGACGCAAACCCAGAGTCTGCACCCCCTTCAGCAGCTCCATTGCCGTTTGTCTTCAGAGGTTCAGCCATCCTTGAGGTATGAGGATATCTTACTCAGTCCTACCTCTTGTGTTGTTTAATAATGACTTGCTTTTATAGGCATACCGGGTGGGGCCATGCATGACAACATGTTGTTATTACTTTTCTTGCAACGAAGTGATCTGAAATTGTGGTGCTGGAGTCTGAACGAGGATGGGATCCTCGTGCAACAAACAGACTTCTCACTGAATGTTGGTGAAGTCAAATATTGTTATCATGCCCTTTGCGCGTGCTAGTCCTCTTTCAGTGCCGCAATTGGGAATCCTGTGATCTGCAACAACTAAGGAAGGTGGCTACAGGGGAAGACACGGTGACTTTTCTACACCAGTATCTCTTGATTCTTGTCATCTGTGACTTGTGAGTGTTAACGCCAACTATTTCTGCAGAAAATAAGCCAGGAAGGTGGCTAAGGGGGAATGCATGGTGGCTTTTTCAAAAATAAGATCTCTTGTCACATGTGACTTTTGAGTGTAAGTGCCAATGGTATTTCAGTTCCAATATATTTCTGCTTACTTTTTGACAAGGGAAAGAAATCACTTTCCCGTGTGTTTTCAATGTTGAATATAGTTTAAAGGTTGGAATATAGGCTCTTTACTGGGTATCATGTAGTAATTATCATGCCTCAGAAAAAGATTCATAGGATAATGTAGTAATTTCCATGCCTTGGAAAAAAAATCATAGATACAGATTTGATCACCAGGTAGGCATGGAGTTGTTGAAGAGTTCAGTTGCCACTTAACCCTACCGGTAACAGTTTTGTCTGCCCAGGGAAGATTAAGCTCTGTCTTGCTTATTATCTGTTCTAACGTTTGTTTCAGCAAAAAATCATCTGTCGTAACATAATTTCCGTCTTGCACTCTGTATGTCTAATGTTCTAGACCTCACTTGGCTACCCCATGTAGGGCGTAGCCTGTCTCTACCAGAAGCCACGCGTCGACGACGACGAAGGCGTCCAAGTGGCCATCCAATCGGCGTCAACAACTTTGAACAGTGTGTACATAACTGATAGCCCAAAGTGGCAGCCAACAGTATTGACCTCGTTGCCGTGTCTCCAACTCGAGCAGCTGTTCTAGGCGAGCTGTAGATTCCGCTGCAAGCCCGGTGGTTTCAACTCCCTTTCGCTGAAATCTGATGCGCTGCTGCAAACGTGGACTTGACCGGATACACTTGCTCGCCAGAGCGCACGCCGGCAGGATCTTTGTGAAGAACGGTCTTGCTGATGGTGGCATCCGAGGGGAGGAGCCAGCTGCCTGGCTAAAGCTGCGAAGCTCTTTTGACCATGCGCGCGTGATCTCGGATTCTCGGAGGTAGTAGTACGTCTGATGGACACTTTGCGCATCGATTGCGGCTTGGCCTGGCTGCTTGTAGAAATTCCAGGTTTTGTCTCTTCTGGTTCCCGCAACGTGGCAGCAGATTACTAGGCTGGGAACACTAGTAAACGCCATAATATTACTGCTGTTGCGTTCTGTCACCGTCAAATTACCATTTTGTCGAATTCCATCTCCACTTCTGAATAAAAATAAGCAGAGTAGAATAAGCAGGGTGTTGTTACTTGCCGGTAAATGAGTTTCATTTTGAAGATAACACATCAAGACACACGGTCCATGAATGAATGCTCGATGCTTTCTTTGACGTGTGGTGTTTGTTTCATTGTTTGTGGTGTATCGTCATGTATACAATGATGATGGATTGATGGTCGTGTGTGTATGATGTCATGGCCGTTGTTTGGGTTCCGGTCCTATCCTCCTGCGCATGCCACCGGCCTCCTTGAATGTTGACCCATCGCCTCCCAGGCAGCAACCACTCCCTTGCCATATATTCACTCCGTCCCCAAATACTCCATCTGATCTATAATTAGTGTCAGAATTTAGTTTAAATATGAGCGAATTTGAACTAAAACCTTCGACGCTTATTTTTTAAACATAAGGTCATTGGCCCAGTTTTAAGTTAATAAAGCTACAGATACAAGAGTGCTTACAAACAACTTACAGGAAATAGACACCAAGGAGACTAAGGATACACCAGAAACACATCTAGAGAAGCCTAGACCAACAGCACGACACCAAGAAGACTCCTAAGGCAGCGAGGTTGAGGAGAAGGCAGCCGGAAACGCGCTGACGCTTATTATGGATCAATGGTTGTAGTAAGTAACAATAGGTGCATATGTTGTAAATAAAAGGTGCATATGAACCTATTGGCCAAAACAACATCCTCTTCTATGTAGCAGGTGGTGTTCATATGCCTATGAGCCAAAACACCATCGCCCTTACATGGCATCTAGATATTCTATGTTCGCACCCAATTTGTTTTTGGAAAAGCGAACAATTTTTTGTGTCCGGTGTGAAAGGACAAAATTTCATGCCTCAACATGACTAGTCATGGGACAATTTTTTATCTTTTTAGTTTTCACAGCAGCCACATAAAATGTTCATTTTTCCCGAAAATTTATGTGCGAACATAGTATATCTAGATATACATGGAAATTTTATTTCATAAATTTTACAAATTTGTTTTTATGTATTTTTCATAATAGATTTATATGCACCTATGAGCCAAAACACCACCTCCTACATCAAATTTTAGTTCAGTTTTTTTTTGGTATTTTGAAATGTTTTCACACAATAGATTCATATGCTCCTGTGAGCCGAATTAGATTTCAATATTCTAATTTCGTTTAATATAGGAAGTACATGTAAAACATCGATTATTGTCAAAGTTTCAGAGTAACCAAGTCATCTCCTTTTGTTGCACGATCGAACAGTATCTGGAAACACCAACCCAGCACCAAGGAGCAGTGTAGCATGCAGGTCCACGTCACCGACATAACAAAATGACCGAATCAAAGTCACAGCAAGTCGACTCTAAAAAAACCGAAGTCGCAACAGAGTCTTCTGAAATCTCGTCGTCGTCGCGCACGTACGGCACGATCGATCACTTGTTGATGCCGAGCCGGAGGCTGCCGCCGCGTGCGGCCGCAGCGTAGATCTTGGACACGCTGCTACTGCAACCGCCGCCAGAGCTGCCCGCCGCCTGGCTGCCCCAGGACAGCGGCCGCCCCCCAGCGCCACCACCAGCAGAGCTCCTCCCCAGGCTACAACCACTGCCCACGGGAGCCCTGACGGCGGCGGCCAGCGGGTCTGCACAGAATGGGCGCGGGGAATAGGCGATCCCGGTAACGAGGTCGGTGAAGCTGCAGACCGGCCAGACCATCTCCATGAACGCCAGCTCGTCCTCGCTCATCGGCGGCGCCGTTGGTGCCGCCTGACCCTGGTCCTCAGCATGTGGTTGCTGCTTCGAGGAAGGTGACGCAGCAGCGGCGATGATGCGTTTCTGGAGGAGTGTGGTGCCGGTGACAATGACCATGCTGAGTTGTTTGGTCTCCTCCCTGAGCCGTGGTTCCACGGGCGCGAAGCCGAAGGAACGCTTCCACGTGTCCACCACCTCGGGCACCGCCGGAATCAGCAGGTTCTCCACCTCCAACGTCGACAGCACCTGGCAACAACACGAGAAATGTTCAGAGATAAGATAAGAGCAGAACTTTGCAGGTGATCTCTGAGCCACCAAAGTGAAAATGATTTCTCTCTCTTTCCGGCTGTACAGATCGGTCTCTGAAAACACCTGCTCGACGGCGTTGACAAGGCGGCGCATCATCCCCTGCCTCTGGTAGTGCGGCAGCGTGCCCGCGAACGGCATCTCCGCCAATTTGCTGCCGTGAAACCTGCAAATTTAATTGAGAGATGTACGTATCTTAGTGTGCTCATCTGTAATAGACAAATAAGTACTCTCTCATGTGTAACTCTGAATCTTTGGTAGCTTAAAACTCTAGGATTAGTCTGAATCCCACTGTCCGATTGCCCACTCACATTAAACTCCATCACCCTCCAAAGTTACAAAACATAGCACATAATGCTCAAGATAATTACTAGCCATTCTATATGTTTGGTTGTTGAACAACTGAAACGAAACGCAGTTTGGAAACATATTTATAGTTTTTTTAAAAAAAAATGAGAAGATGGTTTTTTATGGTAGAACATAGTTGGTTGAAAAGATGACTCCTCTCATGCCACAGCAACAAATATACCCAGGCCCAACGATTGACGGAAAGAGACCCATACATCAGCAGGCCCATCTCAACCATATCGTCACCATTCATATCCAATAATCCAATGCAGTGAACAAAACAGCATGAAGATTTTTTTTCTTCATGAAAACAGAGTTTCTGACCCATGCGATACGTACCTGACCAATGCCACTGAGATGATCTCCGCGTCCTTCTCCAGGACCATGGTGTAGAATCCTTCGTAGCTCAGCCGCTTGAACTCCGATCTGCCCAACGACATCATAAAGAACAGTGTTGAAATTCAGAAGAGAGCTCTAAACCTTGATTTGTCTGACAGAGAGAAAGAATTTCAGCTCACCCTAGGCTGTACACAGCTTGGTGTAGCATGTCCATGCCGGTCCGCCTGTCCTTCATGGGGTTGAAGCACTTGTTCAGCACGCCCAGCGCCACCGCCAGCTTCCCGTTGCGCTCGAGTATGGCAATGTCGGCGCAAGAATCTGAGGAGGAGCCAGGCGTAGAGTCCTTGTGGATCTTCAGTAGGGACCATGAGAAGCCTTCTCCACCGGCGGCATTTGTAGCTCCCAACATATTAGCCAGCTTCGCAGCCATCTAGAATCAACACACAGAGACATTGAGATGAAGAAGGCACACACTGTCATTTCCACTGTGGCAGTAGCATGATCAGGAGTTCTAAAAATAGTATCAGTGAATTCAGCATAGTGAAAGAAAGTTATTGAATAATTGTAAGATGTTACATTCACCTTGTTGCAGGTTTTGCTGCAGTAGGGGCTGATCTCGTGCCCGGCTAACAGGGACGGGCGGCATTGTTGGTGATCTGCAGAGTTGTAAATGCAGTAATTTCCATCAGCTTTGTTTTTCTTCAGAAACATGTACGAGCGAAGATCACGACCACGGATAGATTGCTTACATTTGCGAGCGCACTGCTGGCACGTGGACAGGCCGCCGTCATGGCCGTCATCGCGGGCGAGACACACAAAGCACCGGCAGTAGTGGCAGACCCAGGAGCCTTCAGGCACCTGCACGCCGAGGCACTCCGGGTGGAACGTCGACGGGCAGCTGTCACAGCACAGCAGTTGCCCCCCATCCGCGCACACGCCACACGCATCGTCACTCTGGTCCCCGCCGCCATTGACCCCCTCGACGGCGAGATCGTATTTCCTGCATCGACTGGCTATGAGAATCAGCTTCTTCTTCGCCTGCGCACTACTGTCCCTGTCCTGCTCCAGCACCGCCTTCTCCTCCGCGGGGAATATCCTCATGCGCTCTTTCTTCCACGCCTCTTGCACATACCACAGCACCCGCTTGCCAGACGTGAATAGGAGCTGCTCCCACGCTGGCGGCTGCGATGTCTCGTCACTGAAGCCGATGTGGTAGGTGAAAGCTGGGAGCGGCATGGCGGTGTTGCAGCAGCTGCAGTGAATGCCGGCCCGGGTGACCGTGCCAGTGATGACTTTTGCGGTGCCGCAGTTGCTGTTGTTGCCTGCAGCGGCAAGCTCCGGCCTCGTCATGTAGAACACCTTCTCTTTCTCCTTGAGCACACCGCTGTCCATCAGCCATGTCAGGATGGTGTGCTTCTTTGCTCGCGCTGCGGACGCCGTGCTGCTGCTTCTGTTGTTTCGCCCGGTGACGAGGTTGTACCGGGTGGCTGCGCTGCTCGGCGCCATTGATGCCAGTGAGGGTGCAGCGCCGGAGGCCATGCTCTTCCTCTTCCTGCCTTTGGTCAGCGGCGCCGCGGGGGAGACAGCCTTCGGCAGTTCATTGCCTTGGGCACCAGTGTGTGTGCCTGCCGGTTCGCTGGAGATGGCAACGGCATTCTTGTTGGGGACCTTCTTAGCCCCCGCAGGAGTGCCCCTGCTCACCATGGGCGCGCGTGGCTTCCGTAGGCGGCCGTTTGGCGATCGAACTGCGGCCTTCCTTTTGGCAGCAGCTCCGGTGGTCGGCATGGCCAACACAGGGCCTAGAACTTGCATCGCAGCGGTGTCTCCATCGCCCACAGCCTGTGGCATGGCAGTGGTACTGACAGGGGCGATCTCGAGTGACCGCGCGCTCGCCAGTCTGCCGCAGCCGGCAACAGTGCCCCTGGGATTACCGCCGGTGTTGCCCCTGGAATTACTGTGGTTTCCACCGGCGTCGCTTTTTACAGTTGCGACAGCGCCACGACCGGCGCCGGTGCCCCTAGGACTACTGTGAATTCTGCAGGCGTCACTTTGTATGGCTGCGATGGCACGGCCGGCACCGATGTCCATGGGATTGAAGTGGCTGCCGCTGGCATCCCTCCGTACAGCGGAGATGGCACCATGGACGGCGCTGGAGCTAGCTGCCGGTATCTGTGGAGAAGCAGAGCATACCATGGGCTCTCCTGGAGGGGAGAATAGCGATGGTGGCTGGCCTGCCTGCGTGTAGCTCTGCATCCACGGCGCCCGCGAAGAAGACCCTGCTAAGATCATGAGCTGCTGCAGCAGGTGCGCCGGGGGCGTCTGTTGCATCGGTGACGTCACAGCTCCGAACGGAGGACGCAGGGCCACTGCCGTCGCTGAAGCCCATCCGGTGGCCGGAGGGCTGTAAGTGGTCATGGCGTGCACCGGCGCCGAACGGCCCAACTTTGGGGCGTCGTTCGCCTGTCTGGCAGAGCCGCCGCTGCTAGAGTTGAGCACGTGGAACTGGTTGGCAGCGGTGCCATTCTCAGACCTTGCCAGCACCGGGGATAGAGGCATGCTGCTTGCTGGATCTTCAGATACGATTTCTGGTGCAGGATCAAGAACAAGTTAACAGAATGCATTTGCTTCTGCAAATTAATGAGGCAGCTAACTAAAACGAGGAAGCTAAATAAGGAAGCTAATTAAAATGGAAACACGGAAGGCATTGGTTGTAATCCAGCATTGCACACCAACATAAACAATTTATCAATGCTTTCTCCTCTATTTTGCAGTAGGGATACATAAAAACATTGGCAAGAACATTATTAGTTGCCAACGAAAAAATAGCAGGCAAAGTGATTTAGCCACGGCCTTCTGCCGGGCCAGTATCAATGACAAAAATAAATCCAAAGTTAGATGCTGGAACTGTAACATAGACACACACATGCAAACAAATATTGGAAGGTGGATCACTACTGTTATATTTGCAACAAGATGCACTCGGTGATGAGGTGTCCTGTGTTAAAGCTTCCAAAACCTACTGAGTTCATGGCTGGTATGGGGAATGAGAACACTTTTTTTGCCAGCTTCCAGATAGTGCGTTCAGAGCTCACCTCGCTCCAAACTTGTCACCGACTGCACTTGTGACCAAGGTTTTTTTTTTCGGTGACATTTTTTTACCAGAGGACACCGGAAAATACGGTTACCGCGAAATCTTGGAAATCTTGGGAATTTTTCATACGAGTTTATTCAAATGAAAATTGAATTCAAAAAATTCTAGCACCAAACAAAGAAATTTCTAGCGTATATTAGTACGGCTGTTTATGCAACGCAGCGATAACAACATCAGGTCAAATAGCATTAGGTCGTGGTCTCGAATCTAAGGTCCACCACAGTTATTTCTTTTTAAAAAAAAAAAAAAAAACAGAATAAACTGAAAAAACAAGACCTTGCGGACGTTCTAGGGTTCAATCGCAGGCAAGGCTTGGAAGCTTATCTGGAGAAATTGGGCGCCGCCACAGGTGAAATTCTTCCACTGGCACTCAGATCAAGATCGCTGCTGGACAGCTGATCGTCTTGCCCGCTGCGGGCTGCAGCATCATTCAGTCTGCCTCTTATGTAGTCAGGCTCCTGAAACGATGTCACACCTGGTGGTCACATGCTCTGCCTCTAGGCAGATTTGGCATGAAATCCTATCGTGGCTGCAGCTAAGCTACACACCCCTAGACCAGGAGGAGTCCCTCTTCGAGTGGTGGGTCAAGGCCAGGCAATGCACTCCCAAACCCCTGCATAAGGGCCTCGCCTCAACGACCCTCCTAACCCCATGGACGATATGGAAAATGCGCAACGACTGTCATTGTTTTGTAATTTCCACCTATTAGGAGGATTGTAACAAACTCTATCTATTCAATGAAAAGAAACGCAAAGGTCCTCTGTGTTTTCTCAAAAGAAATCAATGCATTACCATAATGTCGGCACCAGAAAGCAAAGCATTAGGAGGATTGTAACAAACTCTATCTATTCAATGAAAAGAAACGCAAAGGTCCTCTGTGTTTTATATCTGAAATTCCTCACAACAAGTCCTCAGCCAGACCCAACTTTAAACTTTTGCTATGGCCAACTGAGAGAGCAACAAGTGTATCATCATAAGGTTGAATACCCCTTCTCTTCATCACTTCAGTCAGGAAAGCACGAGAATATAAATATAGTACTAGTAGGTTTTATGAAGAGTAACTAAATATAGCGATTAGCGGTCACAATATAACAGGTACAGTCCAGTTTGACATGTTAGCTTTCAAGGCGAGTAATAACAGTGATTAACATCAGAATCATATTATCTGTAAATAATATCAGACAATACAACATTTTACTTTTATGCAGGTGTAGGTAACTAGGTATATCATAATTGTATTACTATATTCAGGGTTTCAGAAAATAATTACTGTGCACAACCATATTTAACAAGATAGAAGATACCCTTTCATGTAACTGGAGGACGCTGGTGACATGGTCCAGCGCGACTGCGCTGGTGAGTGCGGACGAGAACGCTGGCTACAGGGCCCAGACTCCTCACTGGGTGGCGCCGGCGCGGCACCTTGCCACGCCGGTCGCCGTTGGGGCCTGGCCGGCGACGCAGGACAGAGACAACGTAGAGAAGGTGTTGGGGCCACAGCGGAGGACGGCACCCGCGGCCAGCGAGATGAAGAACGGCAACCGCGGCGGCAAGATGGAGGACGGCGGCCGCTAGGGTTCTCGTTGATGCGGGGGTTCCTCTGTTGTGGATATATTTTAGGGTTATAGTCATAACAAGGCCAAATATTAATGAACCAGGATGGCCCACGAAGAGTGAAGCTGGCGAACCCACCGTAAAGCACATCCGCCCGGGTCCAAGACAAAGGCCTAACTGGCTTCGCCAAGCCCAAGCCGAATCCGGATGAAGCCCACAGACTTGGTCCGTACACCCGAATCATGTATCGGTGTAGGACTGCCTTTAGTCGGTTAGGACATTACTGTAACCCTAGGACCAGCACCTTTATAAGTCGGTCCAGGGACAGCCCCTTTAGGGCAGAGAATCAACCTCATTGTAACCGCAGTGGATCGCCGGGTAACACCCCCCTCTCTCTCTCTCCGCCGCAAGGTACCCTCGACGGCTTATCTGTGTTCGATACCACGGCACCCTCCCCTTCGTCTCTAGAGTTTGCTGGAGAAGAAAAGGCTTCGAAGACAGAACTGGTAATTTCACGGAGAAAAGTGAAACATTCTGTTTTGAGTTATAAGGAGTCCACAACATTTCAATGATACCTGGAAAAGGCACAATAGGGTGGTGTGTTTTGGCAAACGCTGGAAAATAACTCCGGCTGCTGGCAAAGTTTCCTAAAATATAACGTACTAAGGGAAGTGCTTAGGTGAAGGCATAAGTTAGCAGAAAGACTGCAAACCAAAATATACCTTAAGCTAACAAAACCATACATATGTGTTACCTCTAGGAATAATTGCTCAGACAACTGGCAGTTGTCAAGTTGCACGCACATAAGTAGATATCATTGAAAGTCCATCGCAAGATGTTCTTTACTGCAACTGGTGCAAAACTCAATGTCTTTGTCACCCTCCCACTGCCTAGTCCAGAAATTGTCAGCAAGATTGTCACCTGGAATAAGACTGAAATTAAACAAGTTCCATAAATATAATTAAAAAAGAGTTTACAAGTATATTACTGGGCTTATGGAATTGGAATGCAGAACAGACCAGCAGAAATAAATGGCTTGCCTATGTTTTGATGATTGAGTTTCCACCTGGAACGGCTCCGGCTTAGCATCAACCAAATATTCTTCGGTTCCCATCTTTCCTTGAAATGACGATGGCAGATCATAGTCTGATACAAGTTTGAGATCTTCCACTCCATTGAAAGCAGGTACAGGAATGCCTAATCTTTTTGATTGGCATCTCCTTTTAGAAGACACCCTCGGATGGTCAGTGCCTCCTCCAGCAAGGACTACCATACGCTGCAAGATATGACCATACACTGCAGATTCAAGGTCACCTAATGTAGAGAAAGCCTTCACGAAATATCCTCATAGTAATAATGCTTGGACAATAATACCTAGCAGACAAATTTCTCTGCAAAACTGCAACCTGGAAAGATACATAAATCAAATAAGCAAGCTCGCGCAATATTCGATCTAAAACCATGTTCAGATGAACATCTTAACATATTTCAATCAGCATAGCATGTAACATATATGTGGCACGAGCTGATTTATCCCCAGAAACATGTGAAATTTAACATAACATGAAACGGAAAAGCAATGTCTAAGAGACGCCCTAAACATGAGATACAGAAAAGGAAAAAACATGTGACCAGAAGTAAAAGAAACTAAGATCAACATGCAACAGTTACTGATAAAAACATCAGAATCTAAGTGATAGTTTCAGTTATAGACTAGAAGGGAATACAAATTACAAATTAACGCAATCAACTGTTAATTCAGAAAACAAAGATCAGATAGTCACCAGCAAACAAGAAGGTAAAAAAAAGACACTGTTGCCTAAGCCCTAAGGGAAGACCACTGCCAGGTCACATAAAAACAATGGTTGCCGATGGTGAGCGATCAGGATTACTTCAAGATGGCAATTTGAAGTTTAGGTACAGAAACCAAATTGTGGCCAAAGTCAAAGTCTACAAGTGAAACAATGGCTGCATGTCATGGGTGAGCATGAAAATATTTGTGGACATAACCATGCAAAAACTTAGAGACACTGGCACGCGAAAGAAAATAACCGATTCATCATTTTTGGCCAAGGATGAAATAGTATAACCATTTATCGAGTACCTGGAAAACAGGCCTTGCCTAGTGTTGCAGCTTCGTTTTATACAAAGAAGACAGTGGTATTGAAATTTTGACTGCCTACTAGCTAGTATCGTTAAGAAACGGTAAGTTGGACATGAATAGTAGGATAGTTTACACAGAAGACACAGTGAATTGGACGGTACAAGTGTACACTACATTGTTTTTTTTTTGAACAATTTCATTAATATATAAGCAAGCAAGCCGCCTCATTAACAATCTTCCAGTCCCGTAGGTACCCTGGTAAGGAAAAGAGTGCGAAAGAAACTTGCCACTACAGTATAGTTACATCATTCGCGAGCTTGCTAATAATAAAACTAGGGGGCTCATCGACCCAAATACAAGAATTACTAGTTTCAAAAGAATTTCTAGCTAGCTCATGCGCCACCTGATTTGCTTCTCGATGGCAGTGCTCCACCTCTACTCTGTAGCACAAAAACCATCGTCTCTCATTATCTCAACCACCTGAGTACAATCAGTTTGGAGAATGAAATTATTTATGCCAATATGATGTGCTAAAACCAGCCCTTCTCGAAGTGCATAAGCCTCTGCCATAGGGCGTCAACCACATAGGGGAGAAACTTCTGGGATGCAGCAATGCACTGCCCCTGTAGTCTCTTATGACAACGCCACCAGCTCCCCTCCCTGACTGAGTATCAAACGCAGCATCAACATTAATTTTCAACATACCCTCCAAAGGCTTCGACCAGGTCACTTCTTTCCTCCTCTGCAGCCATCATATAATTCTTTGTAATAACCACAATAGATGTCGCCGAGCGAAAAGGTGTTTGTATCTCTTCATTATGTACTTTTTGCCTTCTCTCCCACCAGATATACCACCCAGCACACAAAACTAATTCAGCAAATCCTACATTGTCCATCAACTGAAGCCAGCCCCCCTTCCTTATAATTTTTTCAACAATAACAGACCCCGATCTATCCTGTATTAAGATTTCCTCAAGGGCCCCACACAGCCCTAAACATCTCCAGACTTCCTTCGCCCTGTGACAAGTAAAAAGCATATGTTTCATATCTTCACAACCTTCATTACATAAGGGGCATCCTCCCTGATTCCCAATATGTCGGTTTGCAAGAATGCCCCTACATGGGATCATCCCATGCAACACTCTCCAGCCAAAAATCTTTATCTTATTAGGAATTTCAAGACCCCATAATTTCTCCCAAACAGTATTAGAAGCAGCTTCAGTGATACTTATGTTTCTATTATTCCTCCCAAACTTAAAATCCCATTGACAGTAGTAAGCAAATCGAACTGAAAAAAGACCAAGTTTATTGAAGTGCCATGCCACTAAATCTTCTCTATCCTGTATCAAAGGAATTTGCTTGATTCTGCACTGGCCAAAACATAGTCTCCAAAAGCTCTTCATCCCAATTACCATCAACTAGATTAATAAGATCACTAACACGGGTAAACAAATTATTTCCTTTTGGCGTCATCACCTTCAAACTGTGACTATTGGGGATCCAATTATCTTCCCATATATTAATATGTGTTCCATCTCCCACTCTCCAAATGTACCCTTTTTTGAAACAACCCAAACCAGCCATAATACTCTGCCATGTATAGGAGCTCCCAGCCTTCAAAGTTGCATTAAGAAGCTTACCATCTGGATAGTACTTTGCTCTGAGAACTCTTGCACATAAAGATTCAGGTTCACTTAATAATCTCCACACCTGTTTTGACAACATAGCAAGGTTAAAACAATGCAAATCCCTAAAACCCATACCTCCACTCTTCTTTGGGATACACATTTTCCACCAGGCCTTCCAATGCATATGTTTCTGTTCCTCCTCATCGCCCCACCAGAATTGGGCTATTACATCCGATATTCCTTTACATATGTTCTTTGGAATTTTAAAAACCATCATAGCAAAAACTGGTATAGATTGAGCAATAGCTTTTATTAGAGTTTCCTTCCCTCCCAAACTCAGTAGTTTTTCTTTCCAACCACTGATCCTTGCTACCACTCTGTCAATTAAAAACCTGAAGCAATCAGACTTGTCAATCCCTATCAAGGCCGGCAGACCAAGGTACTTATCACTCAAAGCCTCCATCATGATATTTAAAATTTGACACACTACAGCTCTCTCCTCCACCACACTATTAGGACTAAAATATATACTCGATTTTGCCTCACTAATTCTCTAGCCTGAACTTGCACAATATATGTCGAGGATCTCTTTTAGTTTCAGCGCATTCCTGCTGTCCGCCTTCATCAAGATCAAGGAGTCGTCAGCAAATAACAGATGGGAGACCATAGGCGCCTCGCACCACACCCTGACTCCTTCCAATTCCCCCCTTAATTCTGCTCCTTTGATCATACTAGAGAGACCCTCCGCTACCAGAAGGAACAGATAAGGGGATAATGGGTCCCCTTGCCTTAAACCCCTTGTAGGTAAAAAGTCATCAGTTTCCATAGAATTAAACCTCACATTGTATTGGACAGAAGACACACATGCCATAACCATATCCACCCATCTTCTCTGAAAATCCATCTTGATCATTATCTTCTCTAGATAAACCCACTCCACCCGATCATATGCTTTATGCATGTCAAGCTTGACAGCACATAGTCCACTCTTCCCCTTCTTTTTCTTCATTGCATGTATACTCTCATAATCCAGAAGGATATTATCAGTAATCAACCTCCCCGGGACAAAAGCACTTTGATGATCACTAATAATTTCAGGGAGATAACCTTTCAACCTATTAGCCAGCATTTTAGATGTTACCGTATAGACCACATTGCAAAGGCTGATAGGTCTAAACGGAGCTACACTTTCAGGATTCTCAATCTTGAGAATCAACACAATAGTGGTATTATTCCATCCCCCTGGTACTGCAATAGTATTCACCGCTGTCAACACTTCCTTGATCAAATCATCCCCCAATAACTCCCAAAACCTTTTATAAAAAATAGCATGAAGGCCATCAGGACCAGGCGCCTTCAGGTCACCAATACTAAACATGGCTTTCTTCACCTCCTCCTCAGTAAACGGAGCCAACAAACTAGTATTCATATCTGCAGTAACTTTCCTTTGAACATCATCCAGTATAGTGTCTTCTATTTCTGGGATCTCAGAAGAAAACAGATTAGTGAAATAATCCAACACTACATCACACACACCTTCCCTGTCTTCATGTTTTATCCCATTTGCATCAATCAAACACTTTATAATGTTCTGTTTCTTTCTTTTTGAAGCTACTCTGTGAAAAAAAATTGTATTTATGTCACCATACTTTAGCCAGTTAGCTCTAGCCCGCTGTACCCAAAACATTTCCTCCTTCTCCAGAGTTTGTTCAATCTGTAATTGGATTTCCTTTTGTGCAGCAAGAGCAGCATCCGTCATAGGGCCCCTCCGAAGGAGCTCTAAGTCTTGTTTTAATTCCTTCAGTTTTTTACCCGGTCTTTTTAGGATATTTTTGTCCCATATATGTAGCTCTGAATGAACATCACCACATTTTTGCATCAACGTTATTTCCTCTCCTCTATCCTTTGCTCTTTCCCAGGCCGCTTTAACCATATTTTCTACTTCCTCTTCTTGCAACCATCTTGCTTCAAATCAAAAACACCACTAAATGGGCCTTCCTCCACTTATATGGCCTCTTAAAATCCCCTAAAATACCTAATCCGAAAATACATGGGCCTAGCCCATTAAATAAGGTGACGCAGCACCAAAAATAACTCTTTGGACAAATTTTATGATGGAGTAACTTGTATAATTCATCCAAGCATCGTTGCTTCACTATGGTGGCTTCAATGTTCTGAAATCCTCGCTTGCAACGCCATCCTGAATCCTTGCAGGTCTGCTGCCATCTCCATGCACGTTCCAATGCTTGGCGTCCATGCTAGATCCATTCCTAAATAATATAAATACATTTGATTTAGGCAGCATCATATTCTCATATATATCAGGAAGGATTCCTAGTAACGAAGGTACCTGAGATGTGGTTGTAGGAGTATTGGTTGTATCTATCATAGTGATGTCCTCATCATCTCTTCGGTACCTGAATCCAGCCTTGCTGTTTATTCAAATATTCAGTGTCCACTAACAGAGGACGATGATCAGACCGTGTAGTCTCACTGTTAATTAAACTAGCAAACGGAAACAAAGTGTTCCATTGATCATTTACAACACCTCTATCCAGTCTCTCACGGATCTTCCACCTCCTCCAAGTGAATAGATCTCCCACATATCCCATATCCTCCAGCTCACAGTCAGAGCATCATGAAAATCTTGCATAGCTCTTTGGGCTCTTGGCCGGCCACCTTCCTTCTCATAATTAAATAAGATCTCATTAAAATCTCCCAGAACTAGCCATGGTAATTGAATTTGACCATGTAAATTGCGAAGAGCTTCCCATGCCACATGTTTTTGGCCCCAGGCCGGCTCCCCATATATACCTGTGAACCTCCAGGTTACATCCTCTTGTACCATTACATCAATATAATTTTTGCAGACGCTCTTCTCAATGATCTTTACATTGTTATTCCAAAGCATCATTAGACCCCCACTCTTACCATCACTCTCAACAAAGCTGTATTGATCAAACCCCAACTTCCTCCTCAGATTTTCTGCCCTTGTTTTATCCAAATGTGTCTCAGACAGAAAAAACACATCAGGTTTTAATTGCTTCTCAAGATCAAGAAGCGCTCGAACTGCCCGGCGGTTACGAAGCCCGCGGCAGTTCAGTCCACATAGTTTCATTGATCCCGGCGATCCTCCAACGCGGAGGTCGCCGATCCTAAAAATTCTTCTGTTTCCTCACCATTAACCACTTTTCTTTGTCTCTTTGGTGGCTGCACTTTTTGTGGAGTAGTATCAGACTTCTCCCCATTCTCAATTGCACTACCATTTTCCAGTAAGTGAACCTGTATGGCAACCTTCCCTGGATATGTATTTCGAGAATTACCACTTGCACGCAAATTCACTGATCCATCCACCCCTATCAGACGCTTCCTTGCCCCAGCACCTGCAGAGAAGGGATTCTCAGTACCCCAATCCATGCCAGTAGTTTCAGAATTATTTGGTTCACCCGGCACGAAACCTCTTCCTCTACCACGGCCCGTACTGCCGTCCCTCTGCCACCTCCAGTAGGATTAATTGATTCAAAGGTAACCTTCAGCCACTCACCCCACTGACATTGCTCCTTCCCATGAATTCCATCACCACATTCAGTAACCGTGTGCCCCATCAAGCCACAGAAGTAACAATAATCAGGTAATTTTTCATACTGAACCGGATAAACTTTCCTCTCCTTTATAGTGATAGGCACAATACGTACCAAAGGTTTGTTAACATCCAGATGTACTCGAGCTCGCAAATACTTAGAGAAATTCAGCACCCCTTCATTAACAATTACCTTGATCGGAGGTTCCCCCACTTTCTTTGCAACCTTTTCAGCAAGTTCCTTCTTCTTCATCAACCCTTCTGGGATTCCTTGGATCCGCGTCCAAACTGGTATTTTGTCAAGCTTGTAATCTTCCACATTAGTAAAGCCGTCGTATTCTGACATTATTAGAGCAGCCCCTCGAAATAGCCAGGGTCCTCCATCCATCACACGATCCCAATACCCTAAGCAATGAAATTGAGCAAGAAAGAGATTATCTCCTTTTGTTTTGAAAGTAACCGACTGAGCAGTTGCCCATGCATTACGCATTTGCTTGAATAGTGCAGCATGGCTAAAGGGTTTTGAGGTATGAACCCTGAAAATCGCCAGCCATCTGATCTCCCCAATCAGAGCATCAATCTCATCCGAAAAATCCAAATCTATTTCTTCCTCACCACACAGATCTAATCCCTCAAATCTATCCTCAAGATCTTCCCCCGGTACCTTACTTCCTGAGCCTTCTGCTGTATCAACATCCGCAGCATGATCCTTGGTCACTTCTTCTCCAGATCTTCCTCCCAGAACCGAATCTGTTTTTTCCGGTAATGGTGGTGGCGGCAGCGGCGGCGCTGCCCCCCTGCCTATTTCCGCCATGCACAGGGAGAGAAAACTTCAGGAATAAATCCTCCTCCGATGCCAAGCACGAGTGCGCGAGGACAGGGAAGATAGCACGTCGATCACTCCGATAGGGAAAGGACTCTCCCGGTCGCCCGCGAGAGGAAAAGTGGAACCCTAGAAAACTAGGGGAAAAAAACCTGTTTATCCTAATCGAGCGCACCGCGATTTTACACTACATTGTTACTGCTACAAAAGCTCTGCTGAAGACAGTTTCGCATGTGTCTTTCTATGATTGAACAGCGGAACAAGTTAAAAATACAAAAACTTGCACTCGGGACATGCGAAGTACGGCATACCTCATTGCAATACCCTCCTTCAGTGAGTGCTCGAGTGACAGATCTGTAATTGCCATTACCAATATCTATGGCCTTCTTCTCAATGATATCCAACATCTCCATAGCAAACTATACATGGGAAAAGATCCAAAAGAAAATGGTACTGCCCAAAATGACTATACCAAACTCCATGCTTTCGGTAAAATATGCATCCGGCAGTAGATTTTACCGAAGGACCAGGTGCTTCTGCGCAGTACTCCAATATATAAGCAAAATCTTGCGAAGTTAATGCCTCCTTGGTTTGCTGAGGATTCGATAGCATAATGGATGCTCGCCGCCAATCAGCTTTACGAAGAGTGTTCACAACATCAGCTTGCACGAGTCTCGCAGACAAACCAGTCCTCGCAGTAAAAGCATGATGCTCTGCAGTCACCGAAACATTTGTTACACACTGACACGAAGAACTACCTGCGTCACAGTAACCAATTGTTTCAAAATTGGGAATTGCATGGTCAATTTAAGCAAACATAGAGTATTGAATCAGTGTACGGACTGCCGGCTCACTGTCAAGAATTTGACATAATTTTTGGACGCATGGGTTTGGCTAACTTTTTCTGTTGAACTATAGCAGCTTTGCACTAGTACCAGCATAAGGGTCAAGCAGGACCGAATGAACCATGCAATAGGTTTGATGGATTCGATTACCACTCTAGGACGCAGTGAACAGATACTCGAGGCAAGGACCCTTACCGAGAAGTAGACAACATCCGAGCCCTGGCGCCAGCCCGGACGACAGGCAGGCGACGGTGGCGGCTGGGATAGAAGAATGATTCGTGGTGGCGCGGTCCGGCGGAGGAGACATGGATAGACGGCGCTGCAGGTGGCGGGACGATAAGGGCTGCGCGGTGGCGGCGGCGGCCCGCCTGCGGAGAGGCAACATGGGGCCGAGGGGATTCGTGCTGAGGCGTGGAGGTGGAGCGGCGGAGGAGGTGGTGTCCAGGCGGCGGCGGAAGAGGGAGAAGTCATCGGCGTCACAGCCGGAGTTTTTTTTTTTTTGAGTCGATGCGTCACGGCCGGAGCTCGCACGCGGAGTTAGGGCCTGGGCCAGCCCAGGAGCCTTTACAAATTTTGTACAGCCCATCGCTTGAGCAGTTACTGGGCCGTCAGCTGTGAGCCTGTGACAGCCCTAATTTCTGGTTCTCCTCAGCAGGTTGTGCGCTGATGGACCCCTGGGTCAGAATTGCTTTTTCAACAGATAGAAACATAATTCTTTTTTTTCTGGCAACAGATGGCCGGATTTTGTAGTTTTTTTTTAGGGGAAACAACACTTTATTGATCAAATAGAATCATTACAGAGAGCATCTCGGAGAAAGTCCGGTGCCTCAGAACGAAAAACTGAAAAAACTAAAAATTCTGCTCTACGAGCTAACAAGTGTGCTGCTTCATTACGCAACGAGGAATATGACGGAACTTCACAGACTTGAACTCCTCCGCGGTCAACTTGATATCTTGGATGACAACACCAATTCTTGTTCGATCCATGGCTGAAGCTTGAAAACGCTTGATCACAGTGAGGCAGTCTGAAGCCAAAATGATCTTGTTGCATTAGGATGACACTTTTTTTTTTGCGAATCGCATTAGGATGACACATGTACTGGCCTTTTCCCTTAACTCACATCAGTGCTGCCAAATTATGGTTGCAACTTGTCATTCCCAGCTCTATCATTGGGTTTCCACTAACACATAACCAAAGTTTGCATGCACTAAAAGAGGACAAGTGCATATCAGAGGAACCTATAGATGACCTTGCTTTTCAATTTTTCCATGAGAAAGAGCTATCTTTGGCTTTGCACAAGCGGACCGGGCCACGTAAATTACGGCCAAACTCGGTCGAGAAAAATACAAGAAGAGGATATGCTTCTTGTTCATGGAGGTCCCTGTCTATCAGCGCGTCACCACCCCAGGGAATTACATATGCGCTATGTCTAGTTCTATATAGATATAGCGGCGGCCCCAGTGGAATTATGCTGCAATTGGGTAGTGGGATTCTGAATTAGGACATATATGTGTGTGTGTGTGTGTGTTGTCTTCTTGCCCTTTGCAAGTGGGCGGCTTTGTTCGTTCCTCCTTTCCGAAGGCAACCTCTCATTCCATTGTTTCCCCTTTCGGTGCAATTGTTCTTGTTTGCCATGCACGTGGCGATTCTGAGCATGGTGCTGGGCTGCCACCAGATTAGAGGGAATAATATGTCGCAAGCATGTTAAAGGTGATCAGCGAAGGGCAGATCCTCGTCTCAGCTATGTTTGACTCTATTTGACCATCATGCGTGCATACCTCCATGAATCATGAATGGAATCCTCCGGCCATCTCATATACAGCTACGCCTACGCGTAGAGCTTGTACTTTGTGGACTGTACTCGTGCGTGCGTTCCTGTTCTTGATAAGCAGGTAGTGAGCTGAGTGGCATGGCATGCATGTAGATTATTTGATACTATAAGCGTGTTGTCAAAGTCAAGACTCGGTCAAGGGTTATCCGAGGCTCGATCTAACAGCTAATGTTCAACTGATTGCAGCCCATATGATAAATAGTTCAGTGATTTGGCAAGGATGATACGGCCATGTGGATGCCAGGGGGCAACCGAGCTGTCAAAGTCGGAACATTTGCAGACAGCTTGAACTATTCAACCTCACCATTAGTATTGTTTCTACGGTTTCAAACATGAGACTGATCGTGCATCGGACTACTGCTGCAGAGCAGGAGGACGACTAGTTACTACCAAGGAAAATGAAGGATAGGATAGCAGGAGCCAGGAGGACAAGGATTTTGTGCACATGGGAGTTAGTGCTCCCTTCACTTTTGGATTTTTGAAAATTTCAGATTCTCATATTTCTCTGCTTTCAAATTATGACATTAAATATGTAGATAGATGTGTATACGAGGAGGATCAAAAAATCTCGTCAAAAAATACGTTATATTTTTGGAGATGCAAAAAGACAAATTTCTGACAGTACACTGACAAAATATACGTATTATTGTACTACTATTTATAGTCAGAAATTTGTCATTTTTGTATTTTCCAAAATACAAAGTATTTTTTGATGGGACTTTTTTGACTACACTCCTCGTGTCTAAATCTATCTACATATTTAATGGCATAATTTTTAAAAACATAAAAGAGCGAGATTTTGAAAATTTTCAAAAATCCAAAAGTTCAAGGAGCACTTGTGCTCATGTGCACATGCTACTTTCCGGAGCCAGGAGGACGACTTGTCCTTGTGCAGCGGTACTAGTTTAGCTGAGGAGCAGCGTCAGTCAATTAGTGTATCTGTCAATGCCAGGCTTAACTCTGATGGACAACCTATCTACTATCTGGTTGGAAAATCCGGACTCGTCTCTGGTCTATATAGAATACAGCTAGAAAAAGGAAAAATGGTGGAGAAGAAGAAAAAGGCGAGGCAGGTAATGGCGACAGGAACCCAGGATTAGGGAATTGGGGACTGCATCGACGGGGACAGATGGTGGGGCAGCACCCAACCCTGGAGTGCACGCGAGCACAAACTCAGGTTTTTCTTTTGTTCGCCGGCGACAAAAGCCAGTCAATTCCCATGGTGGCTCGGTCAACCTGCAAGGACATCAATCGTTTGTTTTCTAAATAAACTACAACGACAATCTAGTTATATTAAGTGTGTTTTTATGATAGAAGGATCATATGCACTCGGGAGTTGGATTGAGTTTCTGGACCATTTGTGTGAAGTGAGGCACGAACTCGGTCTATCGGCCATTTAAGTAGGGCGTGGACATTGAGTGACAATTATATAAGGGCATCTCCAGCGGCGCGACGCATTTCGGACACTCAAAATGTCCGCGGGCGTCCGTTTGCGTCGCGAGGCGGACGCGGAAATGGTCGCGTGTCCGTTTGCGTCTGGGGCTGGCTCCAGCGGGGCGACGCATTTTGGGCGCAGGCCAGAATTCAAAAAATAGAAGCATTGCACCAAATTTTACAGCCGCAATTTGAGGGCTGAAACAAGTTCACCCCACTTTGCATATCGGACTGCGCAAAGTAGAGACCAAAAGGGGCACAACAAGGCCTGTGCAGCAATAAAAATGTCCAAAAGGAGGCCAAGGTGCTGGGCGCATGGCGCCGGCGATCAGGCGTCTCGCGCGCGGATTTCGGCGCGCCTCTTCATGAACCAGGCCCTGGTGTCGTCGTCGACGCTGCTCAAGTCGGCTAGCATGATCCTAGTGTCCTCCGCAAGGATCTTGGCCTTGGCGTCCATCCTCCTAGCCTCGGCGTCAAGCAATTTGGCCTCGGTGTCTGCCTTTTGGACCTCAATTACCTCTTTGGCGAGGTTGTGGTAGATGGCAACTGCGGCCTCTTTTTCCAGACGCCTCTTCTCGTCCCTAGCAGCCAAGGCGGCACGATTGTCGGCCATCATCTTCTCCATGCTCATGGTGAACGCAAGGGCCTGCGCCTCCCGTTGTAGATCGGCCTTGGTAGCCTTGTGGCCTCGTGGACGAGGTGGAAGGGCTGGACGGCCTTGATCGTCGTCCTCGCAATCGAGATTGATCGCTGTCCCATTCCTCACAGCTTCGTTGTAGGCCGCATAGCTTGTCATCCACTTGTTGGCGTTCTTGAGCACGTTCCCAATGGACCATATGGAAGCCCTTCTTATGCGTCGCCCTGAACTTCTCCAAGGCGCGGGATACCTGCATTCATAGCCGCCAATGATGTACATACAATGATGCACATAGTGTTGAATGATGATGGTTCTATCGTGTTTACCACTGTCATGACGCCAGCGCCGCTTACGGGGTTGTTAACACATGTTCGACCGCCGAGCAAAACTTGGTTGTCTCTTGCTTGATGTAGTTCCATCTTTTTCGGAGGGACTCTAACGTCCGAGGGCTTGTGATATTGTAGGGGGTGCCGCCTGGTCTCGTTGTACTGCTGCGAGACCTTGGCCCAATAGACCTTGCCCTTTTGCTGCGCGCCATTAATGCAATCATTGCTCGATGCAAGCCATGCTTCGCACAAGCACTTGTCCTCCTCGTCGACGAAGCCTTGTGTCCTGTGGCTCTCCCCTTCTTCTTCGCAGGCTTTGTTGGCGCGTCGTCGTCGTCCACCGACACGGGTGTTGGCTGCGTCTGCTGGGTGGCGAACGGCGTGCGGTTTCGATGTCCTCCGCGCGTTCATCTGCCGTTGGCTCCCAGTCATCCAGCGGGGTCCCGGGATCACCGCGAACGAAGCCGCCGCCGAAGATAATTTCCTGGATGTCAGCCTCACGGCGGTCCTTCCAATACTCCTACGAATCACCGGACGTCGACGCATGAAACACGGCGAACGCACACATTGAGAGAGCTCACGTACCGGGGTCCATCGTCGGGGCAGCCGGCGCCATTTCGTCGAACAGGATGCGGGGCTGTGGCATGCTCTCCTCCGGCACTGGCGCGTCTTCTGTGTCGCGCCCGAGCTGGAGTCACCGCTTCTAGGAGTCCGGTTGAGGTCGGGAACAGCCGCCCTGTTGAACTGCTCCGCCGCCCCGGTCAACTCCACCGGCGGCAGGCCGGACGCGAATGATACGTCTCCAACGTATCGATAATTTCTTATGTTCCATGCTACTTTATTGATGATACCTACATGTTTTATGCACATTATATGTCATATTTATGCATTTTCGGAACTAACCTATTAACAAGATGCCGAAGAGCCAGTTGCTTTTCTGCTGTTTTTGGTTTCAGAAATCCTAGTAAAGAAATATTCTCGGAATTGGACGAAACTTTCGCCCAGGGTCCTATTTTGCACGAAGCTCCAGAAGACCGAAGACCTAACGGTGGGGCCACGAGGTGGCCAGAGGCTAGGCCGGCGCAGCCCACGCGCCGACCTACCCCCTAGGCCCTCGTGTGGCCCCCTCGCGTTGACCCTCCGCCTACTTAAAGCTTCGCGAAACCCCAGGGAGAGCCACGATACGGAAAACCTTCCAGAGACGCCGCCGCCGCGAATCCCATCTCGGGGGATGATACGTCTCCGACGTATCGATAATTTCTTATGTTCCATGCCACTTTATTGATGATATCTACATGTTTTATACACATTGTATGTCATATTTATGCATTTTCTGGAACTAACCTATTAACAAGATGCCGAAGTTCTGTTTCTGCTGTTTTTGGTTTCAGAAATCCTAGTAACGAAATATTCTCGGAATTGGACGAAATCAACGCCCAGGTTCCTATTTTTCCACGAAGCTTCGAACACCCGGAAGGACCAGAGGGGCCACAGCCCACCAGGAGGGTGGCGGCGCGCCTAGGGTTGGCCGCGCCGCCTTACCGGCCGCCTCTTCGACCTTCGCGCCGCCTCTTCGCCTATATAAAGCCCCCGCATCGAAAACCCTTAAAGAGGAAGCCACGATACGAGAAAGTTCCAGAGCCGCCGTCATCGCGAAGCCAAGATGCGGGGACGGAGTCTCTGTTCGGCACCGCCGGACGGGGAAGTGCCCGGAAGGCTTCTCCATCGACACCGCCGCCATCTCCACCGCCATCTTCATCACCGCTGCTCCCAAGAGGGAGTAGTTCTCCATCGAGGCTCGGGCTGTACCGGTAGCTATGTGGTTAATCTCTCTCCTATGTACCTCAATACAATGATCTCATGAGCTGCTTTACATGATTGAGATTCATATGAGTTTTGTATCACTACTATCTATGTGCTACTCTAGTGATGTGTTATTAAAGTAGTTTTATTCCTCCTGCATGTGTGCAAAGGTGACAGTGCGTGCACCGTGTTAGTACTTGGTTTATGCTATGATCATGATCTCTTGTAGATTGCGAAGTTAACTATTGCTATGATAATATTGATGTGATCTATTCCTCCTACATATGCATGAAGGTGACAGTGTGCATGCTATGCTAGTACTTGGTTTAGTCGTTTTGATCTATCTTACACTTAAGGTTACTTAAACATGAGCATTATTGTGGAGCTTGTTAACTCCGGCATTGAGGGTTCGTGTAATCCTACGCAATGTGTTCATCATCCAACAAAAGTGTAGAGTATGCATTTATCTATTCGTTATGTGATCAATGTTGAGAGTGTCCACTAGTGAAAGTGTAATCCCTAGGCCTTGTTCCTAAATACCGCTGAGTTACTGCTTGTTTCTTGTTTTACTGTGTTACTACTGCCAATACTACCACCATCAACTACACGCCATCAAGCTATTTTCACCGTTGCTACTGCTCATATATATTCATACCACCGTATTTCACTATCTCTTCGCCGAACTAGTGCACCTATTAGGTGTGTTGGGGACACAAGAGACTTCTTGCTTTGTGGTTGCGTGGTTGCATGAGAGGGATATCTTTGACCTCTTCCTCCCGAGTTCGATAAACCTTGGGTGATCCACTTAAGGGAAAACTTGCTGTTCTACAAACCTCTGCACTTGGAGGCCCAACACTGTCTAGGAAAGGAGGAGGAACGTAGACATCAAGCACTTTTCGCTTGCCGGGAGGAAAGGTAAAAGGTACTCACACTCCGGACCTCGGCTACTAAGCTATTTTCCGGCGCCGTTGTAAGTACTCGAAGCTATTTCCTTTAGACTCTGCAATTGCGACATTTGGTTTCTTGTTTACACTAGTTAGGCATAATGGACAACAATGACCTTTTTATTCTATTTCCTGATTTAAGACATGGATGGTTTGATGCGAAAATTAAAAAACCCATGGAACATATTAATATGAATGCTTTGAACACCATTGTTGTTAATGATATGGAAAATTCTAAGCTTGGGGAAGCTGGCTTTGATGAGCATGATATTTTTAGTCCCCCAAGCATTGAGGAGAAAATTTACTTTGATGATACTTTGCCTCCTATATTTGATGATGAGAATAATAATGATAGCTACTTTGTTGAATTTGCTCCCACTACAACTAATAAAATTGATTATGCCTATGTGGAGAGTAATAATTTTATGCATGAGACTCATGATAAGAATGCTTTATGTGATAGTTATATTGTTGAGTTTGCTCATGTTGCTACTGAAAGTTATTATGAGAGAGGAAAATATGGTTGTAAAAATTTTCATGTTACTAAAACACCTCTCTATGTGCTGAAATTTTTGAAGCTACACTTGTTTTATCTTCTTATGCTTGTTACTTTGCTCTTCATGAACTTGTTTATTTACAAGATTCCTATGCATAGGAAGCATGTTAGACTTAAATGTGTTTTGAATTTGCCTCTTGATGCTCTCTTTTGCTTCAAATACTATTTCTTGCAATTGCATCACCAAAATTGCTGAGCCCATCTTACTGGCTATAAAGAAAGAACTTCTTGGGAGATAACCCATGTGTTATTTTGCTACAGTACTTTGTTTTATATTCGTGTCTTGGAAGTTGTTTACTACTGTAGCAACCTCTCCTTATCTTAGTTTTGTGTTTTGTTGTGCCAAGTAAAGTTTCTATGTCAAAGTTGATGTTATATTTGGGATTGCTGCGCAGAAACAGCATTGCTGTCTGTCACGAATCTGGGCCTATTTCTCTGTAGAAAATTCGAAAAAATCTGCCAATTTACGAGCGTGATCCTCAGATATGTACGCAACTTTCATTAGTTTTGAGTTTTTCCATTTGAGCAAGTCTGGTGCCAGATTTAAATTCGTCTTTACGGACTGTTCTGTTTTTGACAGATTCTGCCTTTTATTTCGCATTGCCGCTTTTGTTAAGTTGAATGAGTTTCTTTGTTCCATTAACTTTCAGAAGTTATGTGCAATGTCCAGAAGTGTTAAGAATGATTGTGTCACCTCTGAACATGTGAATTTTGATTATGCACTAACCCTCTAATGAGTTTGCTTGAAGTTTGGTGTGGCAAGTTTTCAAGGGTCAATAGAAGAGGGTGATATAATGTGATCGAGAAGAGTGAAAGGTCTAGCTTGGGGATGCCCCGGTGGTTCATCCCTGCATATTTTAAGAAGACTCAAGCATCTAAGCTTGGGGATGCCCAAGGCATCCCCTTCTTCATCGACAACTTATCAGGTTTCTTCTAGTGAAACTATATTTTTATTCAGTCACATCTTATGTACTTTACTTGGAGCGTCGTGTGCTTTTATTTTTGTTTTTGTTTTGTTATTTTCATTCTCTGAATAAGTTCATCCTTGTGTGGGAGAGAGACACGCTCCGCTGGTTCGTATGAACACATGTGTTCTTAGCTCATAATATTCATGGCGAAGTTTCTTCTTCGTTAAATTGTTATATGGTTGGAATTGGAAAATGCTACATGTAGTAATTGGTAAAATGTCTTGGATAATGTGATACTTGGCAATTGTTGTGCTCATGTTTAAGCTCTTGCATCATATGCTTTGCACCCATTAATGAAGAAATACATAGAGCTTGCTAAAATTTGATTTGCATATTTGGTCTCTCTAAGGTCTAGATAATTTCTAGTATTGAGTTTGAACAACAAGGAAGACGGTGTAGAGTCTTATAATGTTTACAATATGTCTTTTATGTGAGTTTTGCTGCATCGGTTCATCCTTGAGTTTGCTTCAAATAACCTTGCTAGCCTAAACCTTGTATCGAGAGGGAATACTTCTCATGCATCCAAATACTTGAGCCAATATTCATGCCATTTGTGTCCACCATACCTACCTACTACATGGTATTTCTCCGCCATTCCAAAGTAAATTGCTTGAGTGCTACCTTTAAACAATTCAAAAGTTATTACCTCTTATTTGTGTCAATGTTTTATAGCTCATGAGGAAGTATGTGGTGTTTATCTTTCAATCTTGTTGGGCAACTTTCACCAATGGACTAGTGGCTTCATCCGCTTATCCAATAATTTTGCAAAAAGAGCTGGCAATGGGATTCCCAGTCCCAAATTAATTAACAAAAATAGACACTCCTCCATGGTATGTGATTGTTGGACGGCACCCGAAGGATTCGGTTAGCCATGGCTTGAGAAAGCAAAGGTGGGGAGGAGTGTCATCATAATAAAACTAAAATAAAAAGTCACTCCTTCATGGTATGAGATTGTTGGCACCCGAGGATTCGGTTAGCCATGGTTTGTGAAATAAAGGTTGGAAGGAGTGCCACCCAAAAATAAAATAAAATGGGAGCCGCTCTTTGAAGGTTTGTCTGGCAAGGGGGTTAGAGTGCCCACTACCATTCGTTGACAACAACAAACACCTCTCAAAACTTTACTTTTATGCTCTCTTGATGTTTTCAAAATAAAAGCTCTAGCACAAATATAGCAATCGATGCTTTCCTCTTTGAAGGACCATTCTTTTACCTTTTATGGTGAGTCAGTTCACCTATCTCTCTCCACCTTAAGAAGCAAACACTTGTGTGAACTGTGCATTGATTCTTACATACTTGCATATTGCACTTGTTATATTACTTTATGTTGACAATTATCCATGAGATA
The DNA here is from genome assembly GCA_030979885.1 of Lolium multiflorum. Classification (NCBI taxonomy): domain Eukaryota; kingdom Viridiplantae; phylum Streptophyta; class Magnoliopsida; order Poales; family Poaceae; genus Lolium; species Lolium multiflorum. Next base: position 322,151,962 of record CM061749.1, read on the forward strand.
TACATGTTACAAGTTGAAAGCAACCGCTGAAACTTAATCTTCCATTGTGTTGCTTCAATACCTCTACTTTGAATTATTGCTTTACGAGATAACTCTTATGCAAGACTTATTGATGCTTGTCTGGAAGTACTATTCATGAAAAGTCTTTGCTTTATGATTCATTTGTTTACTCATGTCATTACCATTGTTTTGCTCGCTGCATTCATTACATATGTTTACAATATGATCAAGTTTATGATGGCATGTCACTTAAGAAATTATCTTTGTTATCGTTTTACCTGCTCGGGACGAGCAGAACTAAGATGCTGATGTCTCCGACGTATCGATAATTTCTTATGTTCCATGCCACTTTATTGATGATATCTACATGTTTTATACACATTGTATGTCATATTTATGCATTTTCTGGAACTAACCTATTAACAAGATGCCGAAGTGCCAGTTCCTCTTTTCTGCTGTTTTTGGTTTCAGAAATCCTAGTAACGAAATATTCTCGGAATTGGACGAAATCAACGCCCAGGTTCCTATTTTTCCACGAAGCTTCCAGAACACCCGGAAGGACCAGAGGGGGCCACAGGCCCACCAGAGGGTGGCCGGCGCGGCCTAGGGTTGGCCCGCGCCGCCTTACCCCCGCCGCCTCTTCGACCTCCGACGCCGCCTCTTCGCCTATAAAAGCCCCGCATCGAAAACCCTTAAAGAGGAAGCCACGATACGAGAAAAGTTCCAGAGCCGCCGTCATCGCGAAGCCAAGATCCGGGGGACAGGAGTCTCTGTTCCGGCACCCTGCCGGACGGGAAGTGCCCCGGAAGGCTTCTCCATCGACACCGCTGCCATCTCCACCGCCATCTTCATCACCGCTGCTGCTCCCATGAAGAGGGAGTAGTTCTCCATCGAGGCTCGGGGCTGTACCGGTAGCTATGTGGTTAATCTCTCTCCTATGTACCTCAATACAATGATCTCATGAGCTGCTTTACATGATTGAGATTCATATGAGTTTTGTATCACTACTATCTATGTGCTACTCTAGTGATGTGTTATTAAAGTAGTTTTATTCCTCCTGCATGTGTGCAAAGGTGACAGTGCGTGCACCGTGTTAGTACTTGGTTTATGCTATGATCATGATCTCTTGTAGATTGCGAAGTTAACTATTGCTATGATAATATTGATGTGATCTATTCCTCCTACATATGCATGAAGGTGACAGTGTGCATGCTATGCTAGTACTTGGTTTAGTCGTTTTGATCTATCTTACACTTAAGGTTACTTAAACATGAGCATTATTGTGGAGCTTGTTAACTCCGGCATTGAGGGTTCGTGTAATCCTACGCAATGTGTTCATCATCCAACAAAAGTGTAGAGTATGCATTTATCTATTCTGTTATGTGATCAATGTTGAGAGTGTCCACTAGTGAAAGTGTAATCCCTAGGCCTTGTTCCTAAATACTGCTGAGTTACTACTGCTTGTTTACTGTTTTACTGTGTTACTGCTGCAATACTACCACCATCAACTACACGCCATCAAGCTATTTTCTGGCACCGTTGCTACTCATATATATTCATACCACCTGTATTTCACTATCTCTTCGCCGAACTAGTGCACCTATTAGGTGTGTTGGGGACACAAGAGACTTCTTGCTTTGTGGTTGCAGGGTTGCATGAGAGGGATATCTTTGACCTCTTCCTCCCCGAGTTCGATAAACCTTGGGTGATCCACTTAAGGGAAAACTTGCTGCTGTTCTACAAACCTCGCACTTGGAGGCCCAACACTGTCTAGAAAGGAGGGGAACGTAGACATCGGGGATTCAGGAGATCGCCTCCGGCACCGGGAGAGGGGATTCATCTCCCGGAGGACTCTACACCGCCATGGTCGCCTCCGGAGTGATGAGTGAGTAGTTCACCCGGACCATGGGTCCATAGCAGTAGCTAGATGGTCGTCTTCTCCTTGTTGTGCTTCATTGTTAGATCTTGTGAGCTGCCTAACATGATCAAGATCATCTATATGTAATTCTATATGTTGTGTTTGTCGGGATCCGATGGATAGAGAGTACTATGATTATGGTGATTATCAATCTATTGTTCATGTGTTGTTTATGATCTTGCATGCTCTCCGTTATTAGTAGAGGCTCTGGCCAAGTTTTTACTCTTAACTCCAAGAGGGAGTATTTATGCTCGATAGTGGGTTCATGCCTCCATTGAATCTGGGACAGTGACAGAAAGTTCTAAGGTTGTGGATGTGCTGTTGCCACTAGGGATAAAACATTGATGCTATGTCTAAGGATGTAGTTGTTGATTACATTACGCACCATACTTAATGCAATTGTCTGTTGCTTTGCAACTTAATACTGGAGGGGTTCGGATGATAACCTGAAGGTGGACTTTTTAGGCATAGATGCAGTTGGATGGCGGTCTATGTTCTTTGTCGTAATGCCCGGATTAAATCTCACTATATTTACCATGTCATGTATATGCATTGTTATGCCTTTCTCTATTTGTCAATTGCCCGACCGTAATTTATTCACCCAACATGCTTTTATCTTATGGGAGAGACACCTCTAGTGAACTGTGGACCCCGGTCCTATTCTTTACATAGCATACAATCTACTTGTTTTACTGTTTTCTTTGCAAACATCTTCCACTCGATACGTTTAATCCTTTGTTACAGCAAGCCGGTGAGATTGACAACCTCACTGTTTCGTTGGGACAAAGTACTTGGGTTGTGTTGTGCGGGTTCCTAGTTGGCGCCGGAATCCCGGTGTTGCGCCGCATCACATTTCGCGACCATCAACCTTCAACGTGCTTCTTGGCTCCTACTGGTTCGATTAAACCTTGGTTTCTTTCTGAGGGAAAACTTGCTACGTGCGCATCATACCTTCCTCTTGGGGTTCCCAACGAACGTGTGAGTTACACGCCATCAAGCATAATTTTCGCGCCGTTGCCGGGAGATCAAGACACGCTGCAAGGGAGTCTCCACTTCTCAATCTCTTTACTTTGTTTTTGTCTTGCTTTATTTTATTTACTACTTTGTTTGCTGCACTAAATCAAAACACAAAAAAATTAGTTGCTAGTTTTACTTTATTTACTGTCTTGCTCTCTATATCAAAAACACAAAAAAATTAGTTACTTGCATTTACTTTATCTAGTTTGTTTTATTTACTGTTGCTAAAATGGCCAACCATGAAAATACTAAGTTGTGTGACTTCACAAATGCAAATAATAATGATTTCCTATGCACACCTATTGCTCCACCTGCTACTACACAGAATTCTTTGAAATTAAACCTGCTTTACTAAATCTTGTCATGAGAGATCAATTTTCTGGTGCTAGTTCTGATGATGCTGCTGCCCATCTCAATAATTTTGTTGAACTTTGTGAAATGCAAAAGTATAAAGATGTAGATGGTGATATTATTAAATTGAAAGTGTTTCCTTTCTCATTAAGAGGAAGAGCTAAAGATTGGTTGCTATCTTTGCCTAAGAATAGTATTGATTCATGGACTAAATGCAAGGATGCTTTTATTGGTAGATATTATCCTCCCGCTAAAATTATATCTTTGAGAAGTAGCATAATGAATTTTAAACAATTAGATACCGAACATGTTGCTCAAGCTTGGGAGAGAATGAAAACTTTGGTAAAGAATTGCCCAACCCATGGACTGACTACTTGGATGATCATCCAAACCTTCTATGCAGGACTAAATTTTTCTTCACGGAATTTATTGGATTCAGCTGCTGGAGGTACCTTTATGTCCATCACATTGGGGGCGGCTACAAAACTTCTTGATGATATGATGATAAATTACTCTGAATGGCACACGGAAAGAGCTCCACAAGATAAGAAGGTAAATTCTGTTGAGGAAACCTCTTCCTTGAGTGATAAGATTGATGCGATTATGTCTATGCTTGTGAATGGTAGATCTAATGTAGATCCAAATAATGTTCCTTTAGCTTCATTGGTTGCTCAAGAAGAAAATGTTGATGTGAATTTCATTAAAAATAATAATTTCAACAACAATGCTTATAGGAACAACTCTGGTAATAACTATAGGCCATATCCTTCTGCTAATGGTAATGGTTATGGTAATTCTTATGGGAATTCTTACAATAATAATAGGAGTGTACCCTCTGGTCTTGAAGCCATGCTTAAAGAATTTATTAGTACACAAACTGCTTTTAACAAATCTGTTGAGGAAAAGCTTGATAAAATTGATACTATCGCTTCTAGAGTTGATAGACTTGCCTCTGATGTAAATCTTTTAAAATTGAAAGTTATGCCTAATAATGATATTGATAATAAGATTACTACTACAGCAAATGCCATCCAAGTTAGAATTAATGAGAATATAAGATTAATGGCTGAACTACGTGCTAGGTGGGATAGAGAAGAAAATGAAAAACTAGCTAAAGAGAATAATGTAGCTAAAGTTTGGACTATTACCACCACTAGTAATGCTAATTCTCCACATGTTGCTGCACCTCCTACTATCAATGGTAAAATAATTGGTGTTGGCAATGTTTCTACTCCTAATGCAAAGCGAACAAAACTGCCTGAAATTGCTAAAGCTGAAACTGCTTGTGATAAAACTGCTGAAATTTTTTCCAACCTTGGGAACAATGATCCCATTGCTGTAGCTCATAATGATTTAGATTTTGATGATTGCCACATCTCTGAAGTTATAAAGTTCTTACAAAAACTTGCTAAAAGTCCTAATGCTAGTGCTATAAATTTAGCCTTTACAAAACATATTACAAATGCTCTCATAAAAGCTAGAGAAGAGAAACTAAAACTTGAAACTTCTATTCCTAGAAAGTTAGAAGATGGTTGGGAGCCCATCATTAAAATGAAATTCAATGACTTTGAATGTAATGCCTTATGTGATCTTGGTGCAAGTATTTCTGTTATGCCTAAAAAGATTTATGATATGCTTGACTTGCCACCATTGAAGAATTGTTATTTGGATGTTAATCTTGCCGATAATGTTAAAAAGAAACCTTTGGGGAGGATTGATAATGTGCATATTACGGTTAACAATAACCTTGTCCCCGTTGATTTTGTTGTCTTGGATATCGAATGCAATGCATCTTGTCCAATTGTGTTGGGAAGACCTTTTCTTCGAACTGTTGGTGCTGTTATTGATATGAGGGAAGGTAATATTAAATATCAATTTCCTCTCAAGAAAGGTATGGAACACTTCCCTAGAAAGAGAATGAAGTTGCCTTTTGATTCTATTATTAGAACAAGCTATGATGTTGATGCTTCTACTCTCGATGTTACTTGATTTGCACTTTCTGCGCCTAGCTGAAAGGCGTTAAAGAAAAGCGCTTATGGGAGACAACCCATGTTTTTACCTACAGCAATTTTTTGTTTTGTTGAGTCTTGGAAGTTGTTTACTACTGTAGCAACCTCTCCTTATCATGTTTTTGTGCCAAGTAAAGTTTCTATGTCAAAGTTGATGTTATATTTGGGATCGCTGAGCAGAAACAGCATTGCTGTCTGTCACGAATCTGGGCACAATTCTCTGTAGAAAATTCGAAAAAATCTGCCAATTTACGAGCGTGATCCTCAGATATGTACGCAACTTTCATTAGTTTTGAGTTTTTCCATTTGAGCAAGTCTGGTGCCATTTATAAATTCGTCTTTACGGACTGTTCTGTTTTTGACAGATTCTGCCTTTTATTTCGCATTGCCTCTTTTGCTATGTTGGATTTATTTCTTTGATCCATTAATGTCCAGTAGCATTATGCAATGTCCAGAAGTGAAAATAATGATTGTGTCACCTCTGAATGAGTGAATTATTAATGATGCACTAACCATCTAATGAGTTTGCTTGAAGTTTGGTGTGAAGGAAGTTTTCAAGGGTCAAGAGAGGAGAATGATATACTATGATCAAGAGGAGTGAAAGCTCTAAGCTTGGGGATGCCCCGTGGTTCACCCTGCATATTTTAAGAAGACTCAAGCGTCTAAGCTTGGGGATGCCCAAGGCATTCCCTTCTTCATCGACAAAATCATCAGTTCCTCCCCCGACTATATTTTTATTCAGTCACATCGGTGTTCTTTACTTGGAGCGTCGGTTTGTTTTCGTTTTTGTTTTTGTTTGAATAAGATGGATCCTAGCATTCACTTTGTGGGAGAGAGACACGCTCCGCTGTTGCATATGGACACATGTGTCCTTAGGCTTTACTCATAATGTTCAAGGCGAAGTTTCTTCTTCGTTAATTTGTTATATGGTTGGAATTGGAAAATGCTACATGTAGTAATTCTAAAATGTCTTGGATAATGTGATACTTGGTAATTGTTGTGCTCATGTTTAAGCTCTTGCATCATATGCTTTGCACCCATTAATGAAGAAATACATAGAGCTTGCTAAAATTTGATTTGCATATTTGGTTTCTCTAAGGTCTAGATAATATCTAGTATTGAGTTTTGAACAACAAGGAAGACAGTGTAGAGTCTTATAATGTTTACAATATGTCTTTTATGTGAGTTTTGCTGCACTTGTTCATCCTTGAGTTTGCTTCAAATAACCTTGCTAGCCTAAACCTTGTATCGAGAGGGAATACTTCTCATGCATCCAAAATCCTTGAGCCAACTACTATGCCATTTGTGTCCACCATACCTACCTACTACATGGTATTTCTCCGCCATTCCAAAGTAAATTGCTTGAGTGCTACCTTTAAAATTCCATCATTCACCTTTGCAATATATAGCTCATGGGACAAAATAGCCTTAAAAACTATCGTAGTATTGAATATGTACTTATGCACTTTATATTTTATTAAGTTGCTTGTTGTGCGATAACCATGCTTCTGGGGAACGCCATCAACTATTGTTGAATATCATGTGAGTTGCTATGCATGTCCGTCTTGTCTGAAGGTCTATCATTTTAGTGGTTGGAGCATGCAAAATTGTTAGAGAAGAACATTGGGCCGCTAACTAAAGCCATGAACCATGGTTGAAGTTTCAGTTTTGGACATATATCCTCAATCTCATATGAGAATAATAATCATTGCTACATGCTTATGCATTTAAGAGGAGTCCATTATCTGTTGTCCATGTTGTCCCGGTATGGATGTCTAAGTTGAGAATAATCAAAAGCGAGAAATCCAAATGCGAGCATTCTCCTTAGACCTTTGTACAAGCGGCATGGAGGTACCCCTTTGTGACACTTGGTTGAAACATGGCATGCAAAGATCCGGTAGTCCAAGTTAAGTAGGACGAGGTGCGGGCACTATTAGTATACTGTGCATGAGGCTTGCAACTTGTAAGATATAATTTTCATAACTCATATGCTTTATTACTACCGTTGACAAAATTGTTTCATGTTTTCAAAATAAAAGCTCTAGCACAAATACAGCAATCGATGCTTTCCTCTTTGAAGGACCTTTCTTTTACTTTTATTGTTGAGTCAGTTTACCTATCTCCTTCCACCTTAAGAAGCAAACACTTGTGTGAACTGTGCATTGATTCCTACATACTTGCATATTGCACTTGTTATATTGCTTTATGTTGACAATATCCATGAGATATACATGTTATAAGTTGAAAGCAACCGCTGAAACTTAATCTTCCTATGTGTTGCTTCAACACCTTTACTTTGATTTATTGCTTTATGAGTTAACTCTTATGCAAGGCTTATTGATGCTTGTCTTGAAGTACTATTCATGAAAAGTCTTTGCTTTATGATTCAGTTGTTTACTCATGTCATTACCTTTGCTTTGATCGCTGCATTCATTACATATGTTTACAAATAGTATGATCAAGATTATGATGGCATGTCACTTCGAAATTATCTTTGTTATCGTTTTACCTGCGGGACGAGCAGAACTTGTGATGCTGATACGTCTCCAACGTATCGATAATTTCTTATGTTCCATGCTACTTTATTGATGATACCTACATGTTTTATGCATTATATGTCATATATGCATATTTATGCTGAACTAACCTATTAACAAGATGCCGAAGAGCCAGCTGTTTTGCTTTTTGGTTTCAGAAATCCTAGTAAAGAAATATTCTCGAATGACGAAACTTTCGCCCAGGTCCTATTTTGCTTCCGGAAGACCGAAGACCTAACGAAGTGGGGCCACGAGGTGGCCAGGCTAGCCGGCGCGGCCCCCGGCCGCGCCGACCTACCCCCTAGGCCCCTCGTGTGGCCCCTCGCGTTGACCCTCCGCCTACTTAAAGCTTCCGTCGCGAAACCCCGGTGAGAGCCACGATACGGAAAACCTTCCGAGACGCGCCGCCGCGAATCCCATCTCGGGTTCGGAGATCGCCTCCGGCACCGCCGGAGAGGGGATTCATCTCCGGAGGACTCTACACCGCCATGGTCGCCTCCGGAGTGATGAGTGAGTAGTTCACCTGGACCATGGGTCCATAGCAGTAGCTAGATGGTCGTCTTCTCCTTGTTGTGCTTCATTGTTAGATCTTGTGAGCTGCCTAACATGATCAAGATCATCTATATGTAATTCTATATGTTGTGTTTGTCGGGATCCGATGGATAGAGAGTACTATGATTATGGTGATTATCAATCTATTGTTCATGTGTTGTTTATGATCTTGCATGCTCTCCGTTATTAGTAGAGGCTCTGGCAAGTTTTTACTCTTAACTCCAAGAGGGAGTATTTATGCTCGATAGTGGGTTCATGCCTCCATTGAATCTGGGACAGTGACAGAAAGTTCTAAGGTTGTGGATGTGTTGTTGCCACTAGGGATAAAACATTGATGCTATGTCTAAGGATGTAGTTGTTGATTACATTACGCACCATACTTAATGCAATTGTCTGTTGCTTTGCAACTTAATACCGGAGTGGGTTCGGATGAACCTGAAGGTGGACTTTTTAGGCATAGATGCAGTTGGATGGCGGTCTATGTTCTTTGTCGTAATGCCCGGATTAAATCTCACTATATTTACCATGTCATGTATATGCATTGTTATGCCTTTCTCTATTTGTCAATTGCCCGACTGTAATTTGTTCACCCAACATGCTTTTATCTTATGGGAGAGACACCTCTAGTGAACCTGTGGACCCCGGTCCTATTCTTTACATAGCATACAATCTACTTGTTTCTGTTTTCTTTGCAAACATCTTCCACTCGATACGTTTAATCCTTTGTTACAGCAAGCCGGTGAGATTGACAACCTCACTGTTTCGTTGGGACAAAGTACTTGGGTTGTGTTGTGCAGGTTCCTAGTTGGCGCCGGAATCCCGGTGTTGCGCCGCATCACATTTCGCGACCATCAACCTTCAACGTGCTTCTTGGCTCCTCTTGGTTCGATTAAACCTTGGTTTCTTTCGAGGGAAAACTTGCTACCGTGCGCATCATACCTTCCTCTTGGGGTTCCCAACGAACGTGTGAGTTACACGCCATCAGCGAACCGCGACGCCGGGTGGCCCAGCAAGGGAGCGGGAGTTCCAGGACGCAGCTGGGAACTTACCGAGCTGACCGACGAGGACGGAGGAGCGACGCCGGCGATCCCTCTCTGACGAGCATGTAGCCCTCCGCCAAGGTCGGATGGAGGGCTACTTGCGCGACGCCGGCTTTGATCGCATCTGCCACGCCTGCTGGTTGGCGGCCGCGAAATCTTCATCTTCTGGTTCCTGCGCCGGCAGCGACGTTCGCGCTCTCGATCACTTTCTCGGTGAGAGCACCTTCTTTGCAGCCTTCGCCTTTGCCTCCCGCCGCCGCCGGTGCCGGCCCGCTTGCCGGCGGACCCTCCATTGTGGCTACGGTCGTGGCTATGGGGGTGTGGGGCGGCGGCGGGTGCGGCGGCGAGGGTTTGATCCGCATCCATGGCGGTGGCTGCGGCGGACGTCCATCGCTTCGGAATGTTTCGCGCCGGTCTAGTTTGCTTTTCGCGCGGGGAATGGCCTGGCGGGAACTATATCGGCCTCGCTGCCACTAACGCGCGGGTCCTACGTCTTTTTCGGCGGTCACTCGGCGCGAAGCAGCGTCTGCGCGCAAACCTGCATATTTAGCCGGGTCGTCTCACATCTTTCGCCAGCATTGACGGGCAACGCATTTCCGGTCACGACGGACGAAAAAGGTCGCTCAGCGACCATTTGCGTCGCGCCGCTGGAGATGCCCTAACCATTTTCTCATATGGTACTTAGATGGACCACATACACTCGATAGAGTTTTTGTACAATAATGTCGTTGATACCTCGTCAAACGATAACTTTGACGTGATACCAAAGTGATGATTGCCATGACAGCCCTCATCCACGAGCACACCGATAGGTAGATGCCATTATGCATGGGCTCGACGACGACACGCGGGGGCAATATCAAGCATAAACGAGAAGTCGGCCATAATTGCCTCTTCATAGACTACTTCTGCCGTACCAATTCACTCTTCTCGGAGCACAGTACATATTCTAGCGCTTCTTTGTGATGTCAAAAAAAAATTTCATGCAAATTCTCGATGGCGTGAGGGACCACGGCTCGTGCTTCGAATGGAATACTGATGTCGCCGGTAAGCTTAGCTTTACTTCTTACAAAAAAAAAACATTACACGGCTATTCACATGTTTGCATGTGGTGTTTCCAGTGATCTTGTTGATGGGTACATGCACATTAGCGAGACCACAAGCCTTGACAGCACGTATAAGTTCTACAAAACCGTGATTGCGGTGTTTGGCGATGTTTACCTGAGAGAGCCAAATGTTGCCGACACTGCCCGGCTATTATCGATCAACGAGGTAGCGGGTTTCCTGAAATATTTGAAAGCATATATTGCATGCATTAGAAGTCGAAGAACAACTATTTTGCTTGCCAGGGGCAATACAACGGTCATGTGGATTGGTGCATTGTTGTTGCTTGATGTTGCTGCATGACACGGTATTATGAAGCTGATAGCATCTATCGTGACTGGTCCACAATTATGAAGACAATTTATGCTCGTAAAGAAGAGAGAAAAAAGATTTGCTAAAAAACAAGAGGCTTGTAGGAAAGATATGGAACATAAATTAGGTGTGCTTCAATTTGGGTGGGCTACTGTTCGGCACCCTGTTAGAACATGGAGCACTCAGACCATGTGGGGGTTGATGACTACTTGTGTGATCATGTACAATATGATCGTTGATGATGACCGTGATGATAGCATTGATGATCAAGGGTGGCAATTCTAGGATGAATTAGTTGAGATGGAGCTTAGCCATCAAAGTTTTGCGGAGTTCCCTGTACTATCATGAGATCCGTGATCGTCACACGTACTCATGATTGACTTGAGTCTGATCTGATTGAGCATATGTGGTCTCAAGTAGAAAACTTGTAGTCAACTCCTATCATTTTATTTATTTTTATTTTAGTTGCGAACTACATCGGATCGTGAACTATGTTGTTTGCTTGGTTATAAACAATTCAAAAATGAGGTAACCGGCAACGTGGACCAAACGGGTGTGGCCGCTGGATTTACCCCGTCCCGAATGGACAGAAAAGAGGACATGTCCTTCCTTCCTTGTGTGCTTCTTGCACTGAGCTGACACAAACGAACCAAAATCTTTACTATTAAATGGGAGTTGGTCGTTTGACACTCAACGCGTTTGATGGTCGTCATTGGGAGCATCTGGTCCGTCCGATTTTTCCATTGTCTATCCTACCGTCCACGAAAACAAAATCAGGATGTAATCGGCTCTTTCCTTTTTTACACAAGGTGTCTTCAAATAAATTGGCATGTGATCCCCTTGTTTCCGCTAACCAAATCATTACTGCCAAATAAAGGGAGCGAGCGATCTGTTTGGATTACAGCCAAAAGGTATCATACCAAAAAATCGTCTCGCCCGCTGTTTGGAATGACACCAATACTTTAGCTGGCCAAAGTGTGTCCGAGCCCACCTGTGCAATTTGTGCCCGCGCGAGGGTGAGGTCACAGTGCGGAATTCCTCCGCCAAAATATTGGCAGCCCCGCCTGCCAGTCCTCCATGGTGGGTTCCATGTATTTAGTGCTTTCTTTTTCTTACTACTCCAGAGTCCAGGCCAACAACGATACATCGTTCTATTTCTTTTCTTTTGTAAATCTAGCATCGTGCTAACTGCTAGGGAATACATCCCATAAAGAGAAGAGTAACTACTCCAGTAGGAAACGTGTATTCTTTTTTTATCTTAGGTGTTCTACATAGTGCAGCTTATGATTCTTCTTGCTAAAGATTGTTTTCTTCTTGCATGGATTCTTTAAAAAAAATACTGCATTACCATTTATACTGATTGAATTGGAATAAATTAGAGCACTAGCCAATTTGAGTTGTAGATGCATGCCAAATCAGTTTGGTTGCAAACCAAAGCGTAGCCACTATGTATACCAAAATTTTGGAAGAACAACTGCTATAAACAAAACAACAAAACCTTACCAAAAAATTTGGTCATGCCAAAAAAATTGGTAGGGCTTATTGGGCTCAAACCAAACACACCCGAGATCCCGTCCTCTTCCTCCCCGCTCGTCTCTTTCCGTTTTACACAAGGAGCATGCCTTCAAATAAAAATTGGCATGTGATCCCCTTATTTCCGCTAACCAAATTATTATTGCCAAATAAAGGGAGCGGGATCCCATCCTTCCTCCCCGCTCGTCTCTTTTCTCACGCCAAACAAAAAATCCCACAAAATACGATGTTGTTATATATACAAAAGGATCTTTCTTGATCGGCGCAAACAATCTGTAAAATGCAACGCTTTTGTGATGGTGCCGAGCGGTGGCACTGGCGTCAGCCTTGGCAACCATGTGTTCGAGTCGCTAGCGATCGGGGTGGTGCTTTGGAGATCGGCGCGGTGGACCGGAGCGCCACCAAGTACTGGTGCAACCCGACAGGATGCGGGAGATTACACAGATCAATACACCATTGGCGACCCCATCATGTCACAAGGACCAGTACTTGCGCATGTCACAAGGCTGTAATGCACTCAATTTTTGTTGAGGGCTGGAGGTGGGGTGCCGCAAGAACGCAAAGCAAAATATCCGGTTCTACGTGGCTCGCGCGCATCGGCACATGTCCAAGCTAAAGATGTAGTTCAACAGGGCAGCGAAGAAGAGATCCGCAGATGTGGGGAGGTTACACCACGTCGTAGTTCTTGTTCAGATCATTGGTGTTGTCGTGTTCACCACATCAAAGTCGTTGACAGGTATGATCGTTCAAATTGTTGTATCTGGATATGAGTGGACTAAATTTGATGGGATTTTCCCTGGCTGGGCAGTGGAGATCGTGTGGCAGCAATGATGCCCTTCTGTGCCATTATTAACAATGAATTTTGCTGAAGTAATATAATTAATGCATGGGTACTATATAATTTATTTCAGAACTTATATGTGCCATCATCTTATTCTTTTCTTTTTTGATCTCATCATGAAAAAGTCAAGTTTTAAACATCATTAAAGATGAAAGAACAATAAAACTGAACTATGTTCGCAACGTTGGAAGAGGAAAACACCACATCTTCATAAGTGCAAGACTACAAGTTTGCATAAATATCATTTACATAATATGACTATCCGAGGACTCTAGACTTTTTCTTTTCTGTTTTTGTACTTCATACTACCTCCATCCCAAAACTTAAGGCTTGTATTATTTTTAGAAAGTCAAACTATGTCAAGTTTGACCAAGTTTTTACCGAAAATCATTAACATCCAAAATACATAATCAATATCATTATATAGATAATAAAATATATTTTCATATGGTATCTACAAAATATCATATTTGTTGATACATTCTTCAAAAAGTTTTGGTCAAACTTTACTTGGTTTGACTTGTCAAAAAAGTATAATCCTTAAGCTTTGGGATGGAAGTAGTATTTTTGAGTGCGAGCTTTCGTGTTTTCATGCAATAGTGGGGAGTAGGCAGCAAAAAACATGAGATTTCATCACCTAGCTTAGCATGTGCCCTGTATGGTAGCATATATATCTTATAGCAGCAATGAGTTTAATCTTTGGTGTGCCCTGAAAATTTATTATTTATTCTGGTCACTCAACATGTACACTTACACCGTCGAAATTCATTTCATTCATGGAATTTCCCTGAAATTCGGTTCATACATGGATTTCCCCGTCTCTTGCTTTTTTACCGGACAAATTATCTGTTATAAAAGAATGTGGAAAGTTATAGGTGAACAAGGACATCCTATATATATTCACAAGTAAAAGGCCTATATTTCACTGATATACTTAAACATAAGTGACACAAATTGAGGTCGCAATCAGCAAAACTTACAAGCATGAGTATGTGATTTTCATGTGCATTATTTAAATGTGTGGAGAGGAAAGAATTTCAAATGTCTGACGTGATATGCATCGGGAGCAAGGATATGTCGGATGATGATAACTTTATTAGACCGTAGCAACGCACGGGCATTCAACTAGTAACTGTAATTGGTGTTTTTGGAATATGATCAGGAGATGTCGTTGTTGCAACTACGAGCAGTCACTTGCGCACTAGTCACAACTCACAAGCTAGAGCAGTCACTTGCGCACTAGTCACAACTCACAAGCTAGATCTACCTCAGGAGCGTCCAACGCTAGGTGCAAGAAGCACACAAGGAAGGAAACGGTACTTTGGACTGTACTACCGCCACTAGCCAGATCGAGTGGAGCCGGAGGGGAGCGATAGCGAAGCTGCGGAAACAAGACGGAGCCGAGCGCAACAAGCAGAGGAGACAACCACGAGAGGGACGCTAGGCCAAAGAGCCACACAAGAGCAACAAGGTGGCCTGCCACGAGAGACGAGACTGGGCTGTCAATCAGCTGCTGTGAGGTTCGTGTGTGTGTCGACGTCGGCGTCGCCTTTGCTTGCCGCCCGCCGCAGGCAGGCAGGCGCCAGCTTCTGGGAACTTTCCCCGCCGCCCGCTTTCGTCTGATTCTACTCGGCTCACCTCTCGGATCGAGCCAACGGTCGTCGCCCGCCTTTGCTTTGCTCGATCGGCCATAGGCGGATGCGAACGCGATACGGCCATCTGCGACGGCGACGGGCGCGGGGACGGGCCACCGGTCGTACGTGCTCACGTAGCTAGGTTCGATTTCTTTTCTTCTCTCGTTCGCGACGTGAGCGCCTTGAACGAATTATGATCAGTGAAGAATATTTTTGGGTGCGACTAATTTCCAGACCCAAGATTATATCGCGCGCACGTGAGGATTCTATCCTCACGGGGAGACGCGGTCTAGTTCGCACCATCTTGCATCCGATGGTGTTTGATGGCAACTTCTGGTTTTCCAAAAAAAAAAAAAAAACTCAATTAAAATCGACTCTTCCCCCACCACTTCATCGACTGATAACTGGTCAAGCCCATGCCTTTGGACACCCGCTGCCTCCTATGTCTCCTCCTTTCTCCACACAGTGCTTCTCCTGTTGTGTCTCCCCGGGCGGAGGCTACAATCGCCATGCAAAAAACAACGTGGCTGATCTCGACCACGGGGCATGAAAATGGAGGCAGCCCTCGAGAAGATTAGCCACGAGTGGGCTGGTATTGGAGGAACACGATGGCCTTTGACATGTGGGATTCATGGTCGATGAGTTTGAATTGACGAAAATTCCAAGCCCCCATTGTTGATGCGAGAGGCACATCAGCCAAGTACTTTTTCTGTTGCGCGCGATATTTCAACATGTTGTAAGCACACATTCATTTTGTTGCATGCATATAGTTGTAAGTTTGCAATGACTCTAGGGCTACGTTTCACGGGTTTTTTTTCTGAAACAAAACATTGCAAGTGTTTGTTGTCCACGATGCTCGCATATGCACGCTAGTTTTTCATGTTCCATTTATCGGGGTCTTCAATTTCTCGGATTCCCAAAAATGCATTTATTGCATATGCTGTTTTATTTGCTACATGGTCGTGTTCAACATTTGTTGTGACACTTCTTCGCAACTTGTACTACTCATAGGAAAAAATTTGTTGCAAGCAATTCTAAAACCATACATAGAAAATGTTGCATCGTAAAGTTTGCTGCTGTATCCATTAGACGGTCTAGATCTCACACTGAAGTGATATCGGAAAATCCCGAAGGTGAGTGTGCACATGTTAGAGTGCACAACACGTGATGACTCTATGAACCAACGCGGATGGCCTAGTTGGACATCTTGGTAATGATCACATCCCTGCCACGTGGACGGTCGGATATGCGGATCGAGGTTTATCAACGAATGACCAGGACCCACACACCACCTCGCTTTATCAGAGTGTCGATTTCGGGAATTAGGAGGTGGAGACTAAGGTTTGAGTCTGTCTACCAGTTATATAAAATAAAGTACTAGCTTTTTCAACATATAGACTCTACTCAATATGATAAATTTGTTATCACAAGATGGAGACCGGAAAAAAGAGGCGTTGGTGCGTGTGTGTGACGACGTGGACGGCAGGGAGGCCAAAGCGAAGGCGGCTACGTGGTTGCGTGCTTGTCCGCTACGCATAGGCACACGCACGTCGGAACGAAGGAACCGAGCAACCCAGCGAACGGGTCGCCGTCCTGGCCCGTGGAATACATGGATCGATATCGACGATATGGATAGAAAGATCCATGGGTTGCGACCCGACAGGCCACGCCACTCCACTTGATAGAGAGAGAGGCGGTCAATGGCGCGGCCGAGCTTGGTTTCCACGCTTTGCCGTCCACCGAAGCAAAGCCACCGAAAGTCGCATGTGCGTCGGGAAAATCTGGTCGGGTGATGTGATGAGATGGATCTCACAACCAGCTCACCATGTCCGGAACGTTGGAGCTAGTGGATGGAATCATGCGATCTGCTCGATTTCAACAACCGGACAGGATCGCACTAATTATTCCTGCCTAATTGCTCGAATCCTCCGCACTAAACTTTGGCAAGAACCATGATAACCAACTGAGACCACTGTGTCTGACCTCTCAAGAACAAAACGAGGGAGAGACTGTTGGATCAACTTGATGCAATTCGATTACATGATGAATTGATGATGCTATATTACGTACAGAACTTTGGCAAGAACCATGATAACCAACTGACCACACTTGTCTGAAGAACAAAACGAGGGAGAGACATGCAGTTGAATCAACTTGATGCAATCCGATTACATAGTAGGAGTATATGTACAAACTTCTTCATCATCATCATTTCTTTTTACAGTACAGCCATGGTGATTACATACATGGCGGCGAGATGAACTGATGATGATTTCTTTCTCATCCGGCACTGACTCTCAGAACAAGATCTGAAACTCATGATATCTACAAAACACAGCACAACGGAAAAAAAATACTAGTGTAATGAAACTCTATTCCTTTTGATCCCCTTCTTATGTGCGGACGATCAACAACTACTCTTCTTCTTAACTTAGTCTTGGACCTTCGTGTCTATCGATCTTATGTTAACTTTAATAAACCCGTATGTATATACCAGGAGGAACACACCTAGTAGCATATGGTAAATACTACTAGCAGTACACTAGACGTACATACGCGGCCGGCGAAAACTGTACAGGGTTGATGAGGACGGTGGTAGCTTCTCTCTCCCTTCGGGATCTGTCGGCTGCCGTGCCAGAGACCGGTCGGGCTCAGGCGCGGGCGGAGAGCACGCGTCCCCCGCCGTTGCTGCTGCCGTGGGAGCTCCGGCAGGAAGAGACTTCGAAGCCCTGGATCCTCACCGCCGGCGCGTACGACGGGGCAAAACTGCTGCTATGGCTATTGCTATTGCTATAGGTGGGCACGTGGTGGTGGTGGTTGCGGTGGCTGTCAAAAACCGCATGGCTGATGTCCGAGGCGGCGGCGGCGTGGTGGTGGCGCTGGTTGAGCAGGAAGTGGGGGTCGTGGACCAGCGGGTTGTCGGCCCGCGCCGGCGGCGACCCGCCGAACAGGGACCAGACTCCTTCATCGTCCTCGTCGTGCTCGGCCGTTTTGCTCTTCCCTTCTCTCTGCTGCAATAATAAGAACAGAATCTTGTAAGCAAAAGATCCATAAATTTTCCTTTAGTACTACCACCAAAAGAACAGATTTTTGCCAACAACGACGACATATCATGAATTTGCAAGGACTTGACGGGAGAGACGGTTTGTAAGTATACCTTTTTGTTGTTGCCGGAGGAGTTGAGGAGGAACGGGGGCGGGCCAAGGATGAGGTCGGCGCTGCAGGGGTGAACCTGGGCCCTCCGCGGGCGCGGCGCACACAGCACCGGCTCCGGCTCCCTGCTATCCCTGCCGCTGCCCGACGACGACGAGGACTCGACGAACATGCTCCTCATCGTTCCGGTCGGCATATCCTCACCCAACTCTCTCGCAAGAAGATCTCGGCTATACCAAAATCAGAGACCCTGCACCTCTCCCCACAGCTAAATATATCGATGGATGGATCGTTCTGCCGGTCCACTCGGAATAGAAATGGGCGGATGAACTGAAGGAACGGAGGGGGAGTTGGTTGGTTGGCTCTGCCTTCGGTGTGAAGAAGAAGTCGGAGGAGGCTGGTGGGAAGGAGTCGGCAGGCAGGCAATGCAAATGCGATGCGAGCGGTGCTGACCGCCTCGACCACCACAGATATACCAACCGCCTCCGGTGAGTTGGCGCCCGGTTGTGCAGGTCAGGTGGACCACGTCTCTCCTTCCTTTCCATTATTTTTTTTCTGTTAGCGCCCATTTATATTTCTTTATTGCTCACCGCCCATCTGCTGCTAACACGGGACTGTTAGTGGGACAGTGGTTGCTTAACGATCGATGTCCAGCACCAGTGAGAGGAGATGGAACCAAACCCGCACATGATGTGTTTTCTTCTAAACATTCCATCAATCTATTAATAATCATTAACGGTAGTACAAATAGCTTAGGAAATAATAAAAATTATAAATAGGTGTTTCGATCACCTAGCGATGACTACATACACTATCACGAGACGAAGACGCGTCACCGTCCTCGTCCCTCCATCACCGGAGTCTTGCAAAACTTGTCGTAGTAGAGCTTATTGCAGTAGACAGACGGGAAGTCATCGTGATAAGGCCCCGAAGAACCAGCGCACCATAGAAACAACCATCGAAAATGATGACAACCGTAGATCGGAAGAGACTGACATTAAAGCATACCAACGAACATGAAAATCCACCGGGTCCCCGGAGATCCGTCGGGCACACGACTCCACGCGCCGTCCGCCAGTGCTAGACGCACCGCCGAAGCGAGGATAGGATGGAGATGACCTTATTCTAACTTCAAGATGTAGCCACCGTCTCAACATCTTGAAAAAAGATACTAAAAAACAACCTACAAAAAGAATGAAAACTCTCCACCGCCGAGAGGCCGTGATCTGCCCTACCTCCAACGCCCTAAGGCCGTTGGAGGCGGAGCGGACCAGCGGTGTCGCCGACGAGAAGGACAAAAACCTAGATTGGTTTTGTGGCGGAGCCGCCTCTTGATCCTCTCCTGGCTGGACGTACCGACACATGATGTGTTTGTGTGCTCACGAATTTCTAGTAATCAAACATAACATAAAAATATGGTACAAGGGAACGATTCAAACGGATGGATCTATGGCTTGAATTTAGGCCGAGAGTGCATCTACGTGGACGCGTCGTAGATGGCTTGTGTTCGTCCGAGGCCCGCATGGCAACGACCTCACGCTCGCTTGGCTCCTCCTCGAGTACGGCAAGGAGATAGTGGCCGTCAAGCAGGAGGAGGATTAAGAAGCCCTCAAGCTCATCCTCTAGGAGTCGGAGATTCAGGTGTTGGGCGGGTAGGCAGGTTAAAAGATGGCGCAGGACGGCTTACAACGCCGCCGGTGACTCCAACGCGCCCGGTTGGACCTGATGTCGACATGGTTGTCGTCGACTTCTAGGGGGAGGGGGGCTAATGGGCAAGAAGGCCAAAATTAGAGTGTATTTTTTCAAAATAGGGGAGATGGGGCAAATGGGCTAGTTTATAAGGCTTCAAAGCCTAAATGTAATGGCATGTGCCACCATGATGTTGGTCTCCCATTGTGTCCAGCTTTGGGCTCTACTTTCGTCGGAGGAATTGCGGGATACCATGGCTTCAGGATGCACACGGCTCCTGATGGTCGCTCAGGATATCTTGTGCCAGGCTGGTTGGCGGCATACTAGAAGACTATGTTGAGTTGTAGTCGTAGTATGTCCTTTTTTCGATGGTTGATTCTTGTATCAATCCTCGAGCATGCGTGAGTTGTAAACAATACTTTTTTGGAACCTTTTATTAATAAATGGCCGTGTGCATTGTCATGATGCAGAAGCCGGGGTACACCCTCATTTCGAAAAAAAATAAATGTGCCACCATGATGTAAAGGCTAAATATAAGGCTTCAAAGCCTAAGCTACGCAAGTGCCTGCACTTGCGCCATCACACATGCCTCTGCGTTGCAGCTTCTGATGTAATGGCCAGTCGGGCCTGTGCCACCATGGTCGTGGTCGCCGCAAATTGGTCATCCGGATCGATGAAGATGACGAGGACACGTAGAAGACGCCGGTGCAACCCTAGTTTTATCAAGGGGTTCTGTCTACTTCTCTTAGCTATGCCATTTTTTTTTGTTTTGGCCCTATGTAAAATTATGATTACATATGAAAATCATATTTAGAAAAACGTTGACAGTGGGTTTACCTCCGGTCCAGTAAACCGAAAAGAACACCGTCATATTTCTGTTCGCAAATCGACATAAATATATTGATAGGGACATAGTACAGTATTAATATTAAAAAAAAAAGGCTGGCTCAAGATGCCCTTACTCTTCACGCGCATGGTGCCGCGGCGCAGCACAAACACAAGTTGTGCTTTTTTTTTTGAGAACACACGCTCACAAACACGCACGTACAAACACCCCTATGAACGCACGCACACCCTACCTTATGAGCACCTCCGCCGGCCATATCTTGAGGTTGGCATCAGGCGCTCTTGTTGACATCTCCTAATATAGGTTAAATCTGAATAAATCCGGTAAATCGCTGGGCTCAGAATGATCAAATTTGGTTCCAGGAGGGCCTTACCAGAGCAAGCTCTGTTTGCCAAACACAAGTTGTGCTTGTGTCTCCAGATTGTTCCTCGGCCTGATTGTTTCTTTTGTGCGAGAGAGGCCGGGGGCATCCGATCCCCATCATGGATGTACGACGTCTCCTGTTTGATGTTAACAACCTAATAACATGGCCATATGATACCGTTTGACTCTGCGTGTTCCTAACGGCATGATACGTGGTTCGCTGATTGGGTTATACAAGTATTTTCTTGCTCAATTATCGCCACCACAACTCACGACCCATACATACTTTTCTGATGGCACGGTAGTACAGGACGATCTGCGTGTGCGGAGAGATTGCTGGAGTTGTGTTCATCAAAATAGCACGATCCCGTGAGGAGCTTGTAGGACAAGGGGAATTGATTATTTTTCTGCGGCGCTGCACGTTCAAACAACCGACACGGTGATGGCACGGTTGCGGAATTGACGGAAGTCCCGGCAGCTTTGGTTTGTTTTGGTTGGTTCGGTTCCCTAGGTGGTGTGCCTTGGATCTCACGCCCGGATTGATGACCGGATCTCGCCGGCCAGGCCACCAGGCCCGTCCTGACACGCACCACGCGCCGACCACCTCTGTCCCTCACTCACTCCCATCTCAAGCAAAGTGTGACCTGATATTTTCTCAAAGGAATTTACCATACTGCCCCTTTCTTCGGTTTATCAGCGTTGGGAGCCGTGCCGACTGCCGATGGCATTATTTTTGGTAGTGAACTAGGGATGCTTGTTGGGCCGGTGGACGGCCAGAGTTTCTTAAGCCTGGGTAAGAAGATATTGGGCTTAGCCTGGTCACCAGCCCAGCTGGCAACTACAAGTAACCTGATTCTAAAAATAAAAAAACTACAAGTAACCCACACATTCGGGCAAATCCTATACGCCTACACGACCAGGTCGGGGTGGGGGGGGGGGTGCTATACACCACCCTGGTCGGTGCGGACCAGGCACCGCACCCCCAGGGTGCCTGTTGGGCCGGCCCAATGACGTTTGTTTTCATTTTTTTTCTTCTGTTTTTCTGCTGTTACATTTTTTTCTTTTTAAAAAAATTAAAATTCCAATGTGAAATTTTTTCGGGAAAACAAAAATTTCCAATTTTTTTATATTTTCGAAAATTTGAAAGCATTATTTTCTAGTTTTTTTTATTTTTTATATGAACAATTTTCGATGTGAACAAATTTTAAATTTGAACATTTTTAAAATTTGAACAAATTTTACATTTGAAAATTTTAAAAGTTTAAACAATTTTTTAATTTAAACAAATTTCATATTTGAACGGTTTTCAAATTTGAACGGTTTTCAAATTTGAACATTTTTTTAAAAAATTCTTTTCGATTTGAACAATTTTTAAAAATTAAAATTTTCGAATCTGAAAAAGAAACAAAACCAAAAAAACAGAAAAAAGAAAAGAACCAGAAAACAGAAAAAGAAACCAGAAAAGAAAAAAGAAAAAGCAAAAAACGAACTGCACAGGCTAAAACAGACCCAAATGGGCCTGGCCCATACCCGACCAGGGGGTGTGCGGTGGCCGGTAGCCACCGACCTGGTCGGTGTATAGGTTTTGCCCCAGGTCGGTGCCTACCAGGTACCACACAGCCTGCTCGGGTATTGGGCTGGGCCCTTTTTCCATTTTTTGTTCCCTTTTTTCTTTTCTCTTTTGTGTTGTTTTTCTGTTTTTTTTTGTTTTTTTAATTGGAAAAGTTCAAATTTGAAAATAGTTTAAATTTGAAAAACGTTTAAATTTGGAAAATGTACAAATTTGAAAAGTGTTTAAATTTCAAAAAAACTAATTTTAAAATAGTTTCGTATTCGAAAATGATAAAATTTAAAATATGTTCATTTTCAAAAAATGTTCAAATCTAAAAAAGATCAAAAATTTGAAAAAATATTCAATCTAAAAAATTGTTCAAATTTTTATTTTTCATTTTAAAAATATTTTTGTAAATAATAATTGTTAAAAAATTAAAAATTAAAACTTTTGGATATAAAAATAGTTTAGATTTTAACAAAAAAAAATATAAACAGAAAAGAGGAGAAACATAATAAGAAAAAGAAAAGCTCACCTCATTATACAGCCGTTGGGTCGGTGGTGTGCGGCACCGGGTCCGCACCAGCCGACCTAGTTGGTGATAGGAGCTCCCCACATTCGTTTCGCCTTTCCCATTGTAGTTTGCAATTGGGCCTCAAATGTTTAGCACAGTCATGCTACCAATTCCTCGATGAGGGCTCACAAACTCACGCACGAGGACTCCTGCATGCCGATCTATTAGAACATTATTAACTTAAAGGAAAACTTTAAACATTAAGTTGGTTAAGAAAATATAACATATATGTCTAAAAAAATAATATAATCGTATTCATGATTAAAATAAGTTTCAAATGATATAATTTTTACAATACATATTTTTTATGCTTTGTTGACCAAATTAATGTTTAACTTATTTTTGAAAATGCATAATACCCTAATAAATCGGTAATGGAGCGAGTACTACTTTGATATGTAACATTTCATTAATTGGTTGTTTACATATTAGTTGATAATTAGAGCGCCGGACACAAATATAAAGGGAGAAAGTATTCATTTATGCCTTAGTTGACTAAGTTTTTCTGGGTTGAAGTCAATCAAGTAAAGTGCAAATCCAATAACATATATGTTACTCCTTTTTCTAAACGTATACACTTTTCCAAATCAGTTGATAATTTGAATTCTTAGGTCGACTGAAGACTTAGCAAAATAAAATTGGATTTGTTGGTTCTAAGTTGCCCGAGCTCCTCTAAATTCTTAGTCACGTAACCGTATGATGGAATGCTTCAAGATTGTGTTTTTTGTTTTTCTTTTTGCTCATGTCAGGGGGTGTGGAGTACGTGAGGTCTGTTTTACTCGGGCCATTGTGGCTGTTACTTTTTTTTTTTGAGAAACACAGTACAAACGCAGACGCTCACATACACGCGCATACACTCACCCCTATGAACGCACACACGCACACCTACCCCTATGAGCACCTCCGGAAGACTGAGCCGGCGGATTGGATCTTGAAATTGACGAAGTTACCACAGGCGCCTCGCTGTCGACGGGAACGTCGCCTCCCACTGAATGAATATTTCGCCTTTAAGAAACACCCAGATGTCAAACCTAGGGTTTGAACTCTGATGGGCTGGAGGTACAACCACCGTCCTAACCACCCAACCTCAGGTTGGTTCTCTTGTGGCTGTTACTTGTGTTTATGTCCCCGTTCTGTGACATACACATCCGCTAGTACATGCACATGCATGCACGCACTTCTGTTTTTTTACAGCAATCTAGTGACTAGCATGCCCCGTAGGCATATCTTCTAACAGAATGACTCACAAGAAACATATTAATTTTTATTTTTTTTGACAATATATTAATTTTTATTGTTCCTTTTGAATCTTTATTTTGCCAGTTGATAAAATATTAACTGATATTTTTTAGTTACCCATTGTTTGCGACCGGGATTTTTTTCCTCTGTTGCACATAGGTTGCAACTGAAATTATTTTGGTTACACGTGGGTTGTAACTGACATTTTTCCGGTTGTATATGGGTTGCAACTGAATTTTTTCTTCCTACGCCTAGCTTGCCACTAAGATTTTTCAGTTATGCCTAACTTGCTACCGAGTTTTTTTTACAGTTGCACATGGATTGCGAACTAGTTTTTTATAGGTACAAACCAGTTGCAACCGAGAGTTTTTTACTTACACTTGGGTTGCAAGTGATATTTTGTGGTTGCACATGGGCAGCAACCGAGAATTTTATGGTTGCACATGAGTTGCAGCTGAAACTTTTCCGGTTGCATATGGGTTGCAACGGATATTTTTCTAGTCGCATATGGGTGCAACCGAGATTTTTTTAGTTATCGTGGGGTACAATGGATTTTTTTGCAGTTCTACATGGATTGCAAGTGAGAATTTTCTAGTTCCGCGTGGATTGCAATTGAGCATTTTTCAGTTCCATGTGGGTTGCAAGTGAGATTTTTCTAGTTGCACGTGAGTTGCATCTAAGATTTATTCAGTTGCACGTGGGTTGTAATTGAGATTTTTCCAGTTGCGGATATGTTGTAACTAAGATATTTACAACTAGATGATACCCCGCGCGTTGCGGCGGGGATTTTCTTTAGTGATGTACTGAAGTAAAATTCACATACCTTTTTGAAACCTTTATGTAAGACGGTGCATTTCATGATTTGGAAGTCGATAAAACATTTATTACATGATAAGAGTACTCGGTAAGTACATTGGTAACTATTCAAAGTATTTGCAGTTCTTTTAGTCATCACAAAGTATAGCCACAACATGTCTTTTCCATGCTTGATGTATATAATTGTGAAGAATGGATTATCAGATCCTCGTATGCTTACAATATATGCACGTGAATGTCCATCTTTGCTCCCCTCTTGTAAAATTAGATGCAGTGGTTGTCTAGTATTCCTGAGTTTTTTTATTGCCTCGGTATACATCTTACTATGTTCTGTTTGTTGATGAGGTGAAGGTGGAAATACACATGTGGTGGGCCTTGTTGCCAGGCTGGATAGAAAGCACTGTAATATACAACACAAATAGAAATAGTTAATAATCGAAAATGATGATGCTATATTCAATCTCAGCTGATACCTTGCAACACACGTGCATCCTGACAAAACAATTGAGAACTCTACATATTTTTAACGAAAGTTCCAAACCTGAAAATATTTTTATGTCTATTAGAATGACCATATCTGTAAATAAAACAAAACCGAAACTAAACCAATTTCTAACAGGAACAACACATTGTTGCATGATATCTTGTGCATAAAAGTATTGTGAAACGACTATACGAATAACTAACCATATCGTACACCAAGAATAAATCTGATGAGTCATGCACCATATAATTTGCATTGCTATGCTAATGTGACATGATAGATCAACTATCCAAGTGAAAAGACCATGTAAAATAGGAAAAATACTCGGCAAACATAATGTCGAGACGTCATGGGTAGATTGCAAAAAATATTATGAGAACTGCAGTCCAAAATAATGGATTGATGGGCAGTTGCTAGTACTGCTTCTGAAATGAACACAGAGGTAAAATAGATATATAACTCCTCAGAACTCTATACAACTACGAATTCATCCGATAAACAACAGTAATGTTTCAAAAGTAGCATCAGCTAGCTCAGTGGATAAAAACAAATTGAAAGCTTTTTACAGGCATTAAGATATGTCATCAAGTACCTGGTTGTCAATTGTAGAGCCCCCACCTGTGCTGTTAACACTTCAACATGCATGCATTTAAATATATAGGAGGCAACTTGCTGGCTCCGTCAGGATTACAACTGAAGGTGATCAATCTAGTGATCAGTACTTCTTTACGTAAGCAATAATAACCAAATTTAGGTAGAAGCAAGTCTGCATGTGGTTAAGAAAATCAGTAAGAAGAAGCAGGTACTGTTGTGCTTGTCTCTAGACGGTCTATTTGAACAAATGCATTTGACGGAAAATTCAAAGCAAACAAATTCCAATGTAGCTAAAATTCAAAGGAAACAAATTCCAATGTAGCATTATTCCAGGGGAGATTCCAGGGAAATACGTGCAGTCAGCAAGTTCAAAAAACCAGAAGATGCGCTCATGCAATGTAAATTAAAAATTCAGAGTAAAAGATGTGAGCTTGAGTACCAATTGACGATATAGGCTTTTCTTAGCTTCAGCAACTGTCCTTAGCCGTAGTGCCATACACGTCATGATATACGCTTTCTCCTGGCTTCAGCTAGTAGCACGAATAATAAATCAATTTATCAATTCGGAGGGTCTTGAGCGAATAGCACATACAATCCATTCAAATCGGCTGCGGGGGATCGGAGGAAATCGCCGAGCTGATTCCGAGCGGGAGCAAAGCGCAACCTGACAGATCGATTGAAATATTTTGGGGGATTGAAAAATAAGAAGGAGAATCCATATCGGGACTGGAAGCCAGGAGCGTACAGCTACCTGAGACTGTTGCAATATATGGTGGCGCAAGCAGGCGGCCGCGCTTGATGTCGATGGCAGGATTTATAGGTTCTTAACATGGAGGCGTCAACGACTGAGTTGAATCGGGCCGTTTCTAGTCGATGAATGCTGTGATGTATCGGCTGATTTCATGAGCATTTGTTGCGAGGAGTCCTTAGGTCGCGGTGAGAATATTTGTGGCCGGGAGGCCGTCCGTCGCGGCGGCGGAGGTGTTATTGCTAGTGAATTACAGAGTTGGGGAATAGGAACGACGATTGGCTTCTTCTCAAGTTCTTCACGAGGACAACCAGCGACTCGGCTGCATGAGCCCAAGGAAGGACGTACACCAGCCCATATGGGAATCATGCAGCTTTTTTTTTCTTTTGATTAGGTGGCAAATTATCTTAGGTGGCAAGCTATGATTGGTTGGAGGTGGATGATGATGTGGATACCTTGCATGTTCAGGAAAATGGGATCACCTATTAAGAATAGAAAGATTACGTGGGGTTGCAACTTAGACTTTTCCAATTGTATGTCGGTTGCAATTTAGATTTTTGCTAATGTCGGTTGCAACTTTTTTCTAGTGAAAAATATAAGTATGTATGGAGCTCTGTTATTTTTCTCTCTATATACTGACGCCAACATATCATATTACGTATTGCATATGCCAAAATGTCGTTTTAAACGTCTTCGTGCTAGTCAGCTCCTCAGCGCGACCGCATGCAAATGCAAGCAATCCCTGGCTAGACAGTGCGGCTACTCACATCAGCAAAACAGACTAAGCAAGCAATACATGATGCCCTAATAAGCTACTCATGTCAGCGACTGAGATTTATTAGATCTTAGTTGACTGAGCTCTCGCCGACTAATGCAGGACAACCAACCATAGAGCTAACAAATCCAACGGAATATATCACGGTGGACTGAATGACCGACGACTCCTAAATTTCCAAGTCGTCTTCAAAGAATTTACTTCAAACGACTAGTCAGAGCCATGAGCCAGCGTACCACCACGCAAATCCATCCACTTAGGGCATCTCTCCAACCGGGCGACCCAAACGAACGCGCTGGGCCGTCCGTTTTGGGCCGTTTGAGTGGCCGCGCGGATGCGCGGACAACGGACCGCGTCCGCGTGTCCGTTTGGGTCGCACGCGGCACCCAACACGGCGACCCAAAGAGACGCCACGTGGTTCGTCTTCCTTGCGCGGCGCTGCGCCCTGACGGGTCACGGGCGAGCTGCGCGCGGGAACGCACCAAGTTCCCGCGCCGCGCGCCGCACGCCATTGTCGCGCGGGCTAAGCCGGCACGGCCTCGGCACGTCCTGCCTCCTCCACCTTCTCCTGGCGCCATGCCGCGCGCCGGCGACCTCGTGGCCGCCGCCGCCGGGCGGTTCCGACGGGCGGTGGTCGCCGACGAAGGCGCGGCGAGGAGGCCGGCGAACGGCGCGGGAGAGGGTGCGCCCGGCGATGCGGCGTGGCCGGCGGCGAGGGCGGCACCGCGCGGCGCGGGCCGAGGAGGGTGCGCCCGCGGAGGAGCCGTCGACGGAGGCCGCTGCGAACATCGCGCCGCCCGCCGAGGCCGCCGACGCGCGTGCCGAGAGGAGGCCGGGCGGGCCGGCCGCCGCCGTTGGCGACCTTCGCCGCGAGCCCGCCGCCATGCGACGGCCCGTCACCCTGCCCGCGACGCCCGGGCGGACGCGCGAGCGCGGCCGCCAGAGCGCATGCGCCGGCGGCAGGACATCCACGAGGCCCGGCCCCGCCGCGTCCGCCGGAGCGCGCACCGCCGTGGAACGCGCCGCCCTGCAGGTGGAGCTATGCGGACGGATGATTCCGCCGCAGGAGGCGGAGCGCGCGGAGGTGCGGACGGAAAGGAGGAGGATGAAGGCCTCCGCCGATGCCGCCGCCGCCGCCCACGCCGCCGCCGCGCGCCCGGCGCGGGGGCTCCCGCCGGCCTCGAGTGAAATCCACGGCCCGACGGCCGAGGGTCGATGAGGCCGCCGGCCCCGTACGTATTTAGGATAGAAGTAGAAGCTATAAAAAAATGTAATGAGTTCTTTTTAATGAAAAATATTGTTTATGCCTATGACACGCGGGCCAGGGGCGGATGCGAGCGACCAGCCTTTCGCGTCCGTGGCCACGCAAACCCGGCCAAAATTTGTGCCGGTTTGCGTCGATCCGGACGCCGCGGGCATCCGTTTTAGGGATGGTCGCGGGCAGGGTTTTTGTCATAGACCCATCCGGACCAGTGCGAGATCCGCCAGTTGGAGATGCCCTTACAAGCTAGTGGCTAAGCACACGTAACGTTCAGCGGCCAAACTCCGGCCGGTATCTCTCCTGATCGATCCCTCCCTCAGCTAATTCATCAGTTCCACTTCCACCATGGCCGCAACAGTAGCAAGCACCGCAGGTTCCTCATCCTGTCTCAGCTTCGTCGCGGAATCCTTGATCCTTCCCACGCGAAATGGGAGCCTCTTCGCGTCGCTCTTCGCTCTCGTCTTCGCGCACACCTTCGTCTCCGTCGCCGTCGCCGTCGTGTTCGTCCAGCCTATCGCCGCCTCCGTCCTTCTCCAGGTGAAGTTGCTGATCAGGAACGATGTCCGCGTCCGCTACGCGGTAGAAAGCGACGGGTTCTGGGTGCCCGCGGAGAAGCTGCTCCTGTTCTACCTCGCCTACCTCGCCAGCAAGCTGGCCACTCAGGTCGCCGTCGCGCTCGCGGCCTCCGCGACTGCGTGCGGACGCCCGTGCTCGTTTGCCGAGCTCGTCCGCGGCAAGGCGGCCACGGGGAGGATCCGCGGCGCCTTGGCCACCGCCGCGCTCGTCGCCGTCCTCGAACTCGCGTCCACGGTTCTTCTCACGGCGTCACTCGTGGCTTGGTGGATGTACAGCGCCGCCCACACGGAAACCGGGGGCATGGAGTCTTTCATCTCCGGCTGCCTGCTGCTCCTCTTCCTCCTCGCTCTCATCTCCCACCTCTGCCTCGCCGCCGTCTTCACGCTGGCCATCGCCGTGTCGGCGGCAGAGGAAGGTGGCGGCGGGGGCTCTCATTTCCGGCGAGCGTGGCGGCTGGTGACCGCGAGGGCGAGGAGGAAGGAGGCCGCCGTGCTGGTGCTCGTGGCGAACCTCCTGCCGGCCGCCATCTACCCGGCGTACGCGTTTGCCGCGTACTGTGGTACCGCATGGGCTCTGGTCTTCGTGCCTGGATATCTCCTGCCGTCCACCGGCGCGCTGTTCCACTCCACGGTGGCCGCTACGGTGTTCTACCAACAGTGCATGGAGCACCATCAAGCCATCAAGGAAACAGCTGCCATTCCGTTGATGGCGAAGCTAGCTAGTTAATCTCAATCCTCTGGGAATAATTAACGATGTGATCAGCCGATCGATCCATGTATTGCCTCTGATACACAGAAAGATTCTTGTTCGGTGAGTAAAGATGGATCGACATGTCATTGAGACACGAGCTTAATAGATCAGCAGCCGAGATAACCGTTTCGATCGCAGCGTTCTGAAGGGAACAGAGTGGGGTGTGGGTCAGCGATAGGCTAGCTGCTCAACGATCGATTGCATGTCCAAAATTTGTGACATACTTATCTGTTGATCTTTCCAGTAAACTATTCAAGCGATGGGCTTATTGAAACTAATGCATGGGTACGGGGCACCCTAGTTGGCATAGGTTGATTTTTTCTTCTAAATCTCCATTTCATTGTTAAAGAAAATATGGAGCTAGGATATTCGGATAACCTGTCACCTTATATACATATATCTACTAATGTGCCTCAGAATACGTTTTAGATCTACAAAATAATGATGAGTGCGCGGGAAACAAACTGAGTTTTATTTTGCCTTTTAGAGGCACAAATTTGTGATTTTTTTTTTGTCAAACTGCAATGTATACTAGCTGTTTAGGGCAGCTAGAGTTAAGATAACAAAATATTTTGGCTGCAAGAGCTCATGACTACTAAATTGTTTAACAGCTTTATTGTTCAAAAGGAGGCTGATTGTTTAACTGTACTAAAAAGTACAACTAACACGTACCCCTACAGCCTTGTTTGTTACTAGAGTTTATTAAGGATTAGTGGAGATAATTTCCATCAAATTTAAAATCCCCATTTATTCTAAATGCATGTTTGGTGCTAGAGTATAAGCGAGTTTAATCCCCACATTTTTTTTCAAATTTTAGTGTATTTTTTTTGATCCCCAATACTCTACCACTACATAGTGGATTGAGGATGGGATTTTATAGGGATTGGGTGATGGCAACGATTTTACCAAATATTCTAGAGTATTATCCCCACTAATTCCTACAATATTCTAGCACCAAAGAAGACCTAAAAAGTACAACTAACCCCCATCCCCACCCCCACCCCCACGAGGGTAAAACGCTCGAGTTAGGAGGGATAGGCTACATTTGCTTCCCCCCGCCACCCTCTCCCGACTTCTCATGTACGGTAGGGTTTTTCTCTTCGTCCTACGTTCGTCATGCACAGTTGAGTGGAGTTAGTTTCCCCCTTTTCAAGTATCTCTCTTTCTGGTGGGCAGAGATACACCCCGCATGACCCATAGTGGAGTTAGTTTCCCACTTTAAGTATCTCTCCTTCAGTGAGGTTGGTCTTTTTTTTAAAATTCAATGAAAAACACCTCAAATCGTGTTTTCTCTCAACAATAAAAAAAAGCTTACCGCGGAGTTTTTTTCTTCCGAAACACAGTACATACATAAACGCTCACAAATATGCATATACACTTATCCCTAGGAATGCACATGTCATGGACATAAAGGGTACCTATTATTACTATACCTGGCTGGGCCCATTATGGAATTGCCCCAACACGAAGATTAGACAAGTTGGACCCGCACGTCATATCAACTTGGAGTACAAGAAATAGGACTACAGAATAACTCCTGTAACCCTAGGCTAGTTGCATATATAAAACAAGGCAGGGGCACCCCTTAGACATATGACAACATAAACACAATATTAGATTAGACACACACAACTCCGCCTTTGGCAACTCCTTGCAACACAATTATGATCATATACTGGATTGATAGTAGGATGTAGTGATCCTCCGCTGATGGGACGTGAACCTAGGTACGTAGTGTGCCTACTCCCGCTCCCGGAATCTCCATCGTTGTCTTCTCCTGAAACCCGAAGTCCATATCCATGGGCATTGCCGAGGTTACCCCTCATCAATTGGCGCCGTCCGTGGGGATTGCGACAACTGAATTTTGTCATCCAAGCGAGATCCCTTGTCATCAACCATTTTCATATCGCATCTAGGTAGAAGATCATGGAGTTCGCTATCGACCACTTCATCTGGCGGATGGCTAGATTTTTCCGTTGGTTATCTCTCGTCAGCACACACGCATATTCTACCCCTATGAACATCTTCGCGGGAAGCCAATAAAAAGCAAAGGGACATTTTTTTTTTAAAAAAAAAAGAGTGCAACACAATAACTCAAATGCGCAAACGTGCAACAGGCCCGTCAGATAAGTTACCAGGCCCTTATAATTTCTTCTGTCTCTCCTGTGGGCTGTTGATAGCCCAAAAGAAGATGGCTAGAAGTTACCCTTCGTTCCCTCAAGAAAAGAAAAAAGTCAGTGCGGCACAGTGGTTTGTTTGCGTGAGCGATCGGCAAAATTGACCGTTGAAAATCCGGTGGCCGTGATACAGACATACAGTCCATACAGAGAATCCTTCCTTGTATGCTCATTGAAGTAGTTAGCTTGCTAATGGACCTGCATAATTTCGTCCAAACAACGACCTAACTCTCTCGTAGTCTCGTGTCCCATTCGTTTAAGCAGGCTTATTTCACATTGAGCTGATCACGCCCCGATCTATCGGAATGGCGTTCTTTTCTTGTATGGCTGTGTCGCCAACGCTTGTCGTCGTCACCGCGGTCATCCTGACCATAATGTCGGCGGCGAGCTGCAGCCGGGTACCAGTGGCGATCAACGGCGAGGCTGGCGGCGAAGCGGCAGACCAGTGCGTGCACGGCTGCGTTGGGGAGATGCTGGCGTGCCAGGCGTTGGCCGGGTGCGCCGCCGTGACGGCCAGCGTGTCATCGCCGCGGAAGATGATCATGAGCCAGCGGCAGCTGCCCGGGCCGTGCGGCAGCGGCTGCGAGAACGAGTACCTTGGCTGCATCGACGTCTGCTAATCAGCTCCTGTATTACAGTATTAGTACAACGGCAATGCACATCAGCATTCAGTATATCGTCCCTGCAAAAAACATTCAGTATATCGTCCCACTTTACGGGAAACTCATCTGTCCTGAATTATTCTCTGTCAAAACGATAATTTAACACACAATACAACATCAATTCAATTTAAGATCTCTCTGCAGGCTCAGGGGATGACAGAGTTTCAGAGATTTTGGCCAGCTTATCCGTCAGAGGAATGGCAGGCTCGGGATGAAGCTCGACGCACCGGTAGTAGAACATCGTGGCGGCCACCGTGGAGTAGAGCTGCACGCCGGCGGACGGCAGAACAAACCCGTGCAGGCCGCCCAGCAAGAAGACGGACTCGCCCTGCGCGCAGTACAGAGCAAACGCGTACACCGGGTACGTGGCGACCGGCAGCACGACGCTCACCACGAGCACCTGAACAGCAGCTTCCTTCCTCCTCGCCGTGGTTGTCATGAAGCGCCACGCACGGAGGAGTGCGCTCGCACCGCCGCCGCCTTCGCAGCCTTCCTCCCGCGACGCCGACGCGGCGATGGCCACTTGGAAGACGGCGGCGAGGCAGAGCCGGAAGAGGAGAGCGAGCAGTAAAAGGAAGAGCAGGACGCCTTGCACGAAGGACTCCACGCCGCCAGTGTCCGAGTGGGCGGCGCTGTAGCTCCACCAGGACGCGAGGCACACTGCCAGGAAAGTCGTGGAGGCGAGCTCGACGGCGGCGACGAGGGCGGCGCCCGCGAAGAGGCCGCGGGGCGCCTTGTCGCGGAAGAGCCCGGCGAGCGAGGACGGTCGGTTGTCGCCGGAACCGAGAAGTGTGGCGGAGGCGGCGAGTGAGACGGTGGCCTGCGTGGCGAGCTTGCTGGCGAGGTACGCGAGGTAGAGGATGAGCAGCGCCACGGCGTGCTCCCGGATCTTGTCGGCCGACACGGCGTATGTCGCGTCGCGCCACGAGGAGAGGCCGTCGTGGAGCTGGACCGAGGCGAGAGGGTGCGCGAGGAGGACGGCGACGGCGAGGAAGACGAAGGTGTGGGCGAAGACGAGCGCGAAGACCGGCGCGAACAGCCTGGCGTTGCGCGTGGGGAGGAGCAGGGTTTCCTCGACGAAGCTGGCGCACGGAGACGACGATGAACCTGCTGTGGCGGCCATGGTGATCAGTCAAGTGAGCTGAGTGTTCGATCGCGAAGGAAATGTGTGCAGTTTGTCTATCAAGTGGTGGCCGGTGCTCATCGGAACAAAAAGAAGCGACGAGGAGACGACTTGGAAATTTAGGAGTGCAGGTCAGTCAACGCGGCGTGACTTGAGAAGAGTATGTTTGTTGTGGTCTCCGTCATTGCATTGTC
Organism: Lolium multiflorum; assembly: GCA_030979885.1. Classification (NCBI taxonomy): domain Eukaryota; kingdom Viridiplantae; phylum Streptophyta; class Magnoliopsida; order Poales; family Poaceae; genus Lolium; species Lolium multiflorum. The sequence goes on from CM061749.1 coordinate 322,186,387, forward strand.
CTCCTGTTTGGTATCGTCGCAAACTGGGGCGTTCCTCGTATTGTTCTTCTGTTGGCTGGCAAGAATTTTTGCCACAACGAACCACTTGTGAGCAGTTTGACAAACGTGCTGTGGTGGCCGGACGGCCAGGCGACACGTAGAGGGTTCATACTCACCCACGGGTCTAGTTGAAAGAGAATACCTTCTCCATCGCCTATGAAGATTGAAAAGTTGGTACACGGCAAACAAAATTTAAACGAGGCAAAAGATTTGCCATTTTTAATAATAAAGCAGAAGTACAGATGTTGGCTAGTTTATTACCGGGAAATCGGCACACAACCACACTGGCTACCCACAAAAGATACACACACCACCGAAGAGAGAATCGCTGTCGAGGTTGTTCACCAGCGTCATCCTCATCACCCTGCGGCGACTCCTACTTCACCGAAGAAACAACCACCAAAGAGAGGATCGCCGTCGAGGTTGTCCACCAGCGTCATCGTCATCACCTTTCGGCGACTCTGACTTCACCGAAGAAACAACCACCAATGGAGACCTCGTCGAAGCGGCACCGCGGAGCTCAATCCGGCCTATGCCAAACAAGCGACTCCTCGTGTAGAGACATGCATCTCCGACCGTGAGGCGAGCTCTAAGAGGAGATGCACAAGACCCGTGCCGAAGAAGATCTTCACCACCGGACCGCCCTTGCAAGTCATCATACGCTACTCAGATGAAGAATCTTGAAAGAACATAGCAGCTCTGACTTCACGACATGAGAAGACTAGCATGAAGAAACTCGGAAACGCCGGAAAGCCGACCAAACCATCTCCCATCCACGCCATCGTCGCCACACAAGATGCCCCACGGAAATCTCACATCGCCGTCCGCCAGCCGCAATGCCATGCAAGTCCAGCCCAGGAAAAGCATAAAGGGGAACTCGATCTTCAAGACAATGCACTCAAGGGGGAAAGCGGCATGAAGCGACGCCGTCATCCGGCCCTGCACCACAGGGCCTAGATGACATGAGCCACAGACTCATAAGTCATAAACAACATGCTTCTCACTACGGGAGAGCTCCAGTGTCCCGACGGCTGCCAGCCGTCGACACAGCACAGATGGCCGTCGGTGACCGTCGGCATAGCATCGTCGGCATAGTTCTGGTCGGGGATCGCCCGATCACCGTCGGCACAGACTGGCCGGCGAGATTGTTGTGCGACGGTATAACCGTCGGCATAGTATTTCAAAATTTTCAAATTATTTGATGAAAAAATATTCAAATTCTGTTTTTTGAAAAAAAATATTTTTTTATTTCTTTTTTTCAATTTTCTTCTTTTTATTTTTTACTTGTTAATCTTTCACAATCACACTTAGTGCACATAATCTTAGATCAAATTACACTTGTAGTCAAACTTACCACTTGGTCACCCATCCTCACACTACTCCCATCCTAGCACGCTTAACTTCTTGGTTCTCTTCGAATGAGCTTCCATGAAAGAAATGACACCTTGTTGTTAATACTACCATATCAATCATATTAACCCTTTGACCGTGATGCCACACCTCTATATTTTTGAATTCTAATCAATTACTTAAGTAAACAACAATGAATATATATATATATAATAATGTAGAATTTGAAAAACAATTAAATGATTTTATTTTTTTGTCTTTTTATTTAATATGGAATAATTAATATCGGTAAATGTGAATTTGGCAAATAATATGTCGAAATTGATCAGAAAAATGAGAGGAATACAAATATGACATTCATATCATATTTTGAATCTACATAGTTAATTTACCCAAAAATCATGAGCATTAGATCAAGTACCTCTAGTTTAAATCTTGTTGACTTTATTGAAAATGAGGTGGGAAACGGCCTCGGCATGGCATAGTTTGCCGAAATGAGGTCATATTTGGCACGTGTGTGGGCCCTAGGATGGGAAGCAAGACCCCGGATGCGGGTTTCTAATCCGATCCACGGGCGACCATTGATGACCCACAAGTATAGGGGGTGTATCGTAGTATCTTCGATAAGTAAGAATGTCGATCCCAACGAGGAGCAGAAGGTGTTGGCAGCAGTTTCGATGAAGATTCACTGTAAATGCTCACAGACAAGTATTCAGGGGGTTTTGATATTGCGATAAATAAAGTACAAGTAAATAAAATACGAGAGAAATAATTGCAGCGAGTGGCCCAATCCTTTTTAGCACAAAGGACAAGCCGGTTTGATTACTTATAATGACCAAACGTTCCTGAGGACACATGGGGATTTTAGTCTAGTGCTTTCGCTACATACAGCTGATTAATCTTCATTGTTTTGATAAGTGTTGTGTGGGTGAACCTATGCTAATGCACCGCCCTTCCTAGGACTAATACATACTTGTGATTATACCCTTGCAAGCATCCGCAACTACAAGAAAGTAATTAAGATAAATCTAACCACAGCCTTAAACTCTGAGATCCTGCGATCCCTCCTGCATCGATATACTAACGGGGGCTTAGGTTTCTGTCACTCCGGCAACCCCGCAATTAGCAACCGAATACAAGATGCACTCCCCTAGGCCCATAAATGGTGAAGTGTCGTGTAGTCGACGTTCACACGACACCACTAGAAGAATGACACCACAACTTAAATATCATAACATTGAATATTACTCAACCATAATTCACTACTAGCATTTAGACTTCACCCATGTCCTCAAGAACTAAACGAACTACTCACGAGACATCATTTGGAATACAATCAGAGGTGATATGATGATGAATAACAATCTGAACATAAACCTTGGTTCAATGGTTTCACTCAATAGCATCTACAACAAGCATAGAATAACACCGGGAGAGTTTCCCATCAAACAATCAAGATTTAACCCGAATTGCTACAGCGATGACGAGGTGCAGCGGTGGTGATGGTGGTGTAGATGGTGGAGATGATGATGATGGTGATGGAGATGATGTCCCGCTCGATGACGATGGCGATGGCGATTTCCCCCGGAGGGAATTTCCCCGGCGGATTCCTGCCCGCCAGAGCTCTTTTCTCTCGGTGTTCTCCGCCCGCAGAGGCGGTGTAACCTTCGTGAGGATCCTCGTGGCTTAGGTTTTCGGGACAAAGGAGTACGCGAAGAAAAGGAGGCGAAAGGGTCGTGGCCCCCGGAGCATAGGGTGGCGCGGCCGGGCCACGGCCGCGCCGCCTATGGTCTGGGCCCACAGTGGCCCCTCTCTTCCCTTCTGGCTCCCTCCGTCATTTGGAAAAATAGGAATTTACGTGAAATTCCCTTCCACGCTGATCTTCCGAAATATTGCGTTCGACGGTGCTTTTTCCAGCAGAATCCTGGCTCCTGCTTGATCCTCCAATGATGATGAAACATGCAAAATAGATGAAATAACATAAGTATTGTGTCCCAATATGAAATATATCAATGAATAACAGCAAATTATGATACAAAATAGTGATGCAAATTGGACGTATCAACTCCCCCAAGTTAGACCTCGCTTGTCCCAAACTGAGCTCGATAAACAAGACCACATGTTTATGGAGTGAAGAGTCGATAAATAAAATACGGACAAGAAGCATCATATTCATTCACACAAGACATTCTAGTAAACAACTTCCTCATATAACTCATCTTGAAATAAGTAAAGAGAAATCACAAGTAAAAGTGCATAAGAAATCATAATTGGTGATGGCAAACTTTGTTCTTGGTCAGAGAACTACTAACGGATTGTACTTCTAAGCAAAGCTTTCATAGAATTTATAGCTGAGCCTTCATATTAAGCATGACAATCTCTTCATAATCATTGATAACTTCAAAGTCATATTCATTCGATAAAATTGGTACTAAACAAGAAAGTATAAAAGACATGATTAACTGAATCATAGCATAAATGATTGGTTCACAACAACTCAATTGCTTGCTTGAGATAGAGAGAAATAGGTTTACTGACTCAACATAAAAGTAAAAGACAGGCCCTTCGCAGAGGGAAGCAGGGATTAAATCATGTGCTAGAGCTTTTCAAGTTTTGAAATCATATAGAGAATAAAAGTAAGATTTTGAGAGGTGCTTGTTGTTGTCAACGAATGGTAGCGGGCACTCTAACCCCCTTGCCAAACGAACCTTCAAAGAGCGGCTCCCATGAGGGACGGCATCTCTACCAGCAAGGTAGATCATCCCCTTCTCTTTTGTTTACACATGTATTTTAGTTTTATTATGGGTGACACTCCCCCAACCTTGGCTTTCTCAATCCATGGCTAACCGAATCCTCGGGTGCCTTCCAACATTCACATACCATGGAGGAGTGTCTATTGCAAAATTAAGTTGCTTACTGATGAATCAGAGCAAAACATGTGAAGAGAATTATTAATGAAAGTTATTAATTGGGAACCCCGTTGCCAGCTCTTATTGCAAAATTATTGATAAGCGGATGTGCCGCTAGTCCATTGGTGAAAGTCAACAAGATTGAAAGATAAAACACCACATACTTCCTCATGAGCTATAAAACATTGACACAAATAAGGAGTAGTAGTTTGAATAATTTTAAAGGTAGCACATGAAGTATTTACTTGGAATGGCAGAAAATACCATGTAGTAGGTAGGTATGGTGGACACAAATGGCATAGGTTTGGTCTAAGGTTATGGATGTATGAGAAGCATTCCCTCTCGATACAGGTCTTTGGCTAGCAAGGTTTGATAGCAAGCATAAAGGTTGAGGGAAACAAACAAATATACATATGATAGAAACAATCATGCATCTTTCTCATAAGTTCAAGCAATTTTAACTTTAGAATACTAGGCATAGAGATAATAGAGTAATGTATCTAAGTGTATTTCTCTCCTTCATTAAACATCAAGATGTTGTTGCTATTGACCAATGCTAAGTTTGCCAAAACCAAATAGATTTACTTGATGCTCCCAGAGTGATATCAATACTCATGTCAAGAGTAATCATATAATGGAGATTGTAAACTAAAATAAGGTGTGCAAAAAGTAAATGATAAGACTTCTCATTAATATTTCATAATGATAACTCACACCAACGGATACATAGATAACTAACTAAGAGAGATACTTCCACATTGCATACTATTCCATATGATAACTTCCCTACTCATGATATGACACTACTTGATAGTAAAAGATAAAGGTGGTGATGTGATACCGCGGCACTCCCCCAAGCTTGGAACAAACCAAGGGGATGCCAATACCGATGATGAATTACTCCTTCGGTGATGATGGTGAATCTTTGTCGTCATCAGACTTCCATGGAAGAGGCCCTCCATCAACAAAAGACATCTTGGTCTCCGGAAACCTGAAACTAGCAGCATGACTTATGCGCTTAAACCTGTTTTCATACTCACAGTTCGATTATGGACATCATAGAGTTGAGCTTGGAGTTTGTTGGTGGTATCGTGAAGTGAGAAGATATCGTCCCACAACTTTGCAGTCTCCTTCTTGTGTCCATCAATGAGTTCAGACACAATCTTGTGGAAGATATCCACTTCACGCTCAGCCATCTTCTTGTAGTTGAAAACCTCTGTTCCAGCTTCTCCATCCTGTCTTCCAAGCTCCCTTCTCCCTTAGGACCCCGGACATCTTTGATCGCAACTCTCCATCCACGAGCTGCAACTCTTTGGGGTGCATCTTCAGCTCGTTCATGTACGGGTTGACGACGTCCTCAAAGAAGCTGTCCTTCGGAGTTCCCGACGAAGACATGATGGATCTAGATCCGAAGCAGATCGGCAGAAAACAGCTCGAAACAAAACACGACGAGAAAACGATATTACGGACCTCCAGGGGTCCGGGGAATTATATAGCAAATATTTACGACAAAAGGAAGGTTCCGGTCGAAAACGAGTCGGAAAGGAGCAACGAGGCGGACCATAGGTCGGCGCGGCCGGGGGGGCCGCGCCGCCTATGGTGGCACGCCGCGCGTCTTTTCCACTCCGTTTCGATTCCGTAATTTTTCATATTTTCCAAAAACAGCAAAAATAATGTTCTGAAAGGTAAACACGGACTTTTTATTACCTATACTGTTACCTATTCAAAGTCCAGTTCTGGCGGACTGTCAATTTGTCCTTTGATGAAAGCCTCCGGTGTTTCCACTTGAATAATATCAACATCAACATTATAAGAATCGTCCGAGATATAATGCTTGAGTCTTTGTCCATTCACCACTTGTGTGGCATTGCCTTGGAGAGAGCTAATTTTAATTGCTCCTGAACGATACACCTCCTCAACAACATATGGTCCTTCCCACTTCGAGAGTAATTTCCCTGCAAAGAATCTGAGACGAGACCGATACAATAGAACTTGATCTCCAACATTAAATTCTCTTTTGATGATCCTTCTATCATGCCATTTCTTAACTTTTTCTTTAAAGAGTTTAGCATTTTCATAAGCTTCACTTCTCCATTCATCTAGAGAACTTAATTGCAACAACCTCTTATTACCGGCTAATTTAGGATCTTTATTTAATTCTCTAACAGCCCAATAAGCTTTGTGCTCTAGTTCTAAAGGTAAATGACAAGCTTTTCCATAAACCATTTTATAAGGTGACATTCCCATAGGATTTTTATAAGCAGTTCTATAGGCCCATAATGCTTCTTTCAATTTGCTAGGCCAATTCTTTCTAGATTTATTAACGGTCTTACCCAAGATAGCTTTAATCTCTCTATTTGATAATTCTACTTGACCGCTAGTTTGAGGGTGATAAGCGGAAGCAATTCTATGATTAATACCATACTTAGCAAGAGTTTTTCTAAAACCTCCATGAATGAAATGAGAACCTCCATCAGTCATAATATATCTAGGTACTCCAAATCTAGGAAATATAATATCTACAAGCATTTTTATAGAGGTCTCACCATCGGCACTTTTTGTAGGTATAGCTTCTACCCATTTAGTAACATAATCAACAGCAAGTATATGAGTGTTACCGTCTGAAGAAGGGAAAGGACCCATGAAGTCGAATCCCCAACAATCGAATGGTTCAATAACAAGAGTATAATTCATAGGCATTTCATTGCGTCTGGAGATATTACCAACTCTTTGACATTCATCACAAGATAAGATAAACTTCCTTGCATCTTTGAAGAGTGTTGGCCAATAAAAACCTGATTGTAGAACCTTCTGCGCGGTTCTATCTCCAGCGTGATGTCCTCCATAAACACTTCCATGACATTTATTCAATATCTCCTGTTGTTCATATTCAGGAACACATCTTTGCATAATACCATCCACTCCTTCTTTATATAAGTGTGGGTCATCCCAAAAATAATGCCTCAAGTCATAAAAGAATTTCCTCCTTTGCTGAGCTGAAAAGGTTGGAGGCAAATACTTCGAAACAATAAAGTTAGCATAATCTGCATACCAAGGGCTCTCTCGCGAGCTCACCTTTATTACAGCCAATTGTTCATTTGGAAAACTATCATTAACAGGAACAGGATCATAAGCAATATTTTCCAATCTAGACAAATTATCAACAACAGGATTATCAGCACCTTTCCTATCTATAATATGTAGATCAAATTCTTGCAAAAGAAGTACCCATCTAATAAGCCTTGGCTTAGCATCTTTCTTTGTCATAAGGTATCTAATTGCAGCATGATCAGTATGAATTGTAACTTTCGAATCAACAATATAGGGTCTAAACTTATCACAAGCAAAGACTACAGCTAACAATTCTTTTTCAGTTGTAGCATAATTTCTTTGAGCAGCATCAAGAGTCTTACTAGCATAATGAATAACATTTAATTTCTTATCTACCCGCTGTCCAAGAACAGCGCCTACAGCAAAATCACTAGCATCACACATAATTTCAAAAGGCAAATTCCAATCAGGAGGTTCGACTACAGGAGTTGTTAAGGCTTTCTTTAGAGTTTCAAAAGCTTCCTTACAATCATCATCAAAAACAAAAGGTACATCTTTTTGAAGAAGATTAGTAAGAGGCTTTGAAATTTTAGAGAAATCTTTAATAAATCTCCTATAAAACCCAGCATGACCAAGAACACTACGAATACCTTTAACATCCCTCGGATAGGGCATCTTCTCAATTGCTTCAACTTTAGCTCTATCAACTTCAATACCTCTCTCGGAAATTTTATGTCCCAATACAATTCCTTCATTAACCATAAAGTGGCATTTCTCCCAATTAAGAACAAGGTTAGTTTCTTCACATCTCTGCAAAACTTTATCGAGGTTTCGCAGCAATTATCAAAAGAATTCCCATAGACAGAAAAATCATCCATGAACACCTCTACAATACTTTCGCAAAAACCATGAAAAATAGCAGACATGCATCTTTGAAAAGTAGCAGGAGCATTACATAAACCAAAAGGCATACGCCTATAAGCATAAGTTCCATAAGGACAAGTAAAAGTGGTTTTCTCTTGATCTTTAGCTTTAACAGCAATTTGTGAAAACCCAGAATAACCATCAAGAAAACAAAAATGAGTATTTTTAGACAACCTTTCTAACATTTGATCAATAAAGGGTAAAGGGTAATGATCTTTCTTAGTAACTTTATTAACTTTTCGAAAATCAATGCACATTCTATAACCTACAACTATTCTTTGAGAATAAGCTCATCATTATCATTAGGCACAACAGTCATTCCTCCTTTCTTAGGAACACAATGCACAGGACTAACCCATCTACTATCAGCAATAGGATATATAATACCAGCTTCAAGGAGTTTTAATACCTCGTTTCTTACCACTTCCTTCATCTTCGGAATTAGACGACGTTGATGTTCAACAACAGGCTTTGCATCATCTTCCATATTAATAGCATGTTGGCAAATAGAAGGAGAAATCCCTTTCAAATCATCAAGAGTATAGCCAATAGCTCCTCGGTGTTTCTTCAATATTTCCAATAACCTTTCTTCCTCAATCTCTGAAAGCTTAGAACTAATAATAACAGGATATATTTTCTTATCATCAATATGAGCATATTTAAGATTGTCAGGTAAAGGCTTTAAATCAAAAAGGATCTTCCTTTGGTGGCGGTGTTGTACCCAAATCTTCCACCGGTAAATCATGCTTGAGAATAGGTTGGCGAAGAAAAATTTCCTCAAGCTCATCTCTTTCTTTCCTAAAAGCTTCACTTTCACTATCCTCCAGATGTTGCTGCAAAGGGTTATTAGGAACAAGAACAATAGATGCACACTGCTCCATTTTAAAATCATTACTAGGAAAGTCAACTTTATAAGGAGTTTTGGTAAATTTAGAAAAGTTAAATTCATAAGGTTCACCAGCAAATCTAGTCAAAATTTTCTCTTTCTTACAATCTATAATAGCTCCACAAGTATTTAGAAAAGGTCTACCAAAAATGATAGGACAATGATCACTAGCAGCAGAACCAAGTACCAAAAAGTCAGCAGGATATTTAATCTTACCACATAGAACTTCCACATCTCGAACAATACCAATTGGAGAAATAGTTTCTCTATTAGCCAGATGAATAACCACATCAATATCTTCAAGTTCACAAGAACCAATTTCGTGCATAATCTCCGTGTAAAGTTCATAAGGAATAGCACTAACACTTGCACCAATATCACATAAACCATAATAGCAATGATCACCAATTCTAACAGAGATAGCATAGGAACACTAACTTGTTTGGATTTATTAGGATGTGAAACAATATTAGAAGCATCTTCACAGAAAATAATATGACCATCCTCCACATTTTCAGTCACAAGATCTTTAACTATAGCAACAACAGGTTCAATTTTAATTTGTTCTTCAGTTCTTTAGGTTTCTTTTCACTTTTATTAACCGCACTAGATATGACAGAGTACTCCTTCATTTTAGCAGGGAAAGGAGTTTTTTCAATATAAGCTTCAGGAATAACATTATCAACAGTTTCAACCACTACACATTTGTTTACAGATGAATCAATTTTATCTTTATACGGTTCATGATACTTATCAAAATTATTCTTAGGCAGTTCATAATGAGAGGCAAAAGCTCTATAAAGATTTGCAACAACTTGGGAATCAAGACCATATGTAGCACTCATATTACGAAATTTATCAGGTATCCATAAAAGCTTCAATGCATTTATAATCATAAATTATACCTGATTCTCTATCTTTGTCGTTCTCCCATCCTTCAGTATTTTCTTGGATCCGATCAAGAAGGTCCCTTTTAAACTCTTCATTCTTGCGTGTAAATGATCCAGAACAAGAAGTATCCAGCAAGGTCTTGTCTTGAAAAGAAAGTCTTGCATAGAAATTATCAATAATAACATTACCAGAAAGCTCATGAATGGGGCATTTGAGCATTAAAGACTTCAATCTCCCCCAGCTTGGGCGATACTCTCTCCATCATGAGGCCAAAAATTATATATGCGGTTCCGATCTTTGTGAATTTCACTTGGAGGATAAAATTTGGAATAGAATAAAGGCACAATGTCCTCCCAATCAATAGAATCACCATTCTTCAGCAATTTATACCAGTGCGCCGCTTTACCAGACAGCGATATAGTGAATAGTTTCTTTCTAACTTCATTCATAGAAATACCTGCACATTTGAATAACCCGCATAATTCATGCAAAAACAATAAATGATCACCAGGATGATACAGTTCCATCCCCTTCATAGCGTTATCCATAACACGTTCAATAATTTTCATAGGTATTTTATATGGTACTACTTCCTCACCTGGCGCTTCATCCACTACCGTTGCAGTAGTAGTAGATTTCCCAAATAGAAATTGAAGAGAAGATCTCTCCATAATGATTTATAGCAGCAGGCAGAAATAAAATCAGCACAAACAGTGAATTTCCTTACCAATTCCGCTTACCAATAGCGCTTCACTCCCCGCACCGGCGCCGAAAATAGTCTTGATGACCCACAAGTATAGGGGTGTATCGTAGTATCTTCGATAAGTAAGAATGTCGATCCCAACGAGGAGCATGTTGGCAGCAGCTGATGAAGGATTCACTATAAATGCTCACACACAAGTATTCGGGGGTTTTGATATTGCAGATAAATAAAGTACAAGTAAATAAAATACGAGAGAAATAATTGCAGCGAGTGGCCCAATCCTTTTTAGCACAAAGGACAAGCCGGTTTGTTTACTTATAATGACCAAACGTTCTGAGGACACATGGGGATTTTAGTCTAGTGCTTTCGCTACATACAACTGATTAATCTTCATTGTTTTGATAAGTGTTGTGTGGGTGAACCTATGCTAATGCACCGCCCTTCCTAGGACTAATACATACTTGTGATTATACCCTTGCAAGCATCCGCAACTACAAGAAAGTAATTAAGATAAATCTAACCACAGCCTTAAACTCGAGATCCTGCGATCCCTCCTGCATCGATATACTAACGGGGCTTAGGTTTCTGTCACTCCGGCAACCCCGCAATTAGCAACCGAATACAAGATGCACTCCCCTAGGCCCATAAATGGTGAAGTGTCGTGTAGTCGACGTTCACACGACACCACTAGAAGAATGACACCACAACTTAAATATCATAACATTGAATATTACTCAACCATAATTCACTACTAGCATTTAGACTTCACCCATGTCCTCAAGAACTAAACGAACTACTCACGAGACATCATTTGGAATACAATCAGAGGTGATATGATGATGAATAACAATCTGAACATAAACCTTGGTTCAATGGTTTCACTCAATAGCATCTACAACAAGTATAGAATAACACCGGGAGAGTTTCCCCAAACAATCAAGATTTAACCCGAATTGCTACAGCGATGACGAGGTGCAGCGGTGGTGATGGTGGTGTAGATGGTGGAGATGATGATGATGGTGATGGAGATGATGTCCCGCTCGATGACGATGGCGATGGCGTCGATTTCCCCCTCCGGGAGGGAATTTCCCCGCGGATTCCTGCCCGCCGAGAGCTCTTTTCTCTCGTGTTCTCCGCCCCGCAGAGGCGGCTCAGAATTCTTCGTGAGGATCCTCGTGGCTTAGGTTTTCGGGACGAAGGAGTACGCGAAGAAAAGGAGGCGAAAGGGGCCGGCCCCCCGCAGGGTGGCGCGGCCAGCCCAGGGGCCGCGCCGCCCTAGTCTGGGGCACAGTGGCCCCTCTCTTCTTCCCCTTCTCCCTCCGTCATTTGGAAAAATAGGAATTTACGTGAAATTCCCTTCCACGGTGATCTTCCAACATTGTTCGACGGTGCTTTTTCCACAGAATCCTGGCTCCTGCTTGATCCCAATGATGATGAAACATGCAAAATAGATGAAATAACATAAGTATTGTGTCCCAATATGAAATATATCAATGAATAACAACAAATTATGATACAAAATAGTGATGCAAATTGGACGTATCAACTCCTTTCATTTTTAGCGTGCCCAAACGGTTTTTATTTGTGAAGCAGCTACATGGGCGCATTTTAGTATGACGAGAAACCTCCGTGCGATGATAGTAGACCACCTATGCACCACCTATCAAATGTCATGTGCATGTGTTAGCTTTTTGGGAAACCATGCGGCTTCCGGCGGTGTCCTGTCGAATCCGCTGGAAACTGACCGGATTTAAACTAGGGCTCAACTATCCGTCGCTCCGGAAAAAGTTTTAGTTCTACAACGCATCATTATATGTGCTAATTTTTGTCCGTTTAGTTTGTTCGTGAATGGGTGCACTCGCACGCCCGATACGGCGATACCGCATGTCCCGGGGGGCCTGTTTTGGCCAGATGGCGGTATGAACGAAGTCAAAAAATCCCACGGAGCCGCGTGGCGTCATTTTTTTTATGTAATAGTAACTATTTCGTTTGTCAAAACTAGGATATAGCAATTATTTTGAAAAACCCTTCACGAAAAGAGCTATCACATCCGGAGTTCTATGGATTTTAGGGGAATTGAGGTGGGAAACGGCCTCGGCATGGCATAGTTTGCCGAAACGAGGTCATATTTGGCACGTGAGTGGGCCCTAGGATGGGAAGCAAGACCCCGGGTGCGGATTTCTAATCCGACCCACGGCCACCATTTTTTCATTTTTAGCGTGCCCAAACGGTTTTTATTTGTGAAGCAGCTACATGGGGCGCATTTTAGTATGACGAGAAACCTCCGTGCGATGATAGTAGACCTCCTATGCACCACCTATAAAATGTTCTGTGCATGCGTTAGCTTTTTGGGAAACCATGCGGCTTTCGGTGTCCCGCCGAATCGCCGGAAACCGGATTTGAACTAGGGCTCAACTATCCGTCGCTCCAAAATTCCGGAAAAAATGTTTTTAGTTCTACAACGCATCATTATATGTGCTAATTTTTGTCCGTTTAGTTTGTTCGCGAATGGGTGCACCCGCACGCCCGATACGGCGATACCGCATGTCCCGGGGGGCTGTTTTGGCCAGATGGCAGTATGAACGAAGTCAAAAAATCCCACGGAGCCGCGTGGCGTCATTTTTTATGTCATAGTAACTATTCCGTTTGTCAAAACTAGGATATGGCAATTATTTTGAAAACCCTTCACGAAAAGAGCTATCACGTCCGGAGTTCTATGGATTTCAGGGAAATGAGGTGGGAAACGGCCTCGGCATGGCATAGTTTGCCGAAACGAGGTCATATTTGGCACGTGAGTGGGCCCTAGGATGGAAGCAATACTCGGTGCGGATTTCTAATCCGACCCACGGGCGACCATCTTTTCATTTTTAGCGTGCCCAAACGGTTTTTATTTGTGAAACAACATGGGGGGCATTTTAGTATGACGAGAAACCTCCATGCGATGATAGTAGACCACCTATGCACCACCTATCAAATGTCATGTGCATGCATTAGCTTTTTGGGAAACCATGCGGCTTCCGGCGGTGTCCCGCCAAATCCGCTGGAAACTGACCGGATTTAAACTAGGGCTCAACTATCCGTCGCTCCAGAAATTCCGGAAAAAATGTTTTTAGTTCTACAACGCATCATTATATGTGCTAATTTTTGTCCGTTTAGTTTGTTCGCGAATGGGTGCACCCGCACGCCGTACGACGATACCGCATGTCCCGGGGGCCTGTTTTGGCCAGATGGCAGATGAACGAAGTCAAAAATCCACGGAGCCGCGTGGCGTCATTTTTTATGTCATAGTAACTATTCCGTTTGTCAAAACTAGGATATGGCAATTATTTTTAAAAACCCTTCACGAAAAGAGCTATCACGTCCGGGTTCTATGGATTTCAGGGAAATGAGGTGGGAAACGGCCTCGGCATGGCATAGTTTGCCGAAACGAGGTCATATTTGGCACGTATGTGCCCTAGGTAAGCAATACCCTGACACCGATTTCTAATCCGACCCACGAGCGACCATTTTTCATTTTTGGCGTGTGTGAAAGCCATGAAACCTCGAACATTATAGCTCATTTCTAAGAAAAATTATTTAGGTATTTGAAATATTCCATTTTTGATATTTTTCTATGATAGATCTTGGTTTTCTGCAAAATTTGATATATTATACTTATTTTTCTCAGTTAGAATGATTTAGTTATGCTTTTTTGAAGACTGCCGTGGAGAAATAGGAAAAAGCTATGCCGATGGTTATACCGTCGGCACAGGTCTGTAGTGAAAAAAAAATAAAAAAAATGTTGTGCCGACGGCCAGACTGGTCCTGTGCCGACAGCCAGACTGGTCCTGTGCCGACGGTGACCGTCGGCACCTCCAGCCTGTACCGACGGCCAATTTAACACCGACGGCCATCCTTGTCGCCGCGCTCCGGAGGCTCCTGTGCCGACGGCCCCGACATTTGGCCGTCGGCACATCGCCTAGCCGTCGGCGTACAGCAATTCTTCCGTAGTGTCTCAAACTAACTTGCATTTCTCGTGAGTGGCACGCTTCTTCCTTCCCACCGTAGGTTGTAGTGCCCGTAAGACAGTAACATGTAACTTACTGTGTAATTATAGTAGGTGAGAGCACTAATTGTAGCGTGCACGGGAGGTTCAGTGCATTGTCCCACATTCTCTCTTTTTCTTCTGTACATAATATGTCAGCTCTATTACTACTAGCTCTAAAATTTAAAAGTTCTATATTTTCTATACTAGAAATTCAATTGAAATATCATTTGAAAATTTAGGTTCCAGTGAAAAGGGCTTCAAAACAATACCAATTTTAATAATATTTGAAAACCAACTTTTGAAACATGATGAAATTTTAAAAGAACTTAATGAAACCTAGCGGAAATATTGTTGTGTTCCACCAAGATACATCATGTTCCTTCATGTTTCAGAATTCAGTTTCTAAAACTTGTCAGAATATATTTGAAGTTGGTCTTTGTCGTTGCCTAATCGACGATACCTCGGAGGAGGGATCCTCACGAGGGGGAGAAGAAGTAGGGGCCATAGGGCGGAGTGCACACGGGACGGTGGTACGCGAGTTACCCAGCTTCGAACACCCGCACGATGACGGGCCTACTGCGCTTGTCTGAATTATCCGGGCGCTTGCGCGTTGTTACAATGGTTGTGGTTGTGCCTCTAGGGCTCCCGAGATCCGGCTTATAAAGGCGCACGGATCTAGGGTTTACATGGAGAGTCCTAGCCGGATTACAGATTGCCTAGTCTACGTTACAATATCTTGCCGTGTATGTCAAGGATCCGCCTCCCCTATACGTCGTACTGGATCCGGGTTCCTCATGGGCCTCCACGGATCCGGGTTCCTCCAAAGGTCGGTACGGATCCGGCTATCTGATCCTGGGCCGGACTTCATCCTTCATGATCAACAGCAACTGGGCCGCCCGATGGGC
This sequence comes from Lolium multiflorum, assembly GCA_030979885.1. Classification (NCBI taxonomy): domain Eukaryota; kingdom Viridiplantae; phylum Streptophyta; class Magnoliopsida; order Poales; family Poaceae; genus Lolium; species Lolium multiflorum. Next base: position 322,202,072 of record CM061749.1, read on the forward strand.
CTCATGCCACCATCACCGTCTATGGGCCACCCGGGCTTGCCGGATCTAGGCACTGTCGATGGTACACCCATGAAGTATACCCACAACAGTAGCCCCCGGAGTTCTCCGAGTTTCTCCTGCAGTTTCCGCCATGCTTGTACCTTATGATCTCCGGCATTGATGGTAACGCGGTGAAAGTTGAAGAACTCCAACTTCATATCTTCTTTTTTCCAACTATAAGTCGGAAGATTTCCCATCCTGCGGGACTTCATCCATCGACAGCCTTAAAGCATGTTTCCGGGTTACTCCCCTGCTTGCGAATGTGAACTGCTTATCTTCGCACTTTTACCCGGAGTCTTGACAGACTCAAACGGTTCCACCAATTCTGGCGCCATTTTCGCGTGGTTTGTGCGGTAACTTATCTCTAGCCATTTTTACTGTTAGGGTTTGGGACACGTGTCAAGCATCCAACGGCGCGACGCTTGCGGGATGCGGAGCACGAATCTCATCCCTCAGCCTATAAATATCCACCGTCAACCCTATCTTCTCATTCACCCCCATTCTCACCTCTCTACACAGCGCCGCCTGATACGTCTCCAACGTATCGATAATTTCTTATGTTCCATGCTACTTTATTGATGATACCTACATGTTTTATGCACATTATATGTCATATTTATGCATTTTCTGAACTAACCTATTAACAAGATGCCGAAGAGCCAGTTGTTTTTCTGCTGTTTTTGGTTTCAGAAATCCTAGTAAAGAAATATTCTCGAATTGGACGAAACTTTCGCCCAGGGTCCTATTTTTGCACGAAGCTTCCGTAAGACCGAAGACCTAACGGAGTGGGGCCACGAGGCAGCCAGGGGGGTGGCCGGCGCGGCCCAAGCCCTGGCCGCGCCGGCCTGCCCCCGTCCCTCGTGTGGCCCCTCGCGTTGACCTTCCGCCTACTTAAAGCTCCCGTCGCGAAACCCCCCGAGAGCCACGATACGGAAAACCTTACAGAGACGCCGCCGCCGCGAATCCCATCTCGGGGATTCTGAGATCGCCTCCGGCACCCTGCCGAGAGGGATTCATCTCCGGAGGATTCTTCATCGCCATGATCGCCTCCGGAGTGATGAGTGAGTAGTTCACCCCTGGACCATGGGTCCATAGCAGCTAGATGGTCGTCTTCTCCTTGTTGTGCTTCATTGTTAGATCTTGTGAGCTGCCTAACATGATCAAGATCATCTATATGTAATTCTATATGTTGTGTTTGTCGGATCCGATGGATAGAGAGTACTATGATTATGGTGATTATCAATCTATTGTTCATGTGTTGTTTATGATCTTGCATGCTCTCCGTTATTAGTAGAGGCTCTGGCCAAGTTTTTACTCTTAACTCCAAGAGGAGTAATTATGCTCGATAGTGGGTTCATGCCTTCATTGATACCTGGGAAGTGACAGAAAGTTCTAAGGTTGTGATGTGCTTGCCACTAGGGATAAAACATTGATGCTATGTCTAAGGATGTAGTTATTGATTACATTACGCACAATACTTAATGCAATTGTCTGTTGCTTTGCAACTTAATACTGGAGGGGTTCGGACGATAACCTGAAGGTGGACTTTTTAGGCATAGATGCATTGGATGGCGGTCTATGTTCTTTGTCGTAATGCCCAATTAAATCTCACTATATTTACCATGTCATGTATATGCATTGTTATGCCTTTCTCTATTTGTCAATTGCCCGACTGTAATTTGTTCACCCAACATGCTTTTATCTTATGGGAGAGACACCTCTAGTGAGCTGTGGACCCCGGTCCTATTCTTTACATAGCATACAATCTACTTGTTTTACTGTTTTCTTTGCAAACATCTTCCACTCGATACGTTTAATCCTTTGTTACAGCAAGCCGGAGATTGACAACCTCACTGTTTCGTTGGGGCAAAGTACTTTGGTTGTGTTGTGCAGGTTCCTAGTTGGCGCCGGAATCCCTGTTGCGCCGCATCACATTTCGCGACCATCAACCTTCAACGTGCTTCTTGGCTCCTCCTGGTTCGATTAAACCTTGGTTTCTTTGAGGGAAAACTTGCTACCGTGCGCATCATACCTTCCTCTTGGGGTTCCCAACGAACGTGTGAGTTACACGCCATCAGCTCTTTTTCTGGGCCGCTGCCGGGAGATCAAGACACGCTCAAGGGAGTCTCCACTTCTCAATCTCTTTACTTTGTTTTTGTCTTGCTTTATTTTATTTATTACTTTGTTTGCTGCACTAAATCAAAATACAAAAATTAGTTGCTAGTTTTACTTTATTTGCTATCTTGTTTGCTATATCAAAAACACAAAAAAATTAGTTACTTGCATTTACTTTATCTAGTTTGCTTTATTTATTGTTGCTAAAATGGCCAACCCTGAAAATACTAAGTTGTGTGACTTCACAAATGCAAATAATAATGATTTCCTATGCACACCTATTGCTCCACCTGCTACTACAGCAGAATTCTTTGAAATTAAACCTGCTTTACTAAATCTAGTCATGAGGGAACAATTTTCTGGTGCTAGTTCTGATGATGTTGCTGCCCATCTCAATAATTTTGTTGAACTTTGTGAAATGCAAAAGTATAAAGATGTAGATGGTGATATTATTAAATTGAAAGTGTTTCCTTTCTCATTAAGAGGAAGAGCTAAAGATTGGTTGCTATCTTTGCCTAAGAATAGTATTGATTCATGGACTAAATGCAAGGATGCTTTTATTGGTAGATATTATCCTCCCGCTAAAATTATTTCTTTGAGAAGTAGCATAATGAATTTTAAACAATTTGATACTGAACATGTTGCTCAAGCTTGGGAGAGAATGAAAACTTTGGTAAAGAATTGCCCAACCCATGGACTGACTACTTGGATGATCATCCAAACCTTCTATGCAGGACTAAATTTTTCTTCGCGGAATTTATTGGATTCAGCTGCTGGAGGTACCTTTATGTCCATCACATTGGGGGCGGCTACAAAACTTCTTGATGATATGATGATAAATTACTCGAATGGCACACGGAAAGAGCTCCACAAGGTAAGAAGGTAAATTTTGTTGAAGAAACCTCTTCCTTGAGTGATAAGATTGATGTGATTATGTCTATGCTTGTGAATGGTAGATCTAATGTTGATCCAAATAATGTTCCTTTAGCTTCATTGGTTGCTCAAGAAGAAAATGTTGATGTGAATTTCATTAAAAATAATAATTTCAACAACAATGCTTATAGGAACAACTCTGGTAATAACTATAGGCCATATCCTTCTGCTAATGGTAATGGTTATGGTAATTCTTATGGGAATTCTTACAACAATAATAGAAGTGTACCCTCTGGTCTTGAAGCCATGCTTAAAGAATTTATTAGTACACAAACTGCTTTTAACAAATCTGTTGAGGAAAAGCTTGATAAAATTGATACTATCGCTTCTAGAGTTGATAGGCTTGCCTCTGATGTTAATCTTTTAAAGTTGAAAGTTATGCCTAATAATGATCTTGATAATAAGATTACTACTACAGCAAATGCCATCCAAGTTAGAATTAATGAGAATATAAGATTAATGGCTGAGTTGCGTGCTAGGTGGGATAGAGAAGAAAATGAAAAACTAGCTAAAGAGAATAATGTAGCTAAAGTTTGGACTATTACCACCACTAGTAATGCTAAATCTTCACATGTTGCTGCACCTCCTACTATCAATGGTAATATAATTGGTGGTGGCAATGTTTCTACTCCTAATGCAAAGCGAACAAAACTGCCTGAAATTGCTAAAACTGCTGAAACTGCTTGTGATAAAACTGCTGAAATTTTTTCCAACCTTGGGAACAATGATCCCATTGCTGTAGCTCATAATGATTTAGATTTTGATGATTGCCACATCTCTGAAGTTATAAAGTTCTTACAAAAACTTGCTAAAAGTCCTAATGCTAGTGCTATAAATTTAGCCTTTACAAAACATATTACAAATGCTCTCATAAAAGCTAGAGAAGAGAAACTAAAACTTGAAACTTCTATTCCTAGAAAGTTAGAAGATGGTTGGGAGCCCATCATTAAAATGAAATTCAATGACTTTGAATGTAATGCTTTATGTGATCTTGGTGCAAGTATTTCTGTTATGCCTAAAAAGATTTATGATATGCTTGACTTGCCACCATTGAAGAATTGTTATTTGGATGTTAATCTTGCCGATAATGTTAAAAAGAAACCTTTGGGGAGGATTGATAATATGCATATTACGGTTAACAATAACCTTGTCCCCGTTGATTTTGTTGTTTTGGATATCGAATGCAATGCATCTTGTCCTATTGTATTGGGAAGACCTTTTCTTCGAACTCGTTGGTGCTGTTATTGATATGAGGGAAGGTAATATTAAATATCAATTTCCTCTCAAGAAAGGTATGGAACACTTCCCTAGAAAGAGAATGAAGTTGCCTTTTGATTCTATTATTAGAACAAGCTATGATGTTGATGCTTCTACTCTCGATGTTACTTGATTTGCACTTTCTGCGCTGAAAGGCTGTTAAAGAAAAGCGCTTATGGGAGACAACCCATGTTTTTACCTACAGCAATTTTTTGTTTTATTGAGTCTTGGAAGTTGTTTACTACTGTAGCAACCTCTCCTTATCATGTTTTTGTGCCAAGTAAAGTTTCTATGTCAAAGTTGATGTTATATTTGGGATCGCTGCACAGAAACAGCATTGCTGTCTGTCACGAATCTGGGCATAATTCTCTGTAGAAAATTCGAAAAAATCTGCCAATTTACGAGCGTGATCCTCAGATATGTACGCAACTTTCATTAGTTTTGACTTTTTCCATTTGAGCAAGTCTGGTGCCATTTATAAATTCGTCTTTACGGACTGTTCTGTTTTTGACAGATTCTGCCTTTTATTTCGCATTGCCTCTTTTGCTATGTTGGATTTATTTCTTTGATCCATTAATGTCCAGTAGCATTATGCAATGTCCAGAAGTGAAAAGAATGATTGTGTCACCTCTGAATGTGTGAATTATTAATGATGCACTAACCCTCTAATGAGTTTGCTTGAAGTTTGGTGTGAAGGAAGTTTTCAAGGGTCAAGAGAGGAGAATGATATACTAAGATCAAGAGGAGTGAAAGCTCTGGGGATGCCCCGTGGTTCATCCCTGCATATTTTAAGAAGACTCAAGCGTCTAAGCTTGGGGATGCCCAAGGCATCCCCTTCTTCATCGACAACATCATCAGGTTCCTCCCGAAACTATATTTTTATTCAGTCACATCTGGTGTTCTTTACTTGGAGCGTCGGTTTGTTTTCGTTTTTGTTTTTGTTTGAATAAGATGGATCCTAGCATTCACTTTGTGGGAGAGAGACACGCTCCGCTGTTGCATATGGACACATGTGTCCTTAGGCTTTACTCATAATGTTCAAGGCGAAGTTTCTTCTTCGTTAATTTGTTATATGGTTGGAATTGGAAAATGCTACATGTAGTAATTCTAAAATGTCTTGGATAATGTGATACTTGGCAATTGTTGTGCTCATGTTTAAGCTCTTGCATCATATGCTTTGCACCCATTAATGAAGAAATACATAGAGCTTGCTAAAATTTGATTTGCATATTTGGTTTCTCTAAGGTCTAGATAATATCTAGTATTGAGTTTTGAACAACAAGGAAGACAGTGTAGAGTCTTATAATGTTTACAATATGTCTTTTATGTGAGTCTTGCTGCACTTGTTCATCCTTGAGTTTGCTTCAAATAACCTTGCTAGCCTAAACCTTGTATCGAGAGGGAATACTTCTCATGCATCCAAAATCCTTGAGCCAACCACTATGCCATTTGTGTCCACCATACCTACCTACTACATGGTATTTACCCGCCATTCCAAAGTAAATTGCTTGAGTGCTACCTTTAAAATTCCATCATTCACCTTTGCAATATATAGCTCATGGGACAAAATAGCCTTGAAAACTATCGTAGTATTGAATATGTACTTATGCACTTTATATTTTATTAAGTTGCTTGTTGTGCGATAACCATGTTTCTGGGGAACGCCATCAACTATTGTTGAATATCATGTGAGTTGCTATGCATGTCCGTCTTGTCTGAAGGTCTATCATTTTAGTGGTTGGAGCATGCAAAATTGTTAGAGAAGAACATTGGGCCGCTAACTAAAGCCATGAATCATGGTGGAAGTTTCAGTTTTGGACATATATCCTCAATCTCATATGAGAATAATAACTTTGCTACATGCTTATGCATTAAAGAGGAGTCCATTATCTGTTGTCCATGTTGTCCCGGTATGGATGTCTAAGTTGAGAATAATCAAAAGCGAGAAATCCGAAATGCGAGCATTCTCCTTAGACCTTTGTACAGGCGGCATGGAGGTACCCCTTTGTGACACTTGGTTGAAACATGGCATGCAAAGATCCGGTAGTCCAAGCTAAGTAGGACGAGGTGCGGGCACTATTAGTATACTATGCGTGAGGCTTGCAACTTGTAAGATATAATTTTCATAACTCATATGCTTTATTACTACCGTTGACAAAATTGTTTCATGTTTTCAAAATAAAAGCTCTAGCACAAATATAAATCGATGCTTTCCTCTTTGAAGGACCATTCTTTTACTTTTATTGTTGAGTCAGTTTACCTATCTCCTTCCACCTTAAGAAGCAAACACTTGTGTGAACTGTGTATTGATTCCTACATACTTGCATATTGCACTTGTTATATTACTTTATGTTGACAATATCCATGAGATATACATGTTACAAGTTGAAAGCAACTGAAACTTAATCTTCTTATGTGTTGCTTCAACACCTTTACTTTGATTTATTGCTTTATGAGTTAACTCTTATGCAAGACTTATTGATGCTTGTCTTGAAGTACTATTCATGAAAAGTCTTTGCTATATGATTCAGTTGTTTACTCATGTCATTACCTTTGCTTTGATCGGCATTCATTACATATGTTTACAAATAGTATGATCAAGATTATGATGGCATGTCACTTCAGAAATTATCTTTGTTATCGTTTTACCTGCTCGGGACGAGCAGAACTAAGGATGCTGATACGTCTCCAACGTATCGATAATTTCTTATGTTCCATGCTACTTTATTGATGATACCTACATGTTTTATGCACATTATATGTCATATTTATGCATTTTCTGGAACTAACCTATTAACAAGATGCCGAAGAGCCAGTTGCTGTTTTCTGCTTTTTTGGTTTCAGAAATCCTAGTAAAGAAATATTCTCGGAATTGGACGAAACTTTCGCCCAGGGTCCTATTTTTGCACGAAGCTTCCAGAAGACCGAAGACCTAACGAAGTGGGGCCACGAGGCAGCCAGGTGGCCGGCGCGGCTGGCCCCCGGCCGCGCCGACCCAGCCCCTGGCCCTGTGGCCCCCTCGCGTGACCTTCCGCTCACTTAAAGCCCCGTCGCGAAACCCCGCACCGAGAGCCACGATACGGAAACCCAGAGACGCGCCGCCGCGAATCCCATCTCGGGGATTCGAGATCGCCTCCCACCCTGCCGGAGAGGGGATTCATCTCCCGGAGGATTCTTCATCGCCATGATCGCCTCCGGAGTGATGAGTGAGTAGTTCACCCCCGGACCATGGGTCCATAGCAGTAGCTAGATGGTCGTCTTCTCCTTGTTGTGCTTCATTGTTAGATCTTGTGAGCTGCCTAACATGATCAAGATCATCTATATGTAATTCTATATGTTGTGTTTGTCGGGATCCGATGGATAGAGAGTACTATGATTATGGTGATTATCAATCTATTGTTCATGTGTTGTTTATGATCTTGCATGCTCTCCGTTATTAGTAGAGGCTCTGGCCAAGTTTTTACTCTTAACTCCAAGAGGGAGTAATTATGCTCGATAGTGGGTTCATGCCTTCATTGATACCTGGGACAGTGACAGAAAGTTCTAAGGTTGTGATGTGTGTTGCCACTAGGGATAAAACATTGATGCTATGTCTAAGGATGTAGTTATTGATTACATTACGCACAATACTTAATGCAATTGTCTGTTGCTTTGCAACTTAATACTGGAGGGGGTTCGGACGATAACCTGAAGGTGGACTTTTTAGGCATAGATGCAGTTGGATGGCGGTCTATGTTCTTTGTCGTAATGCCCAATTAAATCTCACTATATTTACCATGTCATGTATATGCATTGTTATGCCTTTCTCTATTTGTCAATTGCCCAACTGTAATTTGTTCACCCAACATGCTTTTATCTTATGGGAGAGACACCTCTAGTGAACGTGGACCCCGGTCCTATTCTTTACATAGCATACAATCTACTTGTTTTACTGTTTTCTTTGCAAACATCTTCCACTCGATACGTTTAATCCTTTGTTACAGCAAGCCGGTGAGATTGACAACCTCACTGCTTGGGGCAAGTACTTTGTGTTGTGTTCCTAGTTGGCGCCGGAATCCTGGTGTTGCGCCGCATCACATTCGCGACCATCAACCTTCAACGTGCTTCTTGGCTCCTCCTGGTTCGATTAAACCTTGGTTTCTTTCTGAGGGAAAACTTGCTACTGTGCGCATCATACCTTCCTCTTGGGGTTCCCAACGAACGTGTGAGTTACACGCCATCACCGCCCGCGAGCTTTTCCTCCGCCGTGCCGGAACTCGCCGGAAAATCGCCGGAGTATCACCGGAGCAAGTCCTCCACCGTGGTGTTCTTCGTGTTCTTAACTCCGACGAGCCACCGCACGAAAACCTCGCCGCCGGCAACTCCGACCACCGCGAACTCCATTGCGGTAAGTTCTCCGAGCTTCGACCCTTTGCCGTAGTTGGTAGGGATGATCGCTAGGTTGACGATGAGGATCCGAATAAATTACATTTTCCGCCACTGCTTTTACATCTTCAGATGTCGTCCATGACTCCGCCTCCTGCTGATGAGCCGATCATGGCGACGCCCCTTTCCTCCGCTCCGCCTCCCTTCATCCCAGTTCAGCTGGATCCTACTAAGGATTCCGGCAAGGACATCGAGGACACCTCAGCTGTCCCTGAAAAAACATCTGAGGCGGAGAAGAAGGCGGAAGAAATGGCTGCCAAAAAATCCAAAGCTCGCCAAAGGGACTCGGAATCCAAAGGTAAATGGTGGCCTTGTACCACTACTAACTTTGAACTGCAAAACTTGGAGGGAGAAGGGTTCTTGCAACCCGGAAGCTGAGGGCAACTCCGAGTGCCTTAGCCCCGGCCCTCAGGACAACGAGATGGTGCTGACGAAGGCGTTGGTGGAGCGAGGCTTCTCATTTCCGCCTTCGGACTTCTTCCTCGAGATTCGAAGGCCTATGGGCTCCAACCCCACAACATTTCTCCGAACAGCGTGCTTGCGATCAGCAATCACGTTACTCTCTGCGAAGGCCATCTCCGGGTAACTCCCGAGCTCTCCTTGTTCCAATATTATTTCACAGTCAAGAAGGAGAGGATCCGGCAGTCCTCCGAACTGGCGACATGCGGAACCATCACCTTTATGCTTCGCCCGGGCCGCGTCTACCCCCACACCGACCGCCACGAATCCGCGCGGTACTGGTCCGCAGGCTTCTTCTATTTGAAGGACGTCTCCGACCCCGCGAACGCAAGAAAACTGCCACCGTTCAAGAACTGCCCCGCCACCGAGCTTCCGACATGGTCGCACTGCCCCCACATCTCCGAGTCACTCCAGCTCACACGCGCCGTCAGGCGGATCTGCAAGCTGACGGAGGAGGGGCTGACGGGGAAGGACCTGACCCTCTCCTGGTTCACCAAGCGGATCCAGCCGCTTCAACACAGGGATCGCTTGATGTTCCAGTACACAGGGCGCGATGACCCGATGCGCGTCACAAAAGACAATCTTTCCGCCGACGCCCTCGACAAGAGAATCCGGGTCCTGATCAAAGTTCCGCGTGAACTCCGCGTTCACGTGTGCAACAAAGATATCCACATGAATGGTTCCGGAACTGCGGTACGTCGGCTTGACTGTAACCTCTTGTTTCTTTTCGCATTCAATTTTGTCTAAGTGTTTAACTCTGTATCAGCTCGAAGCGCTTGAAGAGAACGAACTCGGAACTCTCCTCCGAGTTCCTTCCACCGGAAACACGGATCCGGATGCCGCGTCAGAGGCGGAAGCTCCCGAGACCTCCCGCCCCGCGAAGAGGAAGAAGGCCGCTCCCCCCCCCATGCGAAACGCGCCCGCGAAGTGCCTAGCACCGCTGCTACCCGGAGAGCGGAGGCGGAAAAGAAGCGCCTTTCACTGATTGACACCAGCAACAAGGGGCAACCCGATGTCCAGCATTTCTTCAAGCCTTCCGGGTAAGCGCCTATTTCCGAGATCCAAGTTCCGGTTTCACGCTCAAACTTTTACTTATACTTTTATGTTTTTTCTGAAGTTCCGGAAGCCAGCCCCCCAAGGCCCCAAGGGCCCCGAAGAAGAAGGCCAAGCCATCTCCGGCTTCTATTCCTGTTACTCCTGAGGTTGAAGTTCCGCCCAAGGCTTCATCCGCCTCCAAGCCGGATCCGAAAGATATCATCAACATTGATGATCTTCCTGAAGATTCCGCCCACCACGGCGACTCCGCCAAGGGAACCTCCTCACCTGTTCCTCCGTCAGCTCAGCCAAGCTCCGCTCGCGGGGCCGACAGAAGAAGAAAAGGAGCAAAAGGCAAAGCTCCTTCAAGTTACCAACGCGACTCGAGTCCACCTCCAACCAACTCCGTCTCTTCAAAAACTTACCCTCTCACAGCGCCACGCGGAAGTTTCCGACATGCTGAACAAAGTGTGGGGGAAGCCGGACGAGGAGGTGCGTGAACTCGCCGACCTGGAGGACAACCTGAAGGAATTTTTCGCCAAGCACAGGGAAGTGCGGCAGGTAATACTAGCCCCCAAGCATTGGGTGATATATTTCCGTGTAACATGTATTAACCGATGCTTTCCCAAATGTACCTGAGGCGGAAATTTAAAATTTTTATACCAAGACTTTGAATTCCTCGCTAGCCCCCAAGATTTTAAATATCCGACTAACTCCTTGCTGCTTTGCAGACCACGCGGAAGCTGCACGAAGATCTGCGCGTGCATGTGCTGGAGCAGATCACGGAGATCGAGGGGCTGCGCCAGAACGCGGAAAATAGCCATCAGACTATCCGGCTGCTTGAGTCCTGTCTTCAAGGTACGATATATGAGTCTGCTTTTTTCTGATATAATTGTTCCGGATGCATAATATGTGCAATTTTTCTGCCTTCAGAAGAGACTGCCAAGCGCTCCAAGTTTGACGAGCTATCCGCCAAGGTCCAGGTGCTTGAGGCGGAGAACGAATCACTCAAGGACTTTGTGAAGAAATCCGCTTCCCAAGAGAACCAAGCGAGGAAAGAGCTGATCGAAAAGCATGCCCGTGACCTGGCGGAGCTGAATGAAAAACTGGAGAAAAGCCAGGGCCGCGTCATTTCCGTGATATCCAAGAACAGAGTTCTGGAAGCGGAGGCGGAGGCCATTGACAAACTTATCTTCCGTAAGCGTTTTCCGTGTCGTTGATCCGACTACCTTGTAGTTTTTCTTTCTAACGGAATTGAACCTCCTTGTTTCACAGCAAGCCTTGGCTTTGAATGGTCAAAGGAATCGAATCTGAAGAGGACGGAGGCATACGATGAAGCGCGGATTTCAATCGACGCGCTATTCGAAGCCTGTCGCGGAATTGCCAAGACTCTGTCTTTGAAGAAGGCTAAAACCACGCTCATTGACACGATGACCAAACTTATGCAACAAGTGCCGGATTTCATCAAGGACTGGCAAAAGTCTTCAGCACGCGGAGCCGCCTCCCTAGTCCTGGCCACCTGCAAGGCTCACTTTCCCTCGCTCAACCTGGCGAATGTTGCACGCGGAGCCCCAGGATTCCGACATGGGTGCCCTCCTCGCGGAGACCGAAGGCTATGAGCGCTTGTTTGTCGCGAGTTGATCACTCGTTCTGGTACAACCAACACGATCTGCCCTCGGGATTTTCCGATGCAGAGGAGGAAGCAAGAGAGCCGGAGTATTATGGGGAAGGCTCCGGGTCAAGCGGCGAGCATTCCGGAGGAGACTCAGGCGACGACTCGAAAGCCGGATCTGGTGACAGCGATGGCGGCTCCACCTACCAGCAATCTGAAGAAGAGGACTCCGAGTAGAGTTCCTGTTTAAAACAATGAGACAAATTGCATCATTTTGGCCCCGGAGTGGGTTTGTAATATAACTTAAATTCTTAAGTAGCTAGGGACGAAACAAGCATGCATGCGTGGGCGGAAAACACTTATCCTGCAATCCGTGTTAATATTATTTGCATGTTTCGTTTTATTGGAAAGCAAGTGCTGGTTTGATAATTTCCGGCTTGCCCACTTGACCTTCCACGAGCCGGAAAACCTGTGCCGGAAACGCTCGCCAGCGACGAAGCCCAATGGCAATCCGTCAATAACTTGAAACAAGCCCCCAGCCCAAGTGCCGAAAGTCGCTACCAGGAATCCATGGGTTTGCAACAGAAATAATTTCCGAAAAACTTAAGCTTACGTCCCAAAGGACGATTTTGAAAATCACAACTTTCATACACGCCTAGGCGGAAAGATCCAGCTCTGCGGTTTTAGTCGGAAAAAACATACACGATCCAGAAATGAAAAATTAAAGGAGGTAAATGACTCTAAGAGTGAACCAAAAGCTTTATTTCATTGATCATGTATCATAGATATTACAAGGTATGTAATGCGTAAAGCGCTAAGTGTGGAAAGGACGTAGCTGTGCTATGTTCCAGGGACGATCTGTTTCATCATATATGTCACCCGGATCTTCTCGTTTTCGTTGCCAATTTGCAGGTCTATCCTTTAGTTCCGGAAATCAACGAGGTAGTAGGATCCGTTGTGTAGTACTTTGCTGATGAAAAGGTCCTTCCCATGGAGTTTGCAACTTGTGATCTTTCACCTGGCGAAGGCGGAGGACTAAGTCTCCAACCATGAACGAGCGGTTCCGAACTCGACGGCTATGATAGCGTCGGAGCTTGCTGGTAAATGGTGGAGCATTGGTCAGCTAAATTCCGAGCTTCTTCGATCAGGTCCACAGATAGCTGTCGAGCCTCGTGCAGTTTCTTCATTGTAGGCGGAAACTCGCGGTGAATCATGGATGATGTCGGGGAGCACAGCTTCGATCCGTATACCAGAAGAAAGGAGTAAATCCTGTTGACCTGTTAGGGGTAGTTCAACTCCACGTACGTAGTCCAGCTCATCAGCCCGCTGCGCGGCGCGGTTCTTCAAGGCGAGGTTTGATTCCGGCTAGTATAAGGCCATTGGCTCGTTCGACCTGACCATTAGATTGTGGATGAGCCACGACGCAAGGTCAAGCCGGATCCCAACTTCATCGCAGTAATCCTTGAGTTCTCCCGCGCAAAGTTTGTGCCATTGTCCGTGATTATGCGTGCGGGATGCCGAATCTCGTCACGAGGCTGCAAACAAATTTTAGTGCCGTAGCACCGTCGGCTTTTCTCACTGGCTTTGCCTCGATCCACTTATGAACTTGTCAATAGCGACCAGGAGGTATTCATGACCACCAGGAGATGATTTCTTTAACTTACCAACCATATCGAGCCCTAGACCGCAAACGGCCGGGTGATGGGGATGGTCCCAGCTCTTGGGCTGGAGCGTTTGGTTGAGTAGCGTAGTACCGACAACCGCGGCAACAGCTTGTCAGCGTCTTCTTTAGTGTTAGCCAGTAAAATCCTAACCGGAAAGCTTTTGCAACGAGGGACCTGGGAGCGGCATGATGCCCGCCCCTGCATGGATCTCTCGGAGGATTTCAATGCCATCTTGACTAGAGACGCATTTGAGAAATACCCCGTTTGCACTTCGTTTGTAGAGTTGTCCATCAACAATTGTGTAGGATCTTGCTCGTCTGATGATCTGTCGTGCGTGGACCTCGTCCTCCGGCAACTTTTGATCGATGAGGTAATCCAAGAACGGCTGAGTCCAGGCCGGAATGACTGCCATCACTTCCTTAGCCGGAGAAACTGCCGCATCAGGATTGTCCGGGTTTGCACCCTTCACCGAGGGTACTCGCAGATGCTCAAGGAAAATTCCAGGCGGAATTGGTTTCCTGCCGGATCCGAGCTTGGACAGCATGTCTCGCTGTGTTATCGTCTCTCCGACGTACTTGACTTCGTATCCGAGGAAGCACTTGGCGATCTCGTCCACTTCGTCTCTGTAAGCCGCCATGACGGAGTTTCTGGCGTTCCAGGTTCCGGCTACTTGTTGTGCCACCAGGTCGGAATCTCCGCAACATATGATGTGCTTGATCCCAATTTCCTTAGCGATGCGCAGACCGTGTAGTAGAGCCTCATATTCCGCCATATTGTTGGTTGCTTCGAAGTGAATCGCAGAACGACTGCAATTCTTCTCCGGTAGGTGACTTCAGGGTAACTCCAGCCCCCGAGCCTTGATGTTGCTTGGATCCGTCAAAGTGCATGACCCAAGCTTCGGGTTCCGGCACAGGTGTGCCCTCCGGTGCTTCAGTCCAATCCGCGATGAAATCCGCTAGAACTTGAGACTTGATTGCAGTTCGGGCTTCGTAGTTGATGTCAAAGGCAGATAATTCGATGCCCCATTTTGCTACGCGTCCTGTTGCATCGGAGTTGTTGATGATTGTCGCCAGGGGAGCCTTGCTCACCACTGTCATTGGGTGCTCCTGGAAGTAGTGTCTCAGCTTCCGGCTGCCTAGGAAAACTCCGTATGCTAGCTTCTGAAAGTGAGGGTATCTCTGCTTGATTCCGTCAGGACTTCGCTAATGTAATAGACATGCCTTTGGACTCCGTGCTCAAATCCTTCTTCCTTTCGCACCACCACGATTACGAGGCTGATAACTTTGTTGGTAGCCGCTATGTAGAGGAGCATAGGCTCTGACTCAGCTGGAGCTGCCAATATAGGTGGGGAGGAGAGTATGTTCTTCAACTCGAAGTGCTTTCTCTCTGCCTCATCCCGCACAAATTTGTCTGTTTTCTTCAGCAGCTTGTATAGAGGTAGGGCTTTCTCGCCAAGACGGCTAACAAATCTGCTGATTGCCGCAACGCAACCAGTTAATCGTTGCACATCTTTGAGACAAGTTGGCCTTTTGATGTTCGGATAGCCTTGATCTTTTCCGGGTTAACTTCAATGCCCCGTGAGAAACAATGAAGCCAAGGAGTTTTCCTGCTGGTACGCCAAAGACGCACTTCAGCGGATTCAACATCATCTTGTACCGTCGGAGATTATCAAAGGTTTCCTTAAGGTCACTCAGCAGGTCGGATCCCTTTCGGGTCATGACCGCGATGTCGCCGACGTAGGCGTGCACGTTCGGCCAATTTGGTCCTTCAGCACCGCTGCATCGTACGTTGGTATGTGGCACCTGCGTTTTCAAGCCAAAAGGCATGGTAACATAGCAGCATGTGCCAGGGTGTGATGAAGGAGGTCGCCTTTTGGTCGGACTCCTTCATCAAGATCTGATGATACCCGGAATATGCGTCAAGAAAACACAGAAGTTCCGCCCTGCCGTCGAATCAATGACTTGGTCAATGCGCGGCAAAGGGAACGGATCTTTCGGACAATGCTTATTCACGCCGGAGTAATCGATGCACATTCTTAGTATTTCAGAATTCTTTTTGGGTACAAGGACGGGGTTTGCGACCCAATCAGTATGGATAACTTCTACTACAAAACCTGCCTCTAATAACTTTGCTAACTCCATTCCTATGGCGCGGCGCTTCTTGTCTCCAAAGCGTCGCATAGCTTGCTTCACCGGTTTTGCACCCGGATTTATGTTGAGGTAGTGCTCGGCGAGTTCCCTTGGTACTCCGGACATGTCAGAAGGTTGCCATGCGAAGATATCCATGTTAGCTCGAGGAACTCGACGAGCGCTTTCCTATTTGGGGTCCATGTTGGCTCCGATGAAACCTGCTTGGAGCTGTCACCTTCGACGAGGTCATGCTTCTTGGTTTCTATCGCGGCCTTGAACTAGGTCTTCTGTTCGGAGATCCGCTTCGGTGGTGCATCTCAGTGATCCACCGCGGCTCTGTAGCCTTGCAGCCCTCCGAGATATGACGGATTCTGCAAAGGCGGCCGCCTCCTCGCAGTCCCTAGCTTTCTTGTAGTCTCCGGACACGGTGATCCAACCGTTAGGACCCGGAATCTTGAGCTTGTTGTAGATGTAGCATGCCCTGGCGTGGAACTTGTGGTAGGTGGGCCTGCCGAAGATTACGTGGTAGGAGCTTTTGAAGGGCACCACTTCGAACGTGATCATCTCTTCGCGGTAGTTGTTCACATCGCCGAAGGCCACGGGAAGTTTGATGCTGCCCAGAGAATTTGCCTTCTTACCCGGAACCACACCATGAAATTCAGGTGCCTGTGTTTGAGCTGTTCCTTGGTGAGGTTCATCTTCTCCAGGGTCTCCAGGTACATGATGTTCAGGCTAGCTCCTCCGTCCATAAGACACTTGGAGAAGTCATACCCGTCGATGCGGGGACTCACAACCAGGGCGTAGCACTCTTTGGGGATGACGGCCGGGTGATCCGACCTGTCAAAAGTACAGGCTTTCTCCGACCACTTGACATATTGCGGCACAGGAATTGTGGCGTTCAAGATCCGGAGCGCCGATTTTTTCGCGCGGACGGTTGGGGTTCCGAGGAAAGTGTGGTAAGTTCCGACACTCTTCTTGCCAAAGGGGTTGGACTTGTTAGCTGCGGTACCCTCCTTGGGTTCCGGCGAAGCGTCATCCTCGTCCATGGCCTCGGAGCTGTCCTCCTCTTTGTCCTTGTTCTTGCCCTTGCCTCCTTTGCCGCGCGGGCGGTGCTTCGGGCTCGCTTGTATCCTGCCTCCGGGTCGTTCTTCAGATCGTTGACCCACTTGCAGTTGCGATTGGTATGGGTGGATTTGCCCGTAGCCGGATCCGATGGGCCAGGCACGGCATATCCCTGTATTCTTCGTACGTTTGGGGGCGCGGATCCGGCTGCGGTGACCTCGCGCCGCGGGGCCCCTGCCTGCTCCGCCTCCACGTCCGCGGCCTCTTCCGCCTCCTGGACCTCCGCGTTGGAACGTCATGGCTACCATGTCGGATCCTCCGCCCTTCGGTCTTCGGGGTTCTTCCGCTTGTTGCCGCTGCTAACGCGTTATCACGGTTTTCTTCGTTGGTGCAGGTATGGTCGTAGCTGCGAGATCTCCGCCCGTCGTCATCGGCGGCGTATGATCGCTGCGATGTTTATCATCTCATCAAGAGTGAGCTTGTTTGCGTTCACCAGACTTGTGGCGCAGCAGCCCCCACGCTGCAACCCACCAATGAAGGCGTGCATTGCCGTGCGGTTATCTACGTTCTCGCACTCGCTTCTGGTTGCCAACCATCGGGTGAGGAAACTCCTAGATGTCTCACCCTTCTTCGGATGCAGGCTTGAAGGTCGCTGGTGGTGGCCGGTCTCTTGTAGTACCCCTGAAGTGGTTCTCGAAAGCCTTCTTCAGTCCAACCAGCAAAAGATGGTGTTCTTCTCGAGGTCGCCGAGCCAAACACGAGCTGGACCAATAAGGTACAACTGGAGCATGCGGGCTATATTCGGGGTTCCTCCGGCGAAGGTTACTGCATTGTAGTAATCCTCAATCCCGTATCCGGCCTCTCGCTGCCATCATAATGCTTCAGGTTCTGTAGCTTAAGGTTCAAGCTTCTTGGCTTTGGTTCCTCTCGATCATCCGGCCAAAGCACTTTGGACCGATGTAATCGGATCTGTACTCGTTGAGGCGATCCCGAGCATCACGGGGGGCACCACCGGGTGATTTTGAGCGGGAACGAGATCTCCCGTCCGCCTCGCCTCCGCCTCCACTCGGTGGTGGTGAGGGAGATCTACGAGGGGGCCCAAGATGTTCTTCCGCCTTCGATTCTCGGCATGGCTCCCGCGGCTGGCTCCGGTGGCCCCTTCCTCTTGGTGGTGGTCGCCTCCGTCGTTTCGGCTCGCGTGGCTCAGTGCGTACTCCTCGTTCCGCTCTTCCTTGTTCCGGATCGCGTCCTTGGCTTCTGCGAGGCTCGGGTCGCGTTCTTGATTCCGACGAGGCTCGGCTCACGGTCTTGATTCCGACGAGGCTCCGGCTCGCGGTCTTGATTCCGGCGTTGCTCCAGCGTACGCTCCTTCTGTCTCTAGTAGTGGCCATCTTGTCGCGGATGTTGATTCCACCGGCCCATGGGGCCTGGGGTTCCGGCAGGCTGCGACGTCGAGGGGGTAGCGGAGGACGCGAAGCTCGAGGTGGTGGCGATGGAACACGGTACTTATCTCTGCCAGTATACATCGCATCCTTTCCCTTTGCCGGGTCTTTCGGGGTTGAATCCGATGGTATGGGGATTGGATTTGGATGATCTCTGACTATCCTCCTGCGCTCCGTGGATCCGGTGCGCGACTCGCCATCACGATGTTGACTTGCTATGGCGTCCTTCTGCGCGGTGGATATGCACTGCCCGGATTGGATGCTAACCTGCGCGAAGTGTTTGCCTTGCTCTCCTGCATTGCCGAGGCAACGAGCTTCCGACGTAGTTGATGTCAATCTCCTCGTCCTTCTTTTTAGGAGCTGCAGCCTTCTTCATGTTATCCTTTGGAGTTGCGAGCGGCTGCTGCTCTGTGGGTGTTGCGAAGGTAATCCTGCGGGGAGGGATGGCTTCTCGAGATTCTATCAGCCTCCGCCCGCAGAGAGTCTAACCTTTTCTGCCACTCCAATCGGAGTCCCTTGGCTGTTGCCATCATTTCGTCGACTTCACGATCCTTTTTTAGGGAGTAGTCCACAAAATTTGCAGCCAAGGTTCTTTCTTCCGCCATTGCGGCTGCAGTCCTGGCGAACTGAGCTGTTGCCAGCATCTCCTGCCGTTTGGCTTCTAAGGCCTCCGGGTCTGCAGCCTCCTCTGGAGTTATTGGTTTGTTGAGAATATCAGACGCGACTAGATCCATGCGTGCTTGCTCGACTATCTCTTCGGTGACAGGACATCCCTGTGCGGTTGTGGTCCTAAGGGAGGCCGCACGTTGGATGGTCCTGGGCTGGAGTTGGAGGCTTCGTCTTCCGTGTCCGGCTGATCCAGCGGTGCCACGGTTGCTAGAACCTGCATCGGCTGGGCGGATTCCACTTCAGCTTGCTCACCGCCTCCGAGTTCCTCGAGCTTGCGATTGAATTCCTCTGTATTCATGGATGAAGCGCCGTCATCTTCTTCCCCGATTGCGAGCTCCTTCGTCAAGCGATTGTATTCTTCTGTGCCTATTGAGGAGGCATCATCGGAATCTGGGCTCAAGTTACCGAGGATTGATTCCTCAGGGTTTCCGGCTTCCTCTTGCCCCGGTGCGTCTCTATCCCCGACTGCTTCTGGCAGATCCGGAGCGACGCGTTTCCGGGTCCCTCAACCTGCAAAGGATCGGCCTCGTCCTGGTGGAGGGCGTCTCCTGCGGTATGGGCCAAGAAGTGCACGAAGTGACACCTTTGCTTCTCTAACACCTGGGAGACCCAGGCGGATCCGCATTGGTCTTCCACCGTTTTCTCCTGCTGGGCGGATTGGGTGGGTTTTGATTTTTCGATCTAAGGCGGAACCTTCCTTAAGAAGCTCCCGCACTCGGTCTTCGCGACGGCCCACAGCGGCGGCCGCGGCGTTACTACCAAGCGTTTCCGTCGGAATCGACGGTCTCGCCGATGAAGATGTGGATGCCGCCGATTGGGACGATGGAGAGCTTGACGGGGTTTGTCCTAGCCGGAATCCAGAATTCGTCCGAACGATCGGAAAATTCCCGGCGTAGAGTACGCGCCCCACAGCGATCGAGTCGTCGTAGCTTCCCATGGCGGAGCCCTCCTGCCCGCCCCGCACGCCGCCCCACGCGGGCGCCAACCGTCGTTGCCATCGACGATACTCGGAGGAGGGATCCTCACGAGGGAGAAGAAGTAGGGGCCATAGGGCGGAGTGCACAGGGGACGGTGGTACGCGAGTTACCCAGCTGAACACCCGCACGATGACAGGGCCTACCGCGCTTGTCTGAATTATCCGGGCGCTGCGCGTTGTTACAATGGTTGTGGTTGTGCCTCTAGGGCTCCCGAGATCCGGCTTATAAAGGCGCACGGATCTAGGGTTTACATGGAGAGTCCTAGCCGGATTACAGATTGCCTAGTCTACGTTACAATATCTTGCCGTGTATGTCAAGGATCCGCCTCCCCTATACGTCGCTGGATCCGGGTTCCTCATGGGCCTCCACGGATCCGGGTTCCTCCAAAGGTCGGTACGGATCCGGCTATCGATCCTGGGCTGGACTTCATCCTTCATGATCAACAGCAACTGGGCCGCCCGATGGGCCTCATGCCACCATCACCGTCTATGGGCCACCCGGGCTTGCCGGATCTAGGCACTGTCGATGGTACACCCATGAAGTATACCCACAACAGTCTTCTTTCAAAGTCCTTGTCATCTAAAAACAAATATGCGCTTATAATATGAATTGGACATTTGATTTAAAATATAATATACATACAAACTTTGGATTTCAATAGAAAACATGAGATGCGAGGAGAGATAAAGCTCGGGGCTCGAATCTCACTGGTGATGCTTGCAAATCAAGAAATGTTTGCTGCTCCTCCCCAATTTCCAATGATATAGCGTTCATGGTTCATCTTCCCGCAAACAAAGGTTTGGTTTGTACGCTATGGAGCTTTCTATATGCTCTCACACATTCAAGGATCCCGCGCCAAAATCAAGCATGGAAGTCATCTCGCAGTAACCCGGCAACGATATGAGCGCTCATCACATGCATTCAAGGGGTAACCTTATCAATGGCCATTGATTATGGACTTGGGTTTTCAGGAAAGGAGAGCGTTGGTAATTTCAAAGACCGGTCAACCAAAGTAGGTAACCAACGAAAAATATGATCAAGGGAAAAGTCGCCGAGATTTTATTATGAAATTAGGGTTACAGGATGTTGCAAGCTATGAATCTAGATCTTCCGCCCGGTGGCTCCTCCTAACCCTTGTATAGTGGGCTAGGTCTTAGAGTCTACCTTCGGGGCAGTTACATCATACAGGTCGGCTTACCCGATATGGGTCTAGCCCCCCTATTTTACATAGCTATTGGGCTTCGGCTCTATGTTGGATTCTTCATGAGCTTCGCCTATTGAAAGAGCATGCTCTATCTCCAATGTTTTTGTGTTTGATCACAACACTCGAATATGAATTTTACCATATGTGCAAGTGTGTAGGAATCAATTTTAACACCATGGATGACGACCCACCTTTTGTTTTGATCCTACATCTAGTTCTTTTGAATTGGGTTTATGATATTTACTCTTGGTGGATGTGATCTTGTTGAGGAGAGGAGCAATTTGAAGATGAACCGAAGATGGTGCTGGTTATCTCTCTAGGCCGGATCATCCGGCCGCTACGCTCCAAAAGGCTCAAGGTCAACCGATCAACCACGACGTAGCGCTGGGCCAGAAGTTTGGGGCCGGATGGAGTTTTCATCCGTCCCCCTATACAGTGCGTCAACCACCGCATCACGAAGCAAACGATCAGCGCGACAGGCTTACGGGATGAGGGGCGAAATAAAATCACATCCGCCCCCACCCCCTGAAAGTTACCAATATCGAGGGGGGCGGAACATCCGCCCCAAGCGCAGTACATACCGAGGCTGGACCATCTGGGGGGACCATCTGGCCTATATAAAGTCGTATCATCCGCTCCCCGGGCTCTACAACGGCTAGAAGGCCGGTACAGGCTATAAAAGGAGGTGTCTTCTTCCTCCTCGGTTCATGTCTAACCAACACGAAGACTTTCTCTCTCTCCCATAAATCTTGAGCTTCAAACGCATGGATCTCCCTCCTTAGCGAACCAAATCCCCCAAATTTGGGGAATCGAAGGAGGAGGGCTAGATCTACCTATCTACCCAAGAAATTTCGTGATTCCTGATGGCGTGTAACTCACACGTTCGTTGGGAACCCCAAGAGGAAGGTATGATGCGCACAGTAGCAAGTTTTCCCTCAGAAAGAAACCAAGGTTTAATCGAACCGAGGAGAGCCAAGAAGCACGTTGAAGGTTGATGGTGGCGAAATGTGATGCGGCGCAACAACAGGGATTCCGGCGCCAACGTGGAACCTGCACAACACAACCCAAGTACTTTGCCCCAACGAAACGTGAGGTTGTCAATCTCACCGGCTTGCTGTAACAAAGGATTAAACGTATTGTGTGGAAGATGATTGTTTGCAAGAAAACAGTAAAACAAGTATTGCAGTAGATTGTATGCGATGTAAAGAATAGGACCGGGGTCCACAGTTCACTAGACTCCCATAAGATAAAAGCATGTTGGGTGAATAAATTACAGTCGGGCAATTGACAAATAGAAAAGGGCATAACAATGCATGTACATGATATGATAAATATAGTGAGATTTAATCCGGGCATTACGACAAAGTACATAGACCGCCATCCAACTGCATCTATGCCTAAAAAGTCCACCTTCAGGTTATCATCCGAACCCCATTCGTATTAAGTTGCAAGCAACAGACAATTGCATTAAGTATGGTGCGTAATGTAATCGACAACTACATCCTTAGACATAGAATCAATGTTTTATCCCTAGTGGCAACAGCACATCACAACCTTAGAACTTTCACTGTCCCATGTATCAATGAAGGCATGAACCCACTATCGAGCATAAATACTCCCTCTTGGAGTTAAGAGTAAAACTTGGCCAGAGCCTCTACTAATAACGGAGAGCATGCAAGATCATAAACAACACATAAACAATAGATTGATAATCACCATAACATAGTATTCTCTATCCATCGGATCCCGACAAACACAACATATAGTATTACAGATAGATGATCTTGATCATGTTAGGCAGCTCACAAGATCCAACAATGAAGCACAATTAGGAGAAGACGACCATCTAGCTACTGCTATGGACCCATAGTCCAGGGTGAACTACTCACTCATCACTCCGAGGCGATCATGGCGATGAAGAGTCCTCCGGAGATGAATCCCCTCCGGCAGGGTGCCGGAGGCGATCTCCGAATCCCCCGAGATGGGATTCGCGGCGGCGACGTCTCGTATGGTTTTCCGTATCGTGGCTCTGCATCGGGGTTTCGCGACGGAGGCTTTAAGTAGGCGGAAGGGTAGGTCAGGAGGCGACGCGAGCCCACACCATAGGCGGCGCGGGCCCCTCCGCGCGCCCTATGGTGGCGGCGCCCGTCGCCCCACTTCGTTATCCCTTCGGTCTCTCGAAGCTTCGCAAAAATAGGACCCCGGGCGTTGATTTCGTCCAATTCCGAGAATATTTCACTAGGATTTCTGAAACCAAAAACAAGAAAACAAAGAACTGCTCTTCGGCATCTTGTTAATAGGTTAGTTCCAAAATGCGTAAATACGACATATAATGTGCATAAAACATGTAGGTATCATCAATAAAGTAGCATGGAACATAAGAAATTATCGATACGTTGGAGACGTATCAGCATCCCCAAGCTTAGTTCTGCTCGTCCCGAGCAGGTAAAACGATAACAAAGATAATTTCTGAAGTGACATGCCATCATAATCTTGATCATACTATTTGTAAACATATGTAATGAATGCAGCGATCAAAACAATGGTAATGACATGAGTAAACAACTGAATCATAAAGCAAAGACTTTTCATGAATAGTACTTCAAGACAAGCATCAATAAGTCTTGCATAAGAGTTAACTCATAAAGCAATAAATCAAAGTAAAGGTGTTGAAGCAACACAAAGGAAGATTAAGTTTCAGCGGTTGCTTTCAACTTATAACATGTATATCTCATGGATATTGTCAACATAAAGTAATATAACAAGTGCAATATGCAAGTATGTAGGAATCAATGCACAGTTCACACAAGTGTTTGCTTCTTGAGGTGGAGAGAGATAGGTGAACTGACTCAACAATAAAAGTAAAAGAAAGGTCCTTCAAAGAGGAAAGCATCGATTGCTGTATTTGTGCTAGAGTTTTTATTTTGAAAACATGAAACAATTTTGTCAACGGTAGTAATAAAGCATATGAGTTATGTAAATTATATCTTACAAGTTGCAAGCCTCATGCATAGTATACTAATAGTGCCCGCACCTTGTCCTACTTAGCTTGACTACCGGATCTTCGCAATGCCATGTTTCAACCAAGTATCACAAAGGTACCTCCATGCCGCCTGTACAAAGGTCTAAGGAGAAAGCTCGCATTTTGATTTCTCGCTTTTGATTATTCTCAACTTAGACATCCATACCGGGACAACATGGACAACAGATAATGGACTCCTCTTTAATGCATAAGCATGTAGCAACAATTATTATTCTCATATGAGATTGAGGATATATGTCCAAAACTGAAACTTCAACCATGATTCATGGCTTTAGTTAGCGGCCCAATGTTCTTCTCTAACAATATGCATGCTCCAACCATTAAGGTGGTAGATACTTCAGACAAGACGGACATGCATAGCAACTCACATGATATTCAACAAAGAATAGTTGATGGCGTCCCCAGAAGCATGGTTATCGCACAACAAGCAACTTAATAAGAGATAAAGTGCATAAGTACATATTCAATACTACGATAGTTTTTAAGGCTATTTTGTCCCATGAGCTATATATTGCAAAGGTGAATGATGGAATTTTAAAGGTAGCACTCAAGCAATTTACTTTGGAATGGCGAGAAATACCATGTAGTAGGTAGGTATGGTGGACACAAATGGCATAGTAGTTGGCTCAAGGATTTTGGATGCATGAGAAGTATTCCCTCTCGATACAAGGTTTAGGCTAGCAAGGTTATTTGAAGCAAACTCAAGGATGAACCGGTGCAGCAAAACTCACATAAAAGACATATTGTAAACATTATAAGACTCTACACCGTCTTCTTTGTTGTTCAAAACTCAATACTAGATCTTATCTAGACCTTAGAGAGACCAATTATGCAAATCAAATTTTAGCAAGCTCTTTGTATTTCTTCATTAATGGGTGCAAAGCATATGATGCAAGAGCTTAAACATGAGCACAACAATTGCCAAGTATCACATTATCCAAGACATTTAGAGTTACTACATGTAGCATTTTCCAATTCCAACCATATAACAATTTAACGAAGAAGAAACTTCGCCATGAACATTATGAGTAAAGCCTAAGGACATATTTGTCCATATGCAACAGCGAGCGTGTCTCTCTCCCACAAAGTGAATGCTAGGATCCATTTTATTCAAAAAAAAAAAAAAACAAAAACAAAAACAAACCGACGCTCCAAGTAAAGAACACAAGATGTGACTGAATAAAAATATAGTTTCAGGGAGGAACCCGATGATGTTGTCGATGAAGAAGGGGATGCCTTGGGCATCCCCAAGCTTAGACGCTTGAGTCTTCTTAAAATATGCAGGGGTGAACCACGGGGGCATCCCCAAGCTTAGAGCTTTCACTCCTCTTGATCATAGTATATCATACTCCTCTCTTGACCCTTGAAAACTTCCTTCACACCAAACTTCAAGCAAACTCATTAGAGGGTTAGTGCACAATTAATAATTCACATGTTCAGAGGTGGCACAATCATTCTTTACACTTCTGGACATTGCATAAAGCTACTGGACATTAATGGATCAAAGAAATTCATCCAACATAGCAAAAGAGGCAATGCGAAATAAAAGGCAGAATCTGTCAAAACAGAACAGTTCGTAAAGACGAATTTTAAAGTGGAACCAGACTTGCTCAAATGGAAAAACTCAGAACTAATGAAAGTTGCGTACATATCTGAGGATCACGCTCGTAAATTGGCAGATTTTTTCGAATTTTCTACAGAGACTTGTGCCCAGATTCGTGACAGACAGCAATGCTGTTT
Organism: Lolium multiflorum; assembly: GCA_030979885.1. NCBI lineage: Eukaryota > Viridiplantae > Streptophyta > Magnoliopsida > Poales > Poaceae > Lolium > Lolium multiflorum. The sequence goes on from CM061749.1 coordinate 322,227,877, forward strand.
CTGCGCAGCGATCCCAAATATAACATCAACTTTGACATAGAAACTTTACTTGGCACAAAAACATGATAAGGAGAGGTTGCTACAGTAGTAAACAACTTCCAAGACTCAAATATAAAACAAAGATTTCTGTAGTAAAATAAACACATGGGTTATCTCCAAGAAGTTCTTTCTTTATAGCCATTAAGATGGGCTCAGCAATTTTAATGATGATGCTCTCATAAGGATGAGAGTCGAAGCAAAAGAGAACATCAAGAAGCAAATTCAAAGCACATTTAAGCCTAACCCACTTTCTATGAAAAGGAATCTTGTACACAAATAAATTCATGAAGAACAAAGTGGCAAGCATTGAAAGGCAACACAAGCGCAATTTCAAGATGCTCAACATAAAGAGGGGAAACTTAATATTATTAAGATGCATATAACCATGTTTCCCTCTCTCATAATAACTTTCAGTAGCATCATGAACAAACTCAACAATATAACCATCACATAAAACATTCTTGTCATGAGCCACATGCATAAAATTATTACTCTCCACATAAGCATAATCAATTTTATTAGTTGTAGTGGGAGCAAATTCAACAAAGTAGCTATCATTATTATTCTCATCAAGTGTAGGAGGCATAGTATAATCATAATAAAATTTACTCTCCATAGTAGGTGGACTGAAAATATCATATTCATCATTGCAAGCATCATATATAGGAGGTAAAGTATCATCAGAGTAAATTTTCTCCTCCATGCTTGGGGGACTAAAAATATCACAACCAGCTTCCCCAAGCTTAAATTCTTCCATAGCTTTAGCAATAATAGTGTTCAAAGAGTTCATGCTAATAACATTGCTACAACTATTTTGCAAACAAAGTTCCATGGGTTTTTTAATTTTCTCTTCAAACACATCATGTCCTAATTCAAGATAAAGTTCATAAAGATCTCTAATTTTTTTGTTGTTTTCCATTATGCCTAACTAGTGAAAATAAAGACAAGTACAGGACTAGACATGATAACAAAATAAATTAAATGCAAGTAACTAATTTTTTTGTGTGTTTTTGATATAGAGAACAAGACAGTAAATAAAGTAAAACTAGCAACTAATTTTTTGTGTTTTGTTTAGGTGCAGCAAACAAAGTAGTAAATAAAATAAAGCAAGACAAAAACAAAGTAAAGAGATTGAGAAGTGGAGACTCCCTTGCAGCGTGTCTTGATCTCCCGGCAACGACGCGAAAAAGAGCTTGATGGCGTGTAACTCACACGTTCGTTGGGAACCCCAAGAGGAAGGTATGATGCGCACGTAGCAAGTTTTCCTCAGAAAGAAACCAAGGTTTAATCGAACCAGTAGGAGCCAAGAAGCACGTTGAAGGTTGATGGTGGCGAAATGTGATGCGGCGCAACAACAGGGATTCGGCGCCAACGTGGAACATGCACAACACAACCCAAGTACTTTGCCCCAACGAAACAAGAGGTTGTCAATCTCACCGGCTTGCTGTAACAAAGGATTAAACGTATTGTGTGGAAGATGATTGTTTGCAAGAAAACAGTAAAACAAGTATTGCAGAAGATTGTATGCGATGTAAAGAATAGGACCGGGGTCCACAGTTCACTAGAGGTGTCTCTCCCATAAGATAAAAGCATGTTGGGTGAACAAATTACAGTCGGGCAATTGACAAATAGAAAAGGGCATAACAATGCATGTACATGATATGATAAATATAGTGAGATTTAATCCGGCATTACGACAAAGTACATAACCAATCGCATCTATGCCTAAAAAGTCCACCTTCAGGTTATCATCCGAACCCCATTCGGTATTAAGTTGCAAGCAATACAATTGCATTAAGTATGGTGCGTAATGTAATCGACAACTACATCCTTAGACATAGAATCAATGTTTTATCCCTAGTGGCAACAGCACATCACAACCTTAGAACTTTCTGTCACTGTCCCATGTATCAATGAAGGCATGAACCCACTATCAAGCATAAATACTCCCTCTGGAGTTAAGAGTAAAAACTTGGCCAGAGCCTCTACTAATAACGGAGAGCATGCAAGATCATAAACAACACATAAACAATAGATTGATAATCACCATAACATAGTATTCTCTATCCATCGGATCCCGACAAACACAACATATAGTATTACAGATAGATGATCTTGATCATGTTAGGCAGCTCACAAGATCCAACAATGAAGCACAATTAGGAGAAGACGACCATCTAGCTACTGCTATGGACCCATAGTCTAGGGGTGAACTACTCACTCATCACTCCGGAGGCGATCATGGCGATGAAGAGTCCTCCGGGAGATGAATCCCCTCCGGCAGGTGCCGGAGGCGATCTCCGAATCCCCCGAGATGGGATTCGCGGCGGCGCGTCTCAAGATTCCCGTATCGTGGATCTCGGCACGGGGGTTTCGCGACGGAGGCTTTAAGTAGGCGGAAGGGTAGGTCGAGGCGACGCGAGGGCCCACACCGAGGCGGCGCGGCCCTCCGGCGTGCGGCCCTATGGTGGCGGCGCCTCGTCGCCCACTTCGTTATCCCTTCGGTCTTCCGGAAGCTTCGTGCAAAAATAGGACCCTGGGCGTTGATTTCGTCCAATTCCGAGAATATTTCGTTACTAGGATTTCTGAAACCAAAAACAGCAGAAAACAGCAACTGGCTCTTCGGCATCTTGTTAATAGGTTAGTTCCGAAAATGCGTAAATACGACATATAATGTGCATAAAACATGTAGGTATCATCAATAAAGTAGCATGGAACATAAGAAATTATCGATACGTTGGAGACGTATCAATTCCCTACTCATCCTTTGTGGACTTGGAAAACCTAGATCTCCTTTGTGGGGATCCTTGTTGTTGGAAGAGCATCTAGTTCTAGATCTTGTTGTGACTAGATCTTGATGTTGTTGGGATCCTCTGTCCTTTGTGGAGTTCACCCCAACTTTGTGTGCAGGCTAGCCACCTCGACCAACTTTGCTTAGTGGAGAAGTAGGAACACCTTTGTGGTTTGCCTACGAGGAATAAGGTGACACTTTTGTGGCGGTTGGCACCTTTGTGCTGCCACACCTTCTCAATGTAGACGTACCTATTTTTGTGGAGGGAACTATAGGAAACATATCGTGTCTCCGTGCTATTCCCCAGTCGTACTCCTTCCCTTCTTACTTGTCTTACATTTGGTGTTTCCTCGTTTGTAATTGCATTGCATTTAGGATCATCTTTACTATTCCGCAATAACCTTTACGTTTCCGCAACCAACATAAACTGTAAAAGCTAAAAACTTGGTAGCTCCTATTCAACGCCCCTTCTAGTCGCTTCCTTACCCTTTCAATTGGCATCATATCCTCGGCTCTTACTTTGGGCTTCACCGTCTAAGAGAGTTATGGGTGAAGGGACCGACAAAGAAGCGGTTGGGGATGCCACACTCCCCGTGGAGCAAGTTACTCCTCCACCATCGGATAGCATTCCGGCTACGTTGGATGACCTCAAGCAATTGGAGTCATCCATCTTATCCCAAATGAAAGCCTTGATGGCCGGTTTCCTTACTCCTCAACTTAATGTCATTCCTAGTGCCGAGGTCACCCCTCTGAAGCCATCAATTAAAAATCCCATCATTGATTGTGTCCTTGCAAAGGAGAAACTCAATGAGGATGATGGAGTTGGTGACTCCGGCACTTCAACTCTAGGGGAGGATGGAACAAAAGAGGTAAAGAGATATTTGGGGGATAGTCACGCGGTGCCACCACCAAATAACTATGCATGAAATGTCCCTATTCATATGCCCTACATCGTCTCAGATGGACCACCGTCTATGCTTGATTCTTCAAATTTTCCGAATTGGTAATTCTTAATGCGTTCACACATTCGCAGCTCGTCTACCGAGTTATGGCACGTCATCAAATAAGGCTTCAAACCCCATGATCCAAGCAATCTATCAAGGAGTGAGGTAGTTGATGACCAACTCAACGTCACCGCTCTTCACATGGCCGGCCGACGGTTTTACAACAAATCGATTAGCCTCATTACTAGAGCTACACAAGCCGGCCAGACTCCATGGTATGCACCGGCATACCCGGCATTCCCTGTGAGTCCGCCACTACTTATATGCATTGCATTCTATTTAGCATGTAATGTTTTTGTTTTCTTTCATGATAACATGAAAGTTGTAGTATGTCAGGTGCTACTTGTTGGCATAATAGTTTTTGTCAATGGATCTCCATATGATGTTCTGTTCCCTTTATGTATGCACCACCATCTGTTTCTGTTCAATGGTATTACCATAAGATTGTAAAGCTAGGTTTCCAAAAGGAATGTGCTGTCAACTTAATCCGTGTATTCTGGGTAGGAGAAAATAAATGTAGGATACAAGGCTCCTGATGGTTACACGGGGTTGCTAAAGGAGATAAAAATCCATGGGCATGTATGTAGATGCACAGCTGGTGAATGTGTATTGATTATTAGTTTGCAGCTTGTTCTTGTACCAGTAGATGTTCCACTTTTTGAAATCAAGTCTAAATTTAAACATTTTCTGCAACTCTAAATATTGATTCTGTGCATCTCATGTCAGCTATATTCAGTTGGCATAATTTTATGAAGTTTTAATTGAATTTAGAAATTCTATGTGTACCGTTGTGCGTAAGCAATTTTGGATGTGCCCTAAAAGTTTTTTTGGGCACATTTTTAATATGCCCTTAAAATATTTTAGGGTACATTTTGGATGTGCCCTTAAAAATTTACAGGGCATTTTTTATGTGCCCTTAATTTGGAACACATTTTTTATGTGCCCACAAAACTTTTCTGGGCACAATTTTGATTGTGTCCACAAAAATTTTCGGGACACAATTTTGTTGTGCCCTTAAAACTTTCTGAGGCATGTTTAAAATGTGCCCTAAGGTATACCTATTTAGACATAATTTTGAAGTGCCCTTAATACTTTTCGAGTAGCTAGCAAACTCGACATATTTTTGTGTACCCTTAAAAGTTTTAATGACATATTTTACACATTTAAGGGTACTTAAAAATGCTCCAAATGACTGCCGTGTTGTAATGCGACGGCCAAGGCATGCATGTCCCGTCCGTCCGGTTTCTGTTTCTCACACATACATTTCCTGCCTCCTTGCTTGCTCCAACGCGACATAGCTCATGCATATCTCTCCTCTCCTGCTTGACGCTGCAAGTATATAAAGCCAACCTAACACAGCTCTCCATCTCCCCACACGCACTCGCACTACCAAACTCGAGCATAGAACATAGTACTTGCACGCACGCACGCAGACACAAGGATGGCACGAGCTGGCGCCACGAATGCTGCCGCGGCAGCGCTCCTGCTGGTCCTGCTGACCGTCGCCACCGCCGTGGACGCGGCCGCCGGTAACCAGATGACTGCGACCACTGCTGCTGCTGTCGGTGGTCGCCGCGGTGGCGGCCGGGCTCAGCCGGCGGGGCTGACGCAGTGCGTGGCCGGGTGCGGCGACACGGCCACGTCCTGCCTCCTCGACTGCTACGCGAAGCCGCCCGCCGGGAAGCTGCTGCCCGTCTGCCTCCTCGACTGCACCAACGCCGCCATGTTCTGCGCCACCGACTGCTCCACCAAGAACCTCAACTAGCTGATGAACCCATCCAGTAATCCATCCGGCTAATGATGAACTAATATGTAGCTTCGATCGTACATGTCGCCGTGCCATTCTTATAGCTAAGCAACCAGCTATACGAATTACCCGCAAACTAGGACATATCTGGTCCTCTACTCCCCTGTCACAACTGCATTTCAGCAAGACACTAGCTTTGTATCCATGGTGAAGTGATGGAATATATGCAATGTTTACATTTGTTAATTGTGATACAGCTTATTCCTGTCAATGATCTATGGTTTCAGTGTAGTGTTTCATTTATTTTACTGTATTTTGTTTAGCAAAACCTACACTCTTTTCATAGTCACCAAAATATAGATGCAGAGGGCAGCAGATGATCAAAATAATATTTTCAAATGAAAGAGTACACGAGATTTAGCAGCATACCGACCCACACAGATAAAGCCCATCACCACTACTAATAAAAGACCCAGAGAGTCCCATCCAAGACATCTCAGCCCTACAATTAAAATATCCAACGCCTCATATCCTTTCCGTGTTTGACGGGCGGCAGACAACACGTACATGGCTAATCCGCTTTCATTTTCCCTCGCGCATCACAAATAACTCGATTGGAACTTCCACAACAGGCCCACGATCTCGCTCAGCAGATCAACGCCGCCACCACGCCCACGATCTCGATCCCAGTCGGACAACGCCGTCGACACACCACGCCCACGAACTCGCTCAGCCGATCAGCACCGCCACCACGGCCACGCGCTGCACTAGCTCTGCCGTCCACCGTCCTCGACCCAGTGGCCGCAGCATCTCGAGGACACCGCGGGCCTCGGACCATCAAAGCACGCTGCCCTGGCTCCGCTGTCCACCGTCCTCAACCCTGTGGCCGCGGCATCTCGAGGACACGGCGGCACATCAAAGCGAGCTGCCCTGGCTCCGGTGTCCACACACCATCCTCCCCCTGGTTGCTGCGCCGACTCGACGACACAGGTCGCCATCGCGTCCAACCATCGCCGTACTTCCAACCCTGCCCTGGAACAAAACTGTCAAAGAGAGCTGTAGTGAGTTATTTTTTTCTGCCTGAATGATTCATTATTTTTTTCTTCCTGAATAATGTCATTGTATCTCCAAAGCAAGTTCAGACTAGGAAGAGTGGAATACTCTTTCTAACCTCCATGTATAAACTCCCTGGCTCCTCTGCCACCCAATGCACCAGGATACACAATTGTCCTGAAAACCATAATATAGAGATTCGCCAAGTCCTCCCAATACACAGTTACTACATAATCAATTGCAGAAAAAAATAGAAACACGACAATGGAGAGGCTTGTTCACATACTCCAGAACCCTGCTGGTTCTAACAAAACATCGGCTCCCCTTGTTGACAATAGTGTACAGATGTAGAAGCGGTAGCATCTATGCGCTCACACCTTTCTAGATCATCATAAATCACACCCCAGCCAAGCTTTAACTGAAAAAAATGGTAGAGAAGTCAAGTTACCGATGTAAGCATGGAAGGTTATTTTCACAACTGTGAAACCAAGAAACCGACAGGGGGTCATCCATTTCCAAGCTCTACAACTTCACTCTCTGTCTTAAATACTTTAACAGAGATAACTGGTTTCATTTTGCCAAGATTACACCTCTCTAGATCATCAGAAATCATAAAAGAAAATGGTAGGAAGTCAAGTGAATAATTAAGCATGGAAGGTTTTTTTTTCACAATTGTGAAATCAAGAACTCACTTTGCATTGATAAATTTTATGAGCAAATCAGAGAAAATAATCATATGTAGAAATAAAAAGTAACTAGCACTAAAAAGCACATGCGACTACACAAAGTTCCACACAGTCTATCTGTTAATACTCATCCACATTTGGTTCTGGGCCATTGGATTCCATGAATTATGCTGATCATGCATACCTGAAACTAATAAAAAATTGCTGGCTAACCCACTTCAACAAACTGTCCAAGTGGCCCTTTCCATTGGTCATGATTGATGGCATGTATCATTATATTGCTCTAACAAATAATGAGTGAGTACATTATCTGAAAAGCAATAGGTAAATCAGGTAAACACACAATATCATGGCATTGTCTGTAGTGAAATAATCAATAGAGACCTGAGAAACATGATGTTCAGCCCACAAATAGGCAAGTGAACACAAGATGGAAAGGGGCTTCGACCAGGTTTCCCGCGAGCGAGCTGCCAGCCCTCACAGGGCTACTGAAGGTTTTGTGTTATATACTTGCAGCATGTGTGTGGAGCCATGTTATATGTAATGACTGATTTTTTAGCTGCAATATGTTTATAGCCATGTTATATGTGTGGCAAATCATAAAATATCGCGTGGTACCCAACGACGGACGCAACGGCACTCCTTGTTGGAGAGTCCGTGTGGCGGCAGCACCAGCCCGCTGGGATTGTGCTAATTAGGAGGTCCCGGGCCGGAACAGCGCCCACTCGATGGTTGCTCCGATTCATCGGCTTGTCCCGTGGGACAAGGCCAGCGTCGTGTATCCCTCCAACGTGCCTTGGCCGAGGATCCGGTGGAGACATGGCAGCGTCTATGCCTCCGTCGGCGCCTAGCGTTGGGTCGCCCGCAATAATGCCGAGCTCGAGATGTAGTGTGAGTATTAGGGACCAGGCGATGGGAAGAGGGGGCACAGGACCTCGCTGGGCGGCACCGCGGCGGTGGGGGACAGACCTAAACGGAAGAGAAGGAGAAGGAACTAGACTGGAGGAGGGGAGCTACACTGCAGGGGAGACCACGTCCAGCGGTCCAGGCACGCCATCTCGCAAGGGGAGACAATCGATGGCCAACCATGGCGGGCTACATCCATGGCTGACTGTGAGCTCGAGCGGCTGTGGAGAAGAAGCCGAAAGTTCATATATAGGGTATTCCTCTACCAGCGCCGGATTTGGGAGAGGAAATGATGAATTTGAGTGTGGACTGACTAATTTGGGTGAAAAGATAGTAATCATTTTCCATGAAAGCACATGAGAGAAGCCTCGGGGTGGAGAGGAAAAGGCAGAAGATAGAGAGAGAGTGAGGTGGGACAGGGAAAAGGGGAGAAACATATCCAGTGTACCAGTTTGGAGTGCCGATTGATTTTAGATGATTATTTTTTTAAAAAGATGAAATTTCTATTAACCGTGGTGCTCGGCAATATCGCTGGCAACCAAAGCAGAAACAAAAGAATGAGCCACATCGACCCAACCTGAACACTCGGTCTCAGCTCTATACCCATACAGGGACAAGGCATGTGCTACCCTATTACATTCATGACCACAATGGATAAAATCATAAATATCAAACTCCTGAATGCATTTGCTATGAACTTCCCGCATTAAACACCCACTTCTATCAGCTCATGAGATTATAAAACCTTTAGATTTTAGTGAACTACAAGGTTCTTTATAAATATGATAGCAGTTAACACCGTCTCTACTCCATTCCATGACTGAAGAGGCACCGGGTGTAGTCGGTGCAAGTATAGATACATTATGGGGGAAAAGGATAGGTGGACCTTCAAAGGGAACCATCATAAGAAAACAATAATATTTCTTAGTAATTGTTTTTGAAATAAAATTATTTATAACTAATATAGATACACCTATTTTAGTGGCAAGTAATATGAATCGGAGGGAATAATATGTTTGCGTGATCGTGAATTTTATGTGAAGTCATGTGTACGGATCGTTTGTTACATGCACACTAACATTGGTGGCCATGATACAGATCTAAATGCATCGGTAAGAAAACTCACTAAAAGAAAGTTAAGATTCAAAATAAATAATTTTATGTTGATATGAAACGTGCGTGTAGCACGTGCACACTTACTAGTGGACTTAAACACCTGACTAACGAATCTGCCTTTCGTGTTGGGCTTAATGGGCTATGGGTCGGGTTCAGGACAATGTACGAAAGTTCAAGGGAACTCCGGCGCACGCCCTGACGATACACGGAAGAGATGGGGAAGAAGGGCAAGGCGGCGGCGAGGGAGCGGCGGGAGCAGCGGCGGCAGGAGGTCACCCTACTCCGCGCCGTCCCCTACGAGCCCGGACAGCGGTGGTGGGATTGCCACTTGCCGAGGCGCGCTGTGGCGGTGGTGACGGGGGCCAACCGCGGCATCGGCTACGAGATCTCCCGCCAGCTCGCGCTCCACGGCCTCCATGTCGTCCTCGCCTCGCGCGACGCGTCCCGTGGACAGGAAGCCGCGGAGAGTCTCCTCCGGGAAGCGGCGGCGGTGGGGGACGTGAGCGTGGACGTGGAGTGGCGGCAGCTCGACGTGACGGACGCCGCGTCGGTGGAGGCCTTCGCGGCCTGGACGGCGCAGACCCACGGCGGCATCCATGTCCTTGTGAGCCTGTGCTTCTTGCCCCCATTGCTAAAGCTCCAATTCAGCTTAGTACCAAAGCTTCTCACGTTTAATCTCAGTTCGATCGATATCATACATGACTACAAGTTTAGTTCTTAATGTTCCCCAAATCAGCTCTATCCAGTGAGTACATGGGCCTAATAGCCTAAACTGCATTGAAATCTGAATATTTATATAAATAAATCTTATGATACATTGAAGTCTGAATATTAAGTAGGAAAAGGTTTAGACATGTGCAGTATCAAAATGAGTATTCAATCTCATACATTTGAAATGTAGAAAATGAATCATAGGTTTACCTGAACAGGGAGAAACCAATGACTTAAGTATGCAATTGGTAGGCTCGTAGTGGTTTTGGCAGATTTTTGTCTGATATCGATAAATCCACTCGGTTTCAGACTTGGTACAACCCAAAAACACCATTCCTTTTGGTTCGCACAACCAAAAAATAAGGGATTGTATCAAGAACTATATACTAATGAATAGGGAAAAGAGCTCGAATAGAAAACTAGAACCGGACTCATGTTCCGAAGCAATTACTAATAATAGAAAAACTGACTCAGGTTCAAGTTCTGAAGTAATTACACGTGTAGAAATTTAAAAAGAACTCGATATGATCCACGCCATAATCCATATTGGATTCCCCGATTCATTAAAAAAAAAGGAGTAGTCGAAGAATTAGAGAAAGATCTACACTTAATATTTCTAAAGGAAAAGTTAAAGAGCCTAATTGCCTAAGATGCATTGGAATCTGAATATATACATGAAAAAAAATCCTATGATGCATTGAAGTGTGAATATTCAATAGAATTTTTTTTGGGCATGTGCAGTATAAAATGGGTATTGAATTCCATACATGTGAAATATAGGGATATGAATTGTAGGTTGTTTTTCCTTACTTAAACTGGGAGGAAACTGATAGCTTAAGTATGCAATTGTAGTCTGCCAATGATACTGTCAGATGTTTGTCTGAACATCTTTGGTAACCCAGCTACAGGTTAACAATGCAGGTGTAAACTTCAACAGAGGAGCAGATAACTCTGTTGAATCTGCTGAGCAAGTTATCGAGACAAATTATTTTGGTACAAGGCGAATGATTGAAGCCATGATACCATTATTTAAACCTTCTCCATATGGTGGCCGTATAGTAAATGTGAGCTCAAGGCTTGGTAGGGCTGATGGCAGGCGCAATGTAAGTTTCATTTCGAGCTTCCTGTATTACCAAAATGATCCATTATGACTTTCCAAATACGCATAAGAATTGTACCTAAGGATATTCCTTTATGTAACCTGTCAGAGGATCGGTGATGCAAGCCTAAGAGAGCAATTATTAACTGATGATCGTTTATCTGAGGAGTTAATTGATGGGATGGTCATGAAATTCCTTGAACAAGTGAAGCAAGATACTTGGTCCTCCATCGAGTGGCCTCAGATGTACACGGACTATTCAGTCTCAAAGCTTGCTGTAAATGCCTATACAAGACTCGTGGCAAGGAGGCTTTTGGACAGGCCTGAAGGCCAGAAGATTTACATCAACTGCTTCTGTCCTGGCTGGGTAAAGACAGCTATGACTGGTTGGGAAGGGAATATTTCAGCCGAAGAAGGTGCTGATACTGCAGTTTGGCTCGCCCTATTACCCCAGGAGCAATCTACTATTGGCAAGTTCTTTGCCGAGAGGCGTGAGATAAAATTCTGAGGTGACTAGTTTTTAGCTTGTTTAGCTCCCAGCTACAAGTAGGCATTTTCCATAGTTTACCCAGGCTACAAGTAGAGAAAGCCATGACTTGTATATTCAAACTGCTTTGTAGCTCACTTGCACTTATTGAAATGGGAATTAGGAAGTGTTCGTATCTACTCATGTTAAAGGTCTTGTGAGCTGTCTTTTTTATTATTATTACTATTTTGCACGGTGAAGGCGTTAGAATTGAGGCGCGTTGACACTTTTTTTTTCTGTTATTACACGCAGTAACTGATTCAACCTTCAGAATCACTGTTCTGATGCTTACACCATGCCTATGTGATATATCTAGGTGATATATGGCTGGCACTATGGGGGCATGTTGAAGAGAGATCCAGATGTTGAATGACTCCAGGTGGTGGTCAAAGACCATTGAAACATCACATTGATGGAACTTGGAAGGCCCATGCCCTCTAATTTTCTCAATAAATGAGATCATACCAAGTGTCTCCTGGCCGTGAATGAATGAAGTGGCAGAAAAAGGGGAATGTTCACCAGGACCACCAGAATGGCACGAACAACACGCTGGCAGGTTCCTCCCCGTACCGCAGCAATGACCTGGACTGACTGAAGTTGCAGATCGCATCATCAAGGTTTAGGCTGAATCGCAGACAACTTCACTATCAATTCATCGATGTTTGTCTCTCGCCCATATGTGTTTGAGTGGTTTTGCCAGGGTTTTGGGTCTTAAAACCGAGGTGAAGTCTATACAACTCCTTGGTTGGAGCAGCGTATAATGCTGCACCAACAGATGGGCTAACTGGCCAAGTGCTTGCAAGATTTATAGATGCGGTCTGTGCGCAGCAAGCACGTGGAGGATCATCTTTGGGGAAGGTCGAACAGGTTGTAAACCTGTAAGCATGTGTGCAAGAAGGCGTCAGAGTCACTGAACAGACGGCCAGATAACCTTATCCCCTTTGTGTAGATGGATAGCATATGGACATATCCGGCCAGGCATATGCACCATTGACTGTACCCTGTGCATTGAACCGGTCAGCCGGCCCTGCAGGGAAATTCCGGAGCTAGCTAGGCCGGAGAGCAAGAGGGGGGGCTGGCTGGCTGCCAAGCTGGGCCTTGATTGCGCCGTATGCTCACTCCCTGTGGGCGCCATCGGTTTGTTTGGATTGTCTGCTGCCGGGAGCGAGAAGCGTTTGCGTTGCTGTCCAAGACCATCTGCCTATCTTTCTCACATGCGGTGCTTGGGTTTCTGGAGCTACTAGATCGTACGATTTGTCTTCCTGGATCCCCCTGCGTCCTAACCTGCGTAATGGGATGGAGCTGCACTGCACTTGGACGACTTGTTCGTGTGTGTGTGTACGCACGGATCGTGCCATGTAGCTTCGATTTTACCCAGCTGCTGTTCTAGATGTTCTGAATGCCTGTGCGCGTGAGTCGTCGAGTTAGCAATATGTGCGCTGCACTGATACTGTTTGGCAGTTAACTATCTGTACCAAGAGGTCTTTGCTGATGCTGATGCTGTTGTTGTATGCAGCTAGCTTAGGCTTAATTAGGTGTACTAAGTCAACCTGGGCCAAGAATGCTTGTTGCAGTGCAATGCATCATTACATTGCATGGATGTCTGGTTAGGTCCAGTGCCAGATGCCAGGGGGGCAGCTTCATCCATCAATTACTAAGTTGATGATTAGACATAACAGAATGGCTCCTAGAGCTAGCCCTCTGCTGCAAGTTGGCAAGCGTGGCTTGATTTTGAGATAGACGGGTCACCATTATACTACGAGCGCCGTAACTGTGGAGTTCGATTGTGTGATTTGTGCTAACGGGGAAACAGGCCACGTGCTCATGGATAAGAGTACAGAATACAGTGTATAATGTTGGTAACAAGACTGTTCCGTATAAAATCGTATAGTCTCCCTGCTTACAAAAAGCAACAAGTTGATATGGCCGAGTTGGTCTAAGGCGCCAGATTAAGGTTCTGGTCCGAAAGGGCGTGGGTTCAAATCCCACTGTCAACATTCTTTTTTTTTCTTTAATACCTTTTTTTTTCTGTAGGTCTGTGCACAACAGGATTAACAGTTTCTACGTGACGGTCAACATTCTGTTTTTATTTTTTATTTTTCTTTAATACTTATTTTTCTTTAACGTTCTGTTTTTTTTCTTTAATACCTTTTTTTCCTGTAGGTCTGTGCACAACAGGATTAACAGTTTCTACGTGACTGTCAACATTCTGTTTTTATTTTTTATTTTTCTTTAATACTTATTTTTCTTTAACATTCTGTTTTTTTTAATACCTTTTTTTCCTGTAGGTCTGTGCACAACAGGATTAACAGTTTCTACGTGACTGTCAACATTCTATTTTTATTTTTATTTTTCTTTAATACTTATTTTTCTTTAACATTCTATTTTTTTCTTTAATACCTTTTTTCCTGTAGGTCTGTGCACAACAGGATTAACAGTTTCTACGTGATTGTCAACATTCTGTTTTTATTTTTTATTTTTCTTTATACTTATTTTTCTTTAACATTTTGTTTTTTTTCTTTAATACCTTTTTTCCTGTAGGTCTGTGCACAACAGGATTAACAGTTTCTACGTGACTGTCAACATTCTGTTTTTATTTTTTAGTTTTCTTTAATACTTTTTTTATGTAGGTCTGTGCACAACAGGATTAACAGTTTCTACATGACTGTCAACATTCTGTTTTTATTTTTTATTTTCTTTAATGCTTTTTTTTTCTGTAGGTCTATGCACAACAGGATTAACAGTTTCTACATGACTGTCAACATTCTGTTTTTATTTTTTATTTTTCTTTATTTAATTCTTTTTTTTCGGTAGGTCTGTGCGCAACAGGAATAACAGTTTCTACATGACTAACAGCTTGTTTTATTTTTCATATATACATTCCAATATAGATAGGTATATCCATTCAAATTTTGCTCTCTGTATATGCTGCCAATTCTCAAAATCTCTTTCGAAAAAACTCTCAAAACCTCAACATCACACGTCTGATTAGCATGGCAAATTTCAAACGGACAGATCATATGTACATGTTTTAAGACAAGGAATTTATAACTTTGTCACAGTGTCTTTTATATATGTTATGTAACAAGAGTATATGCTGAAAAATTATGGTGAGTGTACGTGTTGACACCTTTGGGCCTCAGGCCCTCAGCCATCACCCATCAGCAGATCAGCTCGATGATAGGTGTCACCAAGGTACAAACGGCTGCTAGTGGTTAGCTAAAACAATTCCCCAAAGCGGGAACTGTCCGTAGCATAATAGAAGGATAAACATATGTAAAGCCGTCGATCAGCATGTGACGTAGTCTTGGCTGATGATTAAGTGGGTCATATACTCGTATGTATCTTTTGAGCTGTCACTGTTATGAGCGAACCGTGTCATTTTTGGGTTCCTGTCTTTATCAGGTCATATACTCACTCCAATCTATAAGAAATGTCGTGATTTTATTTAAAGATCGGAGATTGTACGTACTTAGCAGGAGTGGCATCACATTGTTTGTACAGAGACATATCTCCAGAACTTTGTACGTTTTCATGCGAACTCCGGTGTACTTTTGACATAATTTGTGTTCGCTTCAGTTCATTTGTGTCGGATCACAGACATCAAAATCAGCCGCTCCATGCCTACTGTCCGTTTGCGTTGGACCCTGCCCCAGCGGAGCGACATATTTTTTTTATTATAGAAATTACATTCATAGGAAACCATAAATTTGCATTGATTTAAAAACATGAATAAACATTGAAAAATAAATCGGGGCTGAGCCCCATGCCTATTCTATTGGTCGTTGTTGTCGTCCTGCTTCAGATCGACCATCGTAGGCATTGCCCACGGCCAGTCGCCCAGTCTAGTGCCGCCGCCGGAAGATAGTGGACCGCCGGTGGAGGAGGAGGCACTTCCGCTGGTGGTTGGTTCTCCTAGGGCGGCCAGGAAGGCAGCAGGTACGCCGTTGGAGGTGTTGGGGATAGGTCGGGGCTTGCACGGACCACTGGTGCCACGACAATGGTGGTGACGCCATGCACGAGGCTGCCATGACCGCCCTCAGGGCCTCCTGCTCTGATAGGCCAGTAGGCATGACTGGCGCGGCATAGTGCGGCGGTGCTTGTGGCGGGGGCGGCGGAGGCTGCTCTTGTGAGGCTTTCATGGCCAACCTCAGCGCTTCCTCCTCATCAACGCCTTCTCGCATGAGGGGGAGCTCATCCACCCGGCACTCCTCCTTGGCCTTCTCCGCAAGGTAGTCGAGGTAGTCCTTGGTGTCTTCTCCTTCTCCTTCTCCTGCTCCTCCTCCTGCTCCTGCTCCTCCTCCACCGGCGCTAGCGTCCCGACGTAGTTGTACTCGTCGTTGTAGAGGAACCCCGCTCGAAGCCTCGGATCCCATTCGAGGTGGCCGAACGAGTCCCGCATCGGAGAGTCAATGTCGTAAGCGGGGTAGACGAGGAGGTCTCGCGGCAAAAGGGATCCCCGTCGGGAAATCTCCTGCAACCGCTGCCGGCCATGTCGTGACACTGACGGCATGGGAACCCTCCGGTGGCTGAGGTGCTAGCCACCAGGGAGGTGGACATCGTTCCACCTAGGGGCGCATGACGTGCACTCCCTGTATATGGCCCAAGCCACCTCTACGGTGATGAAGTGTAACATCCCAGGATTTGAGCTTACAAAAGAGAGAACACAGACGTGTGCATTGCATTCATGAATAGAAATTTTGGGGAATTTTCGTGCTTTTAATCAAAACTTGTCACAGTGACTGATGTTTCACTTGAGTTGATGGAATTGAAGTAGCTTATCAAGTCAAGCGCTATAAATTTAATGTGAGCTTTGCTAAAACCTTGTTTTAGGTAGAGGTGATTTGATCTATGGGTTCGATCAAAGCGGGATACAACAACACCTCAAGTGAGTATCAAATACCAGATCTTTTAAAGGATCATAATATGGTATACCTTGCAACAACTTGTGAATACTTATTCATTTACAAATACAAGGACAAGAGCATTCATAAACTATTCTTGGCTTATCTTTTTATTGTATTTTACTAAATCAATATTCTTACCATGATCCTCATGGTATATTTTCAATTCTAATATTGAACTCGTGTCAAGAACATTCAAACAAGTTCTTCATCAAACCTTGAGTATTCCAATCTTGTCTATCCAAGGCTATCTTTACTAAATTATAGAGGAAGGAGAGAACTATCTTGAAATGACGAGATCGCCTAGAGGGGGAGTGAATAGGCGTTTAAAAACTCTTACGGATTTGGCTTGTAAGAATGCGGAATTAAACTAACGTTTATTTTACAAGCACAAAACTTAAATATGCTAGACTCAACTAAGTGCAACAACAACAACTAGAGCTAAGAAAGATTGGCACAAGATATATGTAGCACAAGTGATAGCAAGATATATGTACTTCAAGCACGATGGCTATCACAAAGGAAAGTAAGCTCAGGTATAGAAATAACCGAGGCACGCGGAGACGAAGATGTATTCCCGTGTTTCCTTCCTTTGCAAGAAGGTCGTTACTTTTGGAGAGGTGGGGATGCCACAAAGGATTTTCCAACGCCACGAAGGCTCACCTTATTCTCCGAGCCTATCCCACGAAGGAATAGCTCTTTCCTTATGGCTAACTTTTTCTCCACTCAGGAGATGGCAAGCTCCACAACCACTTCACAAGCTCCACGAAGGAGAAGCCCGGGCCCCTTCACAATCTTCCACGAAGAGGTCACCGGGACACCAACCAAGCCAATTAGGAGGTCACCCTCCAAGAGTAACAAGCTCACGGTCTCTCACTCTAACTAATCATGGTGGAGAGCTCAACACTATGCAATGATGCAAAGCAAGAACACTAGAGGTGTTCAAATCCTTCACACTCAAATCCCACCAAAGCAACAAATGCTAGGATGAGATTAGAGAGGAAGAACAAATGAGGAAATCAACAAATGACTCCAAGATCTAGATCCAAAGGGTTTCCCTCACTTAGAGGAGAAATGGATTGCTGGGGATTGTAGATCTAGATCTCCTCTCTTAGATCCCTCAGGAATGAGCAAGAATCATCGGGAAATCAAGAGATAGAGCAAGTTCTTCAAAGTCAACAATAGAGGAGAGAGAGTGGAACAACTTGCCCAGTCCAAGGTGGAAGAGGGCCTATTTATAGTCTAAGAGAAAATAGAACTGTTGGGGAGAAAAACGGGCAGAAGAATCGACCCAGCCGGCCAGCCGGCCGGTCCACCGGGTCGGGCGTCGGACATGCTAGCACACAGGCCGGCAGCGCCGGCTGACAGGCCGGACGGGGTGCAGTAGGCCGACAGCGGCCAAAACAGCCCAACAGGCGGGGGGCCGGTTGACCGGACGCTCGGCCGGCCGGTCCGGCGGCCACCGGGCGGGACGCCGGGCACCGGCGGAGACAGAGTATACTGGATAAGCAGCCCGGGGCACCGGTGCTAGGGCCGGTGCGCACCGATGGGCCGGTGGCAGACTCGGTGGTACCGGGTGGTGGGCCAGACTGGTGCAGGCCAAAAACCTTTTATTTTTCTTTTAAATAGAAAATGCTCCCGAACTCCGATTGACATGAAACCAATTTTGTTGGAAAGATAACGACAAATATAACCCCAACAAAAATGGTCAAGAATATGGAGACTCCTCACATAATATTTTGTTGGAAATATGGAGACTCCTCACCGAATATTTTTAGATGATTCTAGAGAGGGGGAGTCTCCCGCCATCAAGAAACGGTGAAGACGTCCAAACTCGAAAGTGTAATAGAAGATGCATGCAGATTCTGTTTTTGATGAACTTGGGCTTGTTGTAAAGATAGCAACAAGCTCACAAACCTCACACAGAGAAATACCAAGAAGCAATAGCGAAAGGACACAGATGTTGATACGTCCCCGACGTATCCATAATTTCTGTCGTTCCATGCTTGTTTTATGACAATACTTACATGTTTTGCTTGCACTTTATGATGTTTTTATGCGTTTTCCGGAACTAACCTATTAACAAGATGCCACCAGTTCCTGTTTTCTGTTGTTTTTGGTTCCATAAAGGCTGTTTGGGCAATATTCTCGAATTCGACGAAACGAAGACCAAACCTCCTATTTTTCCCAAGGCTCCAGAACACCGAAGAAGAGTCGGAGAGGGGCCAGGGCCACCACACCATAGGCGGCGCCTCGGCTCGGGCCCGCGCCGGCTCGGTGGGGAGCCCCAGTGCCCCCGCGCCGCTTCGCCTATAAAATCCCTTTCGACCTAAAAACACCGTACGACTTGACGAAACTCCGAAAGACTCCGGGCGCCGCCACCATCGCAACCCAATTCGGGAGTTCGTCCCGACTCCTGCCGGGACGGGGAAGTGCCCCGAAGCCATCTCCATCAACGCCACCGCCTCCATCATGCTCCGTGAGTAGTTCCCCCATGGACTACGGGTTCTAGCTGTAGCTAGTTGGTATACTCTCCCCATGTACTTCAATACAATGATCTCATGAGCTGCCTTACATTATTGAGATTCATCTGATGTAATCGGTGTTGTGTTTGTTGGGATCCGATGGATTGTTACGTTATGATTGTCTATCTACAAAGTTTGTGAAGTTATTGTTGCTGCAATCTTGTTATGCTTAATGCTTGTCACTAGGGCCCGAGTGGCATGATCTTAGATTTGAGCTCTATAATTATTGCTTAGATTGTATCTACAAGTTGTATGCACATGTCTATGTCCGGAACCAAAGGCCCCAAAGTGACAGAAATTGGGACAACTGGAGGGAAAGGCTTAGATATGAGGATCACATGTTTTCACGGAGTGTTAATGCTTTGCTCCGGTGCTCTATTAAAAGGAGTACCTTAATTTCCAGTAGATTCCCTAGAGGCCCGGCAGCCACCGGCTGGTAGGACAAAAGATGTTGTACAAGTTTCTCATTGCGAGCAGGTATGACTATATATGGGAAACATGCCTACTTGATTAATAGACTTGATATTCTGTCTTAATGCTATTTCGATCCTATCAATTGCCCGACTGTAATTTGTTCACCCAACACTTGTTATTGGAGAGTTGCCACTAGTGTAGATAGCTGGGAACCCCGGTCCATCTTTCATCATCATATACTCGTTCTACATGTCAACTATTTTCTGGTACCATTGCTCTCATATTACTACTATTGCTGCTGTGTTACTGTTATTATTGCTCTCATATCACTGCTACTTTCACATCACCCCTGTTGCTAGTGTTTTTCCAGTGCATGAAAATGACAACTCACTTGTTAAGGCTTATAAGTATCTTTACCTCCCTTGTGTCGAATCAATAAATTTGGGTTTTACTTCCCTCGAAGACTGTTGCGATCCCCTATACTTGTGGGTCATCAAGACTATTTTCTCGCGCCGTTGCCGAGGCATAGCTCTACTCATAAGTTCACATGGGGAGTACACTCTACCTCTCTCTCTGTTTTTGTTTTATTTTATTTTGTTTTGCTTAGTTTACTTTTTCCTAGTTTACTTGTGCTTAGTTTATTTCTGTCTAGTATTATTTTGCTTAGTTTACTTTTGCTTAGTTTATTTTTGTCTTGTTTTATTTTATACCCAAAAATCCATAAAAATTTGAAAAATCTAAAAATTAAAAAACTGCTGTTATGGGAGAACCAACAACCTACTTGGATCTTATAGAATGTTATAATAATTATAGAGAATCAAGTACTGGTAAAATAATGAGTGCTATGTGACAAAGGATTAACTTGTCAATGCCTACAGATTGTAGACTAGGGTTTTGTTAGAAGTAGAGGGCAAGTAGATCTCGAAGGTTTCAGCCGAAAAGTACTCGACGATTATGAAAACTAGGGTTCTGTTGACAAGATTCGGTCCTTTGTCCCTCGACTCCCCCTTATATAGGAGGCGGAGCCGAGGGTTTCGTAATACATAAGTTTACAGAGTTCGGGAGGGTTTCATACTCAACCCGTAAGATTACAAATCTCTATCTTTCCTAATACAAACTATCTTTCCCTAACACTAAATGGGCTTCAAAGTCTTCTTATTCTTCGAGTTCTGGGCCTTTAGTAAACCCCGGGTACCATCTTTGGCATGCTCATTGGGGATGCCTATGTCAGTTGCCCCCGAGATTTTTCTTGAATCGAAGAATCAGGGAAAATCTCCAATTTTACTCATTACATAATCTTTCAATATGCAAACACTATTTTGTACAGGGATAACGGTAGTTGGGGCTAGTTCATCTGACGGATCAGGTACTAGTTAACTGCTCTAGTGGCAATCCGCAAAACCTACTTCAAGATCACGTCCCCGGACATGATCTCGGATACTGGTGTAAACTTCGACAGTGTGCCGCTTAAGGTCTTACCATTCGTCGAGTCCCAGTCATATTTTATCGGTACCTAACGCGTCCGTTAGGATTTTTCTTTATCGTGATACGGAAAATAGTAGCAATCCGCCGTCGAGACGGTGCCACGCCGCTCAACGGATCTGGGGTCTTACCTTCGCAAAGTTTTGCGGCATTCAGAGATTTATTCGCGACTTTTAGCGCTCTGAGAATATTTTGTCGAGTGCTTTTCGGCTGTTGGAATAGCACATTTTATCGAGTCATATTTGATGACTTATTTTGCCTTCCCGATGGGAGTATATGTAGAGTTATCTGTGTAACTCGAAATATACTTACTTCTGTTTCTTTATTTCGATAAAAATTCATCGGGTACGCGAACAGCGTTCCCGATGGGAGTAGCTCCCGAGGCTACAGCCAAGGACTTGTGCTTGGGTGTAGGCTCCACAGATTAGTATCCATTGCCGCTATATTTATAATCCTTCTCGACAGTTTTATATTTATCGGGTGCGCGACCAGCGCTCCCGATGGAGTAGCCCCGAGGCTATGAACAAATGCTTGCATTTGGTCATAGGCTCTCGCCATTTCTATCTTGCCATACTCGAAATTTTTATCTTTTCAAAGTAGCCCCCGAGCATTTGGGCAAAAACTTGTATTTGATCAAAGGCTCTCGAAATAATCTTGCATTGCCGATATTCTCGCTCGGTTTCTTAGTCGAGCTTTTATCTTTCCATATGACATCATTGCTGATGATAGCCACGATTTCGGTGTTGGAAATACGCGAAAAACCGCTATGTGTCACTGTCCTGTGGGTCCCTTTTTCCTATCCAGTTGACACATCGTGCAAGTGGGGGACACACGTCCTCCGCTTTTTCTGGCACTATTACTGTATCTCCTGCCTGTTCACTTCTCGGTAAAAATACACTTTTACCCCTTGTCCACGTGGTTGCCATCTACATCCTTACTTTTGCCAATCCAACGGTTGCGACGATCCGTCACACCGCTATATAAAGCCATCGTCTTCCTCCTTGAGCACTTTCGCTCACGCCGCACCTCTGCTTCTCCTCTGCAACTGCTCCCTTGCTCCCATTAGTTCTAGCGCTCGAGCACTTCTCTCCCTTCTCTGCTAGGCTCGTTGATGCCGCCGCGCGCTCGTTTGACTAGACACAGCACACCAGAATCGAAGATGACATCAACAGATCTGGGAAGTGCCGAGTGGGAGAGATCCAAGATCTCAGGCCAAGACATCAATATGCTGAAGAAGATGGGATTCAGCAAGAAGGAGAACGCGCTCCGGTTCCCCAAGGAGGAGAGCTACCCAAAGCCTCCAATCAACTACCGGGTCAGTTTCGTTGACCACCTCATCCGAGGACTTTCTCCCCCAATCCACGAATTTCTCGTGGTCTCCTTTTTGTCTATGGGCTTCAGTTGCATCATCTGACGCCCAACTCTCTCCTCCACATTTCGATTTTTATCACACTCTGTGAGTGCTTTCTCGGGGTCCAACCCAATTGGGCCCTGTGGAAACGCATCTTTTGCATTCGCCGCAATAGCCACCACAACGTCACCTACAATATTGGCGGCGTTGTTATATGTGTTCGGTCGGAAGTCGACTATTTTGATGTCAAATTTCCCGACTCCGTCCAAGGCTGGCGGAAAAAGTGGCTGTACATCCATGAAGAAAGTTCCAACCCGGCGGAAGAGAACATCGCCCCTTTTGACGGAGAAGCTAAAATCTTTCGTCGCCGTTCTTGGGATGCTGAAGCTACGAAGCGGAGAAATTGGCGACGAGGCGCTGATGACTCGCATTCACGAGCTACGAACACCCGCGGGAAAGAACTTTCGGTATTGAGATTACCGCCTATTTCCTTAGGACTAGAGTGCAGCCTCTGCTCGCAAAAACCCCTTCAAATACGCGGTGAAGAAGATGCTGACAGGCTCTCAAAGGATCTTCCCTTGAAGGACTTTGAAAAACTTATTCGCAAAATCTCATCGCTCAACAAGAAGGATTTAATTCCCACTTCTTGCCGTGTCGCGCCATATAGTAGCGCCAAACCCCTCCCCGAGGTAATTTCTTTTGATAACTGTATTTGTTTCCTCGGGCTTTGTTATTTTGTCGATTACTATTTTGTTAACGCCTTTTTCTCGACATTTTTTCTTTTCTCAGGGCCACCTCGTTCTTTCTTCTCTTCCTCCTCTTCCTGAAGGTGGAGAAGTGGAGGAGCGTGCCGTTGTCGATGATGACAACCAAAGCACCACTCGCCCTGCCACTGAAATCGCGGGTTCTCACAAATCCGCGGCTTCTGCTGAGTCAGAGGCCACTGCCTCAACACACTCTCTTCCTCATGCTTCAAAGAGGAAGAGAGATGACGTAAAAGATTCCGGCACTTCCAAAGCCGAAGAAGCTGAGCCTTCACATAAAAAGGCAGCTTTTAATCCATACACTGATGCCCTCGTCAGCTCGTGAGTTACTCCTTACTCTTTACTATTCCTGTTTTGATGTTTCTTGTCTCTTGCTTCTTATACCGCCGCCATTTTATTGTAGTGATGAGGAGGAAGAACAAGCTGTTGATGCTACTGCACGAACGAGTACGTCGCGTACTTTGATTGTGTCGGAAGCTCAACATGATGGAGATGAATCTTCTCCTCCCCAACAAGACATCGTGCAACCATCGCTAGTGGAGAGCCCCCGAGCCTCTCCACTAAAAGGAGCGAGAATTGAGCCATCGAGAGATTTTATCCAATTCCCTGGTGGTTCTTCGACACCTTCATTGGATGATGTAACCTTAAATCTTTCGATACTTCGATCATACTAAATGTTGCCGAATTTATATAGGTTATATTGACTTCTTTTTCCTCCTTGATCGTTTCTTCAGCCTTTGATGAAGGAATTTATTCGCCTTGGTACCCAATTTGTCGGGTATCGTGACTACACCAAGAAGCTCGAAGGTATTATTGTCCTGTTCTTTTGCTGCATGTGTACCATGATTTTATCATAGTATTTATCTGCCGCAATTTTTCCAGGAGATCTTGCGGAAAGCAACAAACGTGCGGACGCTCTTGCTGTTAAGTTGAAGCAGAGCGAAGAAATTCGCCAAAAAGATGAGAAGGATGCTACCACCATTGAAGATCTTCGAAAGAGGCTTCATAAAGCTGAAACTTCATTGAGTGATAACATAACTCAGCAATCAGCTCGAGAGGCAGAGATTCTTTCCCGCTTGGAATCGCAAGCTCGGCGTTTTGTTAGTAAGTTCTTGAATCTTTGCTTTTCCTCGGATTATCTTGCGTTTCACCTGTATTCTTTATTTTTTATACGGCTCTCTGATTGTTTGTAGGGCGGACGCATCAAGAATATGAGGTTGACGGTCCTGTAGGTGACGATCTTCTCGACGCGCTGACCCTTGTCGAGATTCATGGGGATGAAGCGCGCGACGGACTTGAAAATGCTGAAGCTGGCTTGCTGAAGCTTTTCCCCTACTTCTTTCCGAAGAAAGAGACCCCCTCTACCTTTGTGGAGCTCGCAAAAACCTTCAACGGACCCGAAGATCTTGGGCTGAAACTTCGCCAAGAAGGCCTGAAAATTGGCGTTGAAGGCACCATTGCGCTAACTGCTGATAGTCAACAAGACGTCGACTGGGCCAAGGTTGGCAACATAGGGGAGATGGAGACAAAGAAATGGCAATCTCTAATTAGAGCCGCCAAACCTTCTGCAAGACCCATCCTCTCCTTTCTTGGTGTTAAACCAGCACCTGCTCCAAGCGCATCCAAGCCGGAGGTCAAGTAGACCACCTTGTCTTTTTTTTTTCTGTCTTTTGATGATGTCGCCTTAGTCCTCCTGGCGATGATTAGGTCTTTTAGGGGTCCTTCTTTTGTAACAGACATATTTATATTATGAGAATCAATGGAAATCTATCTTTGTCTCAATGATTGATGTCGACGTTTTTCTATTTTTTCAGTTAATTTTTGACAACTATACGTCAATTCCTGGTCCTTCCGAAGTTTTTCCTTCGTCCCTTCCGAAGAAGTCCTCTGTCCCTGTTAATTTTGTTTATGATTCTGCGAGTAAGGATCTGACAGAAGAATTGAAAGAACTTCGAGGACAACTCCAATCCGTGAAGAAACAATCGCTTATGCTCATGGAACAATCTCGAGAATCTTCTGAAAGGGAAAATTGCAATCCAACAAGCTCAAGCTGCCATCGCTGAAAAGGACTCTGCTGTTGCTGAAGCTGCTGCAGCTACGTCTCGAGAAAATTCTATGCTCCAGCTGCTGATGGATGCTAGCTTGGATATGGCAGGTATGTTTCATTATCTTTGTCGCTTCTTCTTTTTCTTTGCTGCTTATCTCCTTATTACCCACTGACTTGTTTTAAGAAACAATAGGTGCTTTTTTGGATGCTACTACTGAAGATGAACGTGTCGAGGCTCGTTCCAGTGTTCTTCTTCGGCTTGCACGTGAACATGGGTCGACTTTTTGGGGCACGCCTGAATGGACTCGCCAAATCGTCAGATTTCAAGATCGCGCGCTTCAGGTTCGCGAGTATCTTGACTTCTGTACGAGGACTTTGTCTCTGGTCTATGGTACCATGTTTCCTCGCAATAAGATGCCGAGACCCTTCCTGCGTTGATGGATAAATTTCGAGATGCTCCTCGCATCCATGGCTTTGTACGAGCCCAACTAGCTGCTGGCGCAAGGTTTGCGATGATCATGGTGAAGATCTGCTACCCGAAGTTAGATGTGGGGCAAATTGTTCCAAAGTGCTTGGAGAAGATGTCGAAGAGAAAAAGAAACTTCGGCAAATATGATGATATTGTTACTCCTGTTGCCGAAGATATGATGGATGAACTTCTTCGGATGGATGCCGAATTCTTCGTGAAGGGCAGCTATGCTGAACATAGCACTCGTGCTGTAAATAATGAGAGCTTAACCATAGACAATATATTGGGAAATCCTTGAAGATAGACTTGTTTCGAAGATTGTATTTTGTGTATATGACCTATATTGTAAAGTCATCATATTTTTATTTTTATCACCAAGCCCCCGGGCGTGTTGATTGCAGTATTTTTGTTTGTCATAATGCGAGGTTGTCCCAAGGCAAAATAATGTATGTTGTGCACTATTTTTTGCGGGTACGAGCCCCCGAGCTTTTTGTTTGACCGCTATTTGTCGATATCTCTTTTTATTTTGGCGAGGTATTTTTATACCAAGGCAGGATGTTTCTTTTGTGTCTATCAACACTGTATATATATATTGTATCGTTTAGGGGGAACCCCCGAGCCTGCCGAGAGAAAGATATATAATTCCACTATCTTTATTATATTGCAGCACCGCGAGCCCGCCTCATTAAAAACCTTCTCCGGCCCCACTCGGTGCCCCGAAAAAGGAAAAGAGTGCGTCTGAAAACACGCGGGCGTTTCAGTACATTGTATGTTTACGAGGAGACTATATTTTGGTATCTAAGCGTAAAAACGCCCGAGCTGCGCCACGTTCCAAGGATTTGGTTCAACGTTTCCCCGTCTTCTTGTCCTTGATTCTGTATGCTCCTCCTTCGATTACTTCTGTGACGATGTAGGGCCCAAGCCATGGTGACTCGAGTTTTTCATGACTTTTTTGGTCGCAAAACTAAGTCACCAACTTGAAAAGATCTTGGCCGCAATGTCGACTTCTTCAGGTCCTGTTGATATTTGGCGACTCGCGACAGACTTCGTCTCGAGCATCAAGTGCATCGACGTCGTCCTCCAAAGCTTTTCTCGAGTTTTCTTCATCATATTCTGTGACTCTTGGAGAATCATGCTCTATTTCTATCGGCAGGACTGCTTCGGCTCCATGGACCAGAAAACGGCGTCTCCGCGCCGTATTTGGTGTTGTTCGGATACTCCACAACACACTTGGCAGCTCATCCGGCCAAGTGTGCCGAGCTTTTTCCTGGTCCTAGCAGGCGCTTTTTGATACCATTGCAGATGATGCCATTGGCCTTCTCGACTTGACCGTTGGTCTGTGGATGTCAGACGCAAAACTTAGTTTGATGCCCACTTCTGCGCATGCTTTGAACTCCTTGGATGTAAAATTACTACCGTTGTCTGTGACAATGCTATGAGGGACTCCAAATCTAAAGACGATGCTTTTCACGAATTTGATCGCCGACGCGCCGTCCGGTGAATTTATCGGCTTTGCTTCTATCCACTTTGTAAATTTGTCGACAGCGACAAGCATATACTCATAACCTCCTGGCGAAGCTTTGTGTAGTTTTCCCACCATGTCGAGACCCCATTGAGCAAAGGGCCAAGATAGTGGGATTGGCATAAGTTCTGCTGCGGAGAGTGAGGTTTGGCGCAAATCTTTGGCACGCGTCGCAAGTTCTCACTATTTCCTTCGTCTCGATTGCTGTTAACCAATAAAATCCTGCGAAAACCTTAGCCGCGATAGCTCTGGCTGCTCGCGTGGTGCCCGCATATCCCTTCGTGCACATCTTTCAGATGATTCTTCCTTCTTCAGTGTAACGTCTCGTAGCACGCCAAATATTGTTTGTACAACTCCCCTTTTATCACAGAAAGCTTTTGATCTCCCGATTATTCGCCTTGCTTCAACTGGATCGTCGGGTATCGTTTTCCTTAGGATGTATGATATGTAAGCCTGCATCCATGGAATTTGCACCATCATGACTAGCTCCTGCTCCTCTTCTTCTTCCGTGTCGTTGGTGATACTCGAGGGTTTCTCTTTCTTCTCCTTCTTTGTTTTTGCTGGTTTTGTTGATCTCTCGCTTATCTCTTCCCAAAACACGCCTGGAGGAATCGCGAGACACTGTGATCCGATGTTTGCAAGAACGTCGGCTTCATCGTTACTCATCCTGCTGATGTGGTTTACCTCGCATCCATCAAATAATTTCTCCAGCTCATTGTACACCTCTTTGTAGGCTATCATACTTTCGTTGACTGCATCACATTGGTTCATAACTTGCTTGCTACCAATTGTGAGTCGCCGAAGATTTTCAATCGGGTTGCACCACAAGCTTTCGCCATCTTCATCCCGTGTATGAGGGCTTCATATTCTGCTTCATTGTTAGACGCATTTGGAAACGTCATCCTTAAGACATATTTCAACTTGTCGCCTTCAGGTGACACCAATATCACGCCTGCTCCAAAGACCTTCCAACCTTTTGGACCCGTCGAAGTTCATGGTCCAAGTTCTCGATAAATCTGGAGGCCCCGTGTTTTGTAGCTCCATCCACTCTGCAATGAAATCTGGTAAAACCTGCGATTTTATTGCTTTTCTTTTTCATACGTGATGTCCCGAGGAGAAAGTTCTATTCCCCAAAGGGAGACACGACCCGTAGCTTCTGGGTTGTTCAATATATTTGACAAGGGGGCTTCATTGACCACTATTATCGGGTGCGCCAAAAATAATGTCGCAATTTTCTTCGTCGTGAATACCCATATGCCGCTTCGATATTGCGGATACCGCTGTTTTGAAGGCGACGTACTTCACCGATGAAATATACCGGCCTCGAACTCCATGAAGCTTGCCCTCTTCTTCTCTCTCGACTACTAGGGCGTGCTGACCACCTGTGGTGTGGCTGCAATGTATAAGAGGAGAGGTTCTTTCTTTTAGGCGCCACCAGATTGGTGGTGTCGAAATTGCCCGCTTGAGGTTCTCGAAGGCCCTATCTGCTTCCTCGTTCCATTGAAATTTTTCGCCCTGTTTGATCAATACGTAGAACGGCAATGCCTTTTCTCCTAGCCTGGCGACGAATCTGCTCAAAGCTGCGACTCGCCCCCACTGTATTTCTTTTAACTTTGTTGGTTTTCTCATAGTAACGATGGCCTGGATTTTTCGGGGTTCAATCCCCCTTGCCGATACCAAGAACCCGAGAAGTTCTCCTGCAGGAACTCCAAAGAGCACTTTGTCGGTTCAGCTTGAGGCAGAACTTATCGAGGTTGTCGAAGGTTTCCTTCAAATCTTCGATCAAAGTCGACCCTTCTTTGATGTTATTACGACATCGTCAATGTAGACTTGTACATTTTTTCCAATCTGTGTTGCTAGGCACTTCTGCATCATCCGCGATATGTTGCTCCCGCGTTTTCAAACCAAAGGGCATTGTTTTGTAGCAAAACACGCCATAAGGTGTGATGAACGCTGTCTTGGCTTCATCTTCTTGTTTTAATCTGATCTGGTTATAACCAGAGTAAGCGTCCAAAAAGGAAAGACGTTCGCATCCTGCCGTGGAGTCGATGATTTGATCGATCCTTGGGAGGGGAAAGTGATCCTTGGGACAATGTTTATTGAGACACGTGAAGTCGACGCACATGCGAAGGACTATTGTGTGTTTTTTCGGCACCATCACCGGGTTAGCTACCCATGTGGCTTTGTAGATATTTCTCTGATGAAACCAGCATCTTTGAGTCGATCTATTTCGATAACATGGCTTTGCGGCTAGGCTCCAAAAACGCCGCAAAGGTTGCTTTACTGGTCTTGCGAGAGGATCCAAATTGAGGTGGTGCTCGGCAAGTTCCCTGGTACTCCTGGCATGTCAGCTGGACACCATGCGAAGATTTTCCCTCACGGAGGAACTCGACGAGCACGCTTTTCTATGCGACATCCATGTTTGCGCAATGGATGTCGTTTTCTTTGGATCTGTCGGGTGGATCTGTACCTTTTTGAATCCTTGGTTGTGTTGAAAGTTGGCTCCTTGGAAGATCTCCCTACCTCTGGCAGCACATCATAATCAGTGAACCTTGGCGCCGCATATTCTCGCTTGCATCCCGAAAGTTTCTGATAGTCGATGAAAATCCTTGTCGCATTTATCGATAACGCGAAACTTCCTTTGATTGTGATAGGTCCCTTGGGTCCAGGCAACCTCCACAACAGATATGTATAATGCGGCACTGCCATGAACCTGGCATATGATGGTCGTCCCAACAAAGAATGATATTGCGACGGGAAATTCACAACTTCGAACTCCAAATTCTCTATCCTGTAGTTTTCTCGTTCCAAACGAACGTCGAGGTTGATCTTGCCCAACGGGTAACTTGGCTTCTCTGGTAATCCCGTGGAAACGTGTGTCGTTGGTTTCAAGTTTGCCAGGGATATGTTCATCTTCCTCAATGTATCTGCATACATGAGGTTTAAGCTGCCGCCATCTATGAAAACTCGACACGTCAAAACCAGCGATTACTGCGGGTAAAATGAGTGCTGATTGTCCTGGTCGAGGAACTTGCTGCGGATGATCCGCGATTGTGAAGCCGATGTCTTGCCCCGACCAATTTAAGTACTCGATCGTTGGTGGAGGCATCTTCTCTGCCATAAACACTTGTCGTGAGATTACCTTCTGCGCCCTATTTGATGGCCTAGCTTTCTGGATCATTGAGACCGCACCATTAGAATTGGGATCAACATATGGAGGTGGGTGTGGTGCTGCCGCTATTCTAAGCTGGTGCCGATTTTCGTCCAATTGCGGGAGGAGGTGGAAGGTGGATCTCGCTCCTTGGCCCCTGGGGTTTCTATTTGTGGCTTGGGCATTTGCGATTCCTGCCGCTCGCAACATTGCCTGAAAACTTCGGCAGTCTTTCTGGAGATGCCCTGACTGCCTCTTTCCGTTATTGTCAAGATAAAAGTGCATTTGACACGGACCGTTCATCATCTCTTCGGGAGACACATAAGGTCTTTGAAACCTTGGTCCACTATTTTGTCTGTTGCCGCGAGAATCGCCTCTATTGTCGCCTTGATGCTCGTTACTCCTTTGGTAGTCATCTCGACTGTTTCCTCCAGGATTTCCTCGAAAGCCAGCCGATATATGGCCAGGAGCATCGTTGTTGTAGAACTGGCGAGAAAATCGCCTTCTATTTTGATAATTTCGACCACGATCCTCCTCTGGCGACCTGTGTCGCTTGTTGTATATTGCGTCTTCTCCATCGCCCATTTATTGGCTATCTCCATGAGTGCTGATATGGTTTTAGGGTTAGTTCTCCCTAAGTCCTCGACAAAATCTCCTCGCCGAATTCCTGCCACGAACGCATCTATTGCCCTCTCGTTAGATATATCTTCTGCCGAGTTCTTTATGATGTTCCACCGCTGTATATATTTCCTCATCGACTCGTCGTGTTTCGACACGCCCTCAACTCTTCCAATGACGCAGGTTTCTTGCAAGTGGATCGGAAGTTTTTCACGAAGATGTCCTCAAAGTTATCCCAGCTGTCGATGGAATTTGGGGGGAGTTTCTTTATCCAAGATCTCGCGGCACCGCTCAAATGAACTTGGATACTTTGCATAGTTGTTGCTCTGGTTCCTCCTACCAACTTCACCATCTCGAGATAATCCACGAGCCAATCCTCGGGATCTTGCAGACCGTCGAATTTCTTGAAATTTTCGGCTTGAACCCTTTTGGGACTCGAGTCTTTCGAACTCTTCTCGTGAAACACGGGAGCCCACACATATCTTCGTCGGCAACTTCTGGTGAGTGCTGACGCTCCCTTCTCTCTTGTCGCGCTCTGTCCACCCTTACTTGGACTGCTGTGTCTCTTGCTCCACTTGTTCTTGGGGGTCTTGAACTGCTGCGGTGGGTCGTGGACTATTTTGCCTAGGATTTTCTTCGGGAGGCGTTGTTGCAAACGTTGTTCCCGTTACTCCTACTCCAGCCATCGCCATATTGAACAATGGTTCTCTCGGGTCCCCAGGAGGTGGTCTGGATGCCAGGATGTAAGCTTGTGTTGCCATGTAACCTGCTTCTGGCATTTTTGGGATGATATTTCCCCTTTCATCAATCGACATAAAGGACATGTCGAGATTTTGGATTATGTTTCCTCTTTCTGCTTCGGGTATGTTTTGCAACCGAGACATTGCTCTCCTCCGAGCTTCGTGACTATCTCCCGAAGTTCCTGAATGGCGACTTAGCTCTGCTCGCGCGCTGATGCAGCGCTTCTTTTCCTATTCGGGATGCTGTCTGTTTTTCCACCTCTCTGCTCACCCGAGCAAGTCTATATTGATATGCTTGAAGTTCTTGTGTAGCAGTGGTGGTCATAGGTTCTGAACCATCCATGGCTTTTGCAGCCCTATCCCACGCTTCTTGCGGGAGCTGTACTCTTTCTCGAGGTGAAGATCCGACGTATTTAGTGCCTAGACCGTGTCTGAGATCAGCGGGATCGACGTATGGATTTCCCAAATCGTCGAAAGCCTCTGACGTTTCTAGTTCTGATCGGCCTGCTTCTTCGATTGCATAGATCTGATGATATTTTGCGTATTGATTTTTGTCAGGATTGGTGACACCATCATATAGAGTGGTGAAGACCTTTCCGATGGCAGCAGATTTGTCGATGAAGTTGAAGCTGTCGCCTGGAGTCGCTGCTTATAAAGGAGTCCGCAGACGACTCGAAAGATGTATTGCTGAAGATCTTGGCGAGCCTTCCGCTTGCCTTGTGTCGACGAAGCGTGGCGACGAAACTCCTCGTCACTCGACGAAAGTTAGAATCGACCGCTGAAAATTCCGACGAGATCGGAACTTCGAGACGGTAGGATCCTTCCTTGTTGACGCTAAATCGGAATTCTCCGAACGTCATGGTGATGGGCTCCTCCAGATAGGCACATGCATCCATACGGGAGGGCGGGTGAGGAATAAAATTGACTAGATCAGTTTTTCCCTTGTTACCTCGATCCATCGCATTGCTTGCCACCGATGAAGTCGACGATCTTGAACGTGCCATCGAGATCAGCTCCTTGCAACCTCTAATTCCCACGACGGCGCCAATTGACAAAGGATTAACTTGTCAATGCCTACAGATTGTAGACTAGGGTTTTGTTAGAAGTAGAGGGCAAGTAGATCTCGAAGGTTTCAGCCGAAAAGTACTCGACGATTATGAAAACGAGGGTTATGTTGATAGATTCGGTCCTTTCTTTGTCCCTCGACTCCCCCTTATATAGGAGGCGGAGCCGAGGGTTTCGTAATGCATAAGTTTACAGAGTTCGGGAGGGTTTCATACTCAACCCGTAAGATTACAAATCTCTATCTTTCCTAATACAAACTATCTTTCCCTAACACTAAATGGGCTTCGAAGTCTTCTTATTCTTCGAGTTCTGGGCCTTTAGTAAACCCCGGGTACCATCTTTGGCATGCTCATTGGGGATGCCTATGTCACTATGATAGAAAATTGAATACAATGGCTAGAATCTTGCTTAGACGCCATGATATAAACTGTTGCTCTCAACATGATACTAAACATCTTAAATTTGAATGTGGCTTTAGTGAGGAATTTTTAATTAAGAACTATAATCGGAATTGCTATATTCATTATGGGTTCGAAGAGGTAGAACAATTTGTCTTATTTATGGGAGCCTCCGAGATAGAATCCTTCATGGTTGAGAATTATGAAACTTGTGCTATTTGTAAGGACCTTAAAGATTATGTCTCTACTATCCTTAATTCTTGTATAGAATGCTACAGTAGGAATCCTTATATCCTTGATTATAAAGAGAGACGCATTAATGCACAAGAATGCACTCACAATTTGCAGGAACCGTGGAAGAAGAAATTGATGAACCTGAAAGCTCATTGGATAAAAAAGAGGAGGAAATTGATGAACCTGAAAGCTCATTGGATGAAAAAGAAGAGGAGAGCGACGAACAAAAGGAGGAAGAATGGATTAGCTACCCATGCCAACCTTCTAATGAGAGTAACTCTTTATCTCTTACACTATTTGATTGTCCTCCATGCTTACCGAAAGAGGTTGAATGTTATGTTCCTGTGGATTCTCTTGAAATATTTCCTATAAGTAAAACTTGTGAGAATAATTATGCTACTGTTATATATGATAATCCATGCTACTTTGATAAATCTTATGATAATGCTTTGTTTGTGCCTGATGTCTAAATGCATGGTACTAAAGAATTTTGCTTGGCAAATGCTTATGATAAAGCTCTAGATGATGGTCCTATGTTACTTGATAATATTAATTGTACTACTAATGAAAATGGGATTGGAAAAGTATTGACTTTATTTAAGAGTCCCATATCTCTTGAGATTGATCAACTACCTTGTTATATTATTAATAAAAGTAAGTTTGAAAGTTTTAATTCCACTATTCTTGAGATTGATAAAAAGTATGTGTTTGGAAATCATGAAAAGTATGTTGCATGTGATAGTTATATTTTTGAGTTTGTTCATGAAGCTACTGAAAATTATTATGAGAGAGGAAAATATGGTTGTAGAAATTTTCATGGTACTAATACACCTCTCTATATGCTGAAATTGCTGAAGTTACACTTGTTCTATCTACTTATGCTTGTCACTTTGTTCTTCATGAACTTATTCGTGTACAAGATTCATTTCCATAGGAAGCATGTGAGACTTAAATGTGTTTTGAATTTGCTTTTTGATGCTCTCTTTTGCTTCAAATACTACTTCTTGCGAGTGCATCATTTAAAACTGCTGAGCCCATCTTAATGGCTATAAAGAAAAGAACTTCTTGGGAGATAACCCATGTGTTATTTTGCTACAGTACTTTGTTTTATATTTGTGTCTTGGAAGTTGTTTAGTACTGTAGCAACCTCTCCTTATCTTAGTTTTGTGTTTTGTTGTGCCAAGTGAAGCCTCTAATCGAAGGTTGATACTAGATTTGGATTTCTGCGCAGAAACAGATTTCTATCTGTCACGAATCTGGGCATATTTCTCTGTAGGAAACTCAGAAAAATCTGCCAATTTACGTGCGTGATCCTCAGATATGTACGCAACTTTCATTAGTTTTGAGTTTTCTGATTTGAGCAACGGAAGTACCATTTTAAAATTCGTGTTTACTGGCTGTTCTGTTTTGGCAGATTATGTCTCTGTTTTTTGCATTGTCTCTTGTGGACTTTATGTGAGGCTTTCTAGACGTGGAGAGCTGTAGCTAATGTTTTATTGAGTTCTTGCAATGTGTCACTACAGGACCAATGTGGATTCAAGTTTTTTGAGTACTAACCCCTCTAATGAAGTTTATGAGAAGTTTGGTGTGAAGGAAGTTTTCAAGGGTCAAGAGAGGAGGATGATATATGATCAAGAAGAGTGAAAAGTCTAAGCTTGGGGATGCCCCCGTGGTTCATCCCTGCATATTTCAAGGAGACTCAAGCGTCTAAGCTTGGGGATGCCCAAGGCATCCCCTTCTTCATCAACTTATCAGGTTTCTTCTATTGAAACTATATTTTTATTCGGTCACATCATATGTGCTTTACTTGGAGCGTCTTTATTTTTGTTTGTGTTTGAATAAATTCGGATCCTAGCAATCCTTGTTTGGGAGAGAGACACGCTCCGCTTTTTCATATGAACACTTGTTCTTCGTTTTACTTTTAATGTTCAAGGATAAAAGTTGGAAGCTACAATACTTATTGGTATTTGGTTGGAAATAGAAAATGCCTCATAATGTCTTGGATAATTTGACACTTGGCAATTGTTTTGAGCTCTCAAGTAGATCATGATTAAGTTTTTTCATGTAGTTTAAACCTATTAGTGGAGAACTACCGTAGAGCTTGTTAAAATTGGTTTGCATGATTGGTCTCTCTTAAGGTCTAGATATTTTCTGGTAAAAGTGTTTGAGCAACAAGGAAGACAGTGTAGAGTATTATAATGCTTGCAATATGTTCTTATGTAAGTTTTGCTGTACCGGTTCATACTTGTGTTTGCTTCAAATAACCTTGCTAGCCTAAGCCTTGTATCGAGAGGGAATACTTCTCATGCATCCAAAATCCTTGAGCCAACCACTATGCCATTTGTGTCCACCATATCTACCTACTATGTGGTATTTCCTGCCATTCCAAAGTAAATTGCTTGAGTGCTATCTTTAAACAATTCAAAATTTATCACCTCTGATTTGTATCAATGTTTTATAGCTCATGAGGAAGTATGTGGTGTTTATCTTTCAATCTTGTTGGGCAAATTTCACCAATGGACTAGTGGCTTCATCCGCTTATCCAATAATTTTGCAAAAAGAGCTGGCAATGGGATTCCCAGTCCCAAATTAATTAACAAAAATAGACACTCCTCCATGGTATGTGATTGTTGGCAGGCACCCGAGGATTCGGTTAGCCATGGCTTGAGAAAGCAAAGGTGGGGAGGAGTGTCATCATAATAAAACTAAAATAAAAAGGCACTCCTTCATGGTATGAGATTGTTGGCAGGCACCCGAGGATTGGTTAGCCATGGTTTGTGAAAGAAAGGTTGGAAGGAGTGCCACCCAAAAATAAAATAAAATGGGAGCCGCTCTTTGAAGGTTTGTCGGCAAGGGGGTTAGAGTGCCCACTCCATTCGTTGACAACAACAAACACCTCTCAAAACTTTATTTTTATGCTCTCTTTATGTTTTCAAAATAAAAGCTCTAGCACAAATATAGCAATCGATGCTTTCCTCTTTGAAGGGCCTTTCTTTTACTTTATGTTGAGTCAGTTTACCTACTTCCTTCCATCTTAGAAGCAAACACTTGTGTCAACTGTGCATTGATTCTTACATCTTGCTTATTTGCATTCATCATATTACTTTGTGTTGACAATTATCCATGAGATATGCATGTTGAAAGTTGAAAGCAACCGCTGAAACTTATATCTTCCTTTGTGTTGCTTCGATGCCTTTACTTTGAATTTATTGCTTTATGAGTTAACTCTTGTGCAAGACTTTTGATACTTGTCTTGAAAGTACTCTTCATGAAAAGTTTTGCTATATGTTATCTATTTGTTAGCAACTATAGATCATTGCCTTGAGTCACTTCATTCATTTCATATGCTTTGTAATAGTATGATCAAGGTTATGTAAGTAGCATGTCACTACAGAAATTATTCTTTTTATCGTTTACCTGCTCGGGACGAGCAGAACTAAAGGGGATGCCTGATACGTCTCCCGACGTATCCATAATTTCTGTCGTTCCATGCTTGTTTTATGACAATACTTACATGTTTTGCTTGCACTTTATGATGTTTTTATGCGTTTTCCGGAACTAACCTATTAACAAGATGCCACAGGTGCCAGTTCCCTGTTTTTGTTCCAGAAAGGCTGTTCGGCAATATTCTCTAATTCGACGAAACGAAGACCAAACCTCCTATTTTTCCCGGAAGGCTCGAACACCGAAGAAGAGTCGGAGAGGGGCCAGAGGGCCACCACACCATAGGGCGGCGCGGCCTGGCTGGGCCCACGCCGCCCGTGGGGGGGAGCCCCAGCCCCCGCGCCGCCTCTTCGCCTATAAAATCCCTTTCGACCTAAAACACCGTACGACTTGACGAAACTCCAGGCGCCGCCACCATCGCAACTCCAATTCGGGGACAGAGTCTCTGTCCCGACTGCCGGACGGGGAAGTGCCCCCTAAGCCATCTCCATCAACGCCACCGCCTCCATCATGCTCCGTGAGTAGTTCCCCCATGGACTACGGGTTCTAGCTGTAGCTAGTTGGTATACTCTCCCCCATGTACTTCAATACAATGATCTCATGAGCTGCCTTACATGATTGAGATTCATCTGATGTAATCGGTGTTGTGTTTGTTGGGATCCAATGGATTGTTACGTTATGATTGTCTATCTACAAAGTTTGTGAAGTTATTGTTGCTGCAATCTTGTTATGCTTAATGCTTGTCACTAGGGCCCGAGTGGCATGATCTTAGATTTGAGCTCTATAATTATTGCTTAGATTGTATCTACAAGTTGTATGCACATGTCTATGTCCGGAACCAAAGGCCCCAAAGTGACAGAAATTGGGACAACTGGAGGGAAAGGCTTAGATATGAGGATCACATGTTTTCACGGAGTGTTAATGCTTTGCTCCGGTGCTCTATTAAAAGGAGTACCTTAATTTCCAGAGATTCCCTAGAGGCCCGGCTGCCACCGGCTGGTAGGACAAAAGATGTTGTACAAGTTTCTCATTGCGAGCATGTATGACTATATATGGGAAACATGCCTACTTGATTAATAGACTTGATATTCTGTCTTAATGCTATTTCGATCCTATCAATTGCCCGACTGTAATTTGTTCACCCAACACTTGTTATTGGAGAGTTGCCACTAGTGTAGATAGCTGGGAACCCCGGTCCATCTTTCATCATCATATACTCGTTCTACATGTCAACTATTTTCTGGTACCATTGCTCTCATATTACTACTATTCTTGCTGTGTATCACTTATTGCTCTCATATCATCGTTACTTTCACATCACCCCTGTTGCTAGTGTTTTTCCAGGTGCTGAATTGACAACTCGGTTAAGGCTTATAAGTATTCTTTACCTCCCTGTGTCGAATCAATAAATTGGTTTACTTCCTCGAAGATGCCATACTTGTGGGTCATCAGATGTCGCCTAGAGGGGGGGTGAATAGGCGGTTTTAAAACTTTTACGAGATGGGCTTAACAAATGCGGAATAAAACTAGTGTTTCTTTGTCAAGCCCAAAGCCTATATACTATGGTTCACCTATGTGCACCAAAAACTTATGCTAAGCAATATAAGCAACTAGGTGATAGCAAGATATATAACTTCAAGCATGATGGCTATCACAAAGTAAAGTGCATAAGTAAAGAGCTCGGGTATAGGAATAACCGAAGTGACGCGGAGACAACGATGTATCCCGAAGTTCACACTCTTGCGAGTGCTACTCTCCGTTGGAGCGGTGTGGAGGACAAGTCACTCCAAATGCACGAGGGCCACCGTATTCTCCTCGAGAATTCCCACCAAAAGGGATGTCCTCGATCCACTATGGAACCTTAGGGAGGTCACCGAACCCGCACAAAGCTTGGGGCTATCTCCACAACTTAATTGGAGGCTCCCAATAAATTGCCACAAAGGCCTTGCCCTTGAAGAATCTCCACAACTTAATTGGAGTCCCCAAGAACACCACAAAGAAGCCACAAAGGCCTTGCCCTTGAAGAATCTCCACAACTTAATTGGAGTCCCCAAGAACACCACTAAGATGCCACAAAGGCCTTGCCCTTGAAGAATCTCCACAACTTAATTGGAGTCCCCAAGAACACCACTAAGACGCCACAAAGGCCACTAAGCCGTCTAGGGTCCAAAGACCCAAGAGTAACAACCTTCTTGCTTTCACTTCCACGAATCACCGTGGAAAGCTCAAACCGATGCACCAAATGCAATGGCAAGAACACCACAAAGATGCTCAAGTACTTCTCTCTCAAATTCCAACAAAGCTACAAAAGCTATTGGGGGAATAAGAGAGGAAGAACAAAATAAGAGGAGGAACACCAAATTTCTCCAAGATCTAGATCTAGTGGATTCCCCTCACAAAGAGAGAGATTTGATTGGTCAAGATGTAGATCTAGATCCCCTCTCTCTTTTCCCTCAAATAGGTGCAAGAATCATGGAGGGATTAGAGAGAGATGAAGCTTCTCAAGGGCAACAATGGAGTAGAGAGAGAGTGGAAGAAGCCAACAGCCCAAGGAGGAAGAAGGGGGTCTTATATACCCCCTCCCAAAGGAATATGACCGTTTGGGACCTCCGGGCCTCAAAAATCTGCTAAGGACCTGAGCGTCCGAGCTTACTGGAGTCGGGCCGGATATTTGGCCGGATATTTGTATCCGGGCCGGATTATCCGCCCCCCGAAAACTGCAGAAACACCAAAACGAGAATGATCATAACTTGAGCATCCGGACTCCGATTTTGATGATCTTGGGCTCGTTTCGAAGCTAATAACAAGCTCTACAAGATCATGCAGGGAACCATCATAGCCAATCAAGGTAGGATAGAAACAAATGATGAAAGGTTTGACCTATCTAAAAAATACATACCGGTAAAACCTCCAACCTTGAAAATACAACAAGTTGCCCGTGCAACAACCATTCTTGATGAACTAGAGTTTGTCATGAGAATAAGCACAAGCTCTAAAACATCACATGGATAAGATCCAAATAACAACCAAGAAAGATGATGCAAGGATGCAAAGGTTTGAGCTCTCCGAAGGATACGATCAAGTTACTCACTCGAGAGCCCTCTTGATAGTACGATAATTAAACTATAATTAGAATGACTTAAAGCATATGGTTTCCCAAAAGTGTATTGAGGGACACGTTGTGACAAACCATGCCAAGAAAAACTTTCACAAATAAGATCCACAAAGATATTAGCAATGAAGCCATTTAAGCAAATTGGAACTTGTTTGAGCAAACATGCCACATAGGAGAGAGATAATTTACAATATCAATTCTATGTGACACAACCTCAAATGTTCACATTTTCTAGGCTTGAAATATGCACAAAGCTTATTACTCTCCCATAATGTGATAAAGACTCCACAAGAGGCCAAAAAAAATCCAACTAGAGATATTAATGGACAATAGAATTTGAATTTCTCATGAAGATGACATACCACATAGAGACTAGATAATTTTGCAATATCAATTCTAAGTGATATTCCTCATGTACACACATTGTTAGGATGGTGAAATTCCCAAAGGAATATCACTCCCCCAAAATGGGGTAGTCCATTAATTGCTCATAAGAGCCATATAAGATACAACAAGATGCAAAGAGGCTCCAACACAAACACAAATACATGGTGTGCAACCCAACATACATAGACTTGATTTCTCAAGAAAAGCAAGTAGGAAGCATACAACATATACAAACACATGCTAGGAATAAAATTAACATATGCAAGGGGCGAGTAACTTTCAATAGAAATGAGTTGAGCACATGTTACCGCAAGGAGGAACATTGGATATAAGATAGAAGCAAGATAATCAAAAGACTTGGCTTGATATAATATAAATGATGAATATCCCTTAATTCGTCATGATGTAGCCAAGTCTCCAATGTCCTATCAAGTTTTGGATTGTTGGTCCCCAACAAAGTTGGGTCCTAAGAGGTTATTCACAATAGGCTTGGCAACCCAAATAGTTCTTTTTGACACCACTTTGAGCACTGATACGTCCAAAACGTATCTACTTTCCCGAACACTTTTGCTATTGTTTTGCCTCTAATTTGTGTATTTTGGATACAACTAACACGGACTAACGCTTTTCAGCATTGCTCTGGTGCTCTTTTGTGCAGAAATCCAACTTTCGGGAAAATCCTCGGAATTTATAAGGCCCTATTTTTCCAGTAATACCGACTGAGCCGCGTAAGGACAAGGTGGAGGCCCGAGGGCCCCACACCATAAGGCGGCGCGGTGGGGGGCCGCGCGGCCCTATGGTGGCCCCCTCGGCTGGCCTCCGACGCCCCTTCGGACTACTTATCGGGTTCGACCTAAAAACGCACGGCAGGGAAGTCGCCAAACCCTCCAGAGAGCCGCCACATCGCGAAACTCCGTCGCGGGAGCCGAAGTCTCCTTCGCACTCCGCCGGGACGGGGAATTGGAGGAGATCTCACCGCCATCACCGCCAACGCCTCTCCATCGACCAGCCATGTTTCCCCCATCCATGTGTGAGTACTTCCCCGCTGTAGGCTGAAGGGGATGGTAGGGATTGGATGAGATTGGTCATGTAATAGTCATAAGATTGTTAGGGCATAGTGCCTAGTATCCGTAGATGTCACTTTTATGATATTGTTGCAACTTGTTATGCTTAATGCTTGTCACTAGGGCCCGAGTGCCATGATCTCAGATCTGAACATGTTATTGATTCATGAAGATATTCGTTGTTTATGATCTTACCTGCAAGTTGTATACACATGTCGCTGTCCGGAACCAATGGCCCCGAAGTGACAGAAATCGGGACAACCGGAGGGGATGGTAGTGATGAGGATCACATGTGTTCACGGAGTGTTAATGCTTTGCTCCGGTACTCTATTAAAAGGAGTACCTTAATTTCCAGTAGTTTCCCTAGAGGCCCGGCTGCCACCGGCTGGTAGGACAAAAGATGTTGTGCAAGTTTCTCATTGCGAGCACGTACGACTAAATATGGAACACATGCCTATTGATTGATTAGTACTTGGATACCGTTTTATTATTATCTGCAAATGCCCATGCTTTGATTGTTACATGAGTTTCTCTCATCCATGCAACGCCCGTTAATCCGTCCCTGTGCCTACAGTATTTTAATGCTGTTTACTATAATCACTGATGTCTTTATTTCACCATCACGTTATTTCACTATTCCCGCTATAAAACTCACTACTGATAAACTCTCGCGAGCACGTCTGTTTCCAGGTGCAGCTGAATTGACAACTCCGCTGTTAAGGCTTACAAGTATTCTTTGTCTCCCCTTGTGTCGAATCAATAAATTGGGTAATACTTCCCACGAAGACTGTTGCGATCCCCTATACTTGTGGGTCATCAAGACTATTTTCTGGCGCCGTTGCCGGGAGCATAGCTTTATTTGGAAGTTCACTTGGATTGATATTGTTCGCTGCAATTCTCCATCATGGGTAAACCTCGCGATACTAAGATCGCCATATTACCATCCACTACAAGAAAAGGTACAACTCTTAGTACCTCTGCTGCTCTTGATTCACCATCTGTGATAAGTAAACTTGTTTCACCACCACAAGCTTCAAATGCTGGTACTTCTGCTGAATCTGAAAATTCCTCTTATAATTGTGATGATGCTTCTGCTGTGCTTGATAATGATGGTTCGTTAGGATCTTTTCTAGATGCTACAATTGCTAAGTCTAGACAAATTGAAAATACTGAAACTCCTAATGAAAATGCTGCTACACCTGTTAATTCACCTGAGTCTGTTGAATATTCTAGTGATGATGTTGATGAAGATTATGTAGAGCTTGATGATGATTTTATTGAAAAATGCAATGCTACTACTGATGCAAGAAAAATTAAAAAGTTGCTTGCAGAACATGCTGTTAGATATAAACTATCTCCTGATCCTAAATTTGCCACATCTCCTATAAACATTAGGGATAAAGATTATGAATTTTCTCTTGATCTATCTCATATAGCTATTGTTGAGAAAACACCCTTTTGTGGTACTGAAAAAGAAAGTGCTGTTGAACACATGACTGAGTTATCTACTCTTAGTGGCTTGTTTTCTGATGATATTAAGATGCGTACTTATTTTGTCGCTAAATTTTTCCTTTCTCATTAA
The DNA here is from genome assembly GCA_030979885.1 of Lolium multiflorum. Classification (NCBI taxonomy): domain Eukaryota; kingdom Viridiplantae; phylum Streptophyta; class Magnoliopsida; order Poales; family Poaceae; genus Lolium; species Lolium multiflorum. The sequence continues at coordinate 322,270,831 of CM061749.1, forward strand.
AGGATGATGCTAAAACTTGGTATAATAATTTGCCTCCTGGTTCTATTAAAAGTCCAAAAGAATTGCTTGATGTTTTCTTCCGGAAATACTTTCCTGCTAGTGCTCAACTGCTTTGCAGAGAATTTATAATTTTGACCAGGAAGATGGAGAGAAATTGCCTGAGGCTTGGGCTAGATTTTGCTCTCTTATTAGAGCTCAGCCTGACCATGATTTGGAAAAGCATGATTTACTTGATATATTTTATAGTGGACTAACTATTGAGTCTAGGGCATACCTGGATAGTTGTGCTGGTTGTGTTTTCAGGAAAAGAACTCCAGACGACGCTGAAGAATTATTGGCTAAAATAGGCCGGAATCATGATGATTGGTCTACACCTGAACCAACCCCGACACCGATAGTGAAGAAGAGGGGTATGATTAAATTAAATGATGAAGATATGAGGGAAGCCAAGAAGTCTCTTAAAGAGAAGGGTATTAAACCTGAAGATGTGAAGAATTTACCTCCTATAGAAGATTTATGTGAGATAATTCCCCCTTCATCCATGATTGAGGTACACTCGCTTCAACGCTTTACTAGGGAAGATATTCCGTATTCAAAACCTCCTGCTCAATGCTTAGATGAGTTTGATAATTATATTGTTAAGGAAGAAAACTTTAATATGAGAGTAGAGAATCATTTAATGGAAAATTCTCGAGCTATTAGTGAATTGCATGGTATTGTGGAGAGAACCTCCAATGATGTTAAGATACTTGTTAAACATTTTCAAATGGTTCAAACTCAAATTGATCAACTTACTAAAGTGCAAAATGACTTGTTGGGAAATAATTCTAAAGAAAAACATGCTTATGAAGTAACAACTAGAGGTGGTGTTTCTACCCAGGATCCTCTATATCCTGAAGGGCATCCCAAAAGAGTTGAACAAGATTCTCAACTAACTAAAACTAGTGCTCCATCTAAGAAAAAGAAAAAGAAACATAAGAATGTTGTAGAATCCTCTGAACCTGTTAATGATCCTAATAGTATTTCTATTTCTGATGCTGAAACTGAAAGTGGTAATGAACATGATAAAGATAATGATAAGGATAATACTCCTGATAAAGAAGAAATTGAAAAAGAACCTGAAAAGCCTGCTAAAAATAAAAAGTACACTAAAGAAGATTTTATTGCTGAGAAACATGGTAATGAAAGAGAACCTTGGGTTCAAAAGCAAATGCCTTTTCCTGTTAAGAAACTAAAATCAAAGGAGGAGGAACATTATAATAAATTTTGTGATTGGATGAAACCTTTATTTTTGCAAATCCCTTTGACTGATGCTATTAAATTGCCTCCTTATTCAAAGTATATGAAAGATATTGTTACTAACAAAAGGAAAATCCCCAATGAGGAAATTTCCACTATGCTTGCTAATTACTCCTTCAATGGTAAGATTCCAAAGAAGCTTGGAGACCCAGGTATACCGACTATTCCTTGTTCCATCAAGAATAATTATGTTAGAACTGCTCTATGTGATTTGGGAGCAGGTGTGAGTGTAATGCCTTTTTCTCTTTATAAGAGACTTGATTTAGATAAGTTAATACCAACTGATATATCTTTGCAAATGGCTGATAAATCTACTGCTATTCCTGTTGGTTTATGTGAAAATGTTCCTGTTCAAGTTACTCAACATTGTTTGATATTAACTGATTTTGTTGTATTGGAAATGCCTGAAGATGATAATATGTCCATTATTCTTGGAAGACCCTTTCTTAATACTGCAGGGGCTGTTATTGATTGCAATAAAGGCATGGTTACTTTCAATGTTGATGATAAGGAACACACTGTCTATTTTCCCAAGAGGATCGATAAAGTATGTGGAGTTAATACAATTTTTAATGTGAAAACTATCAAAGTGGGATCCATTGATTGTCCTATATATGAGCCTAAAGAAGAATATCAAACTCTTGTGATTGGATCCATATCAATTCAATATAAGGTAACATGATTGATTTGAGGTTTATTTCTTCTTATGTCATATAAAATTTATTTGGTAGCAAGACTTGATCAACCTTGTTAACAAGTATATTTTAATGCATAAGAGAGCTAAACAACATTTCTTTCTTTCTCCCTCCACTTATTTTACTTGCTGTAGCACCTTTTGTTTTGCAATATGCCTTAGCTGTTAAGATTTTGGAAATCATTTTCCTGCGCAGTAATAATTAATTTAATACCCAGAAATGTGCATTTTTCGAAGTTCTCTAAAAATTACAAAAATTACACCGTTGGTCCTATTTTTCGACGAGGCACCTGGGAGTACCAGAGGATGACCTGTGGGGCACCAGAGGGTGCCACACCACAGGCCGGCGCGGCCAAGGAGGTGGGCGCGCCACCCTGTGGTGTGGGCCCCTCCTTGCCCCACTACTTCATCTCTTCCTCCCAGCATCTTCTCTCTCCCGAAAAAACTCGTACCAAGTTCCTCTCACTCGTGTTTCTGCTCAAGAACTCGGGATTTTTCGATCTCCTTGCTCAGCCCAGATTTCTGTTTGAAATTTGGCACATTTACTCCTTGGTATGTGACTCCTTTGATTGTCCAATTAGAATTTTGTTTTGTTGAGTATATCTTGAATATTGTGCTGCTGTAGATAACATGTTTAGTGAGCTTGCATGCTTGTTCTAAGTGGAAGAAATTAGTTTTGATGCATGTTTAGTACTCTAGCAAGTTCCTATAGTAGTTCCCTTCAATTATATACTTTGAAATCAAATTTTATAATGATTGTTGAAAAATTTCAGAAAATGGAAGGGAGTATGCACCAACTTAACCAACAAGAGTTGGAGGTACAGCAAGTCATGAGAGTTCATCGTGAAGAGGGAGTATACCCCTCTTATTACCCATGCACGGATTTTATGCGGAATGCAGGAATCCTGCAAGATGTTCAAACACTGATTTCCAATGCAGGGTTGGAAGGTTTTACTGTTGGTGAACCTCACCAATATGCTAAACTAACGGTGTCGGTTGTGCAGGATTTCGAATTTCATCGGTCTCAAACTAACCCCATGGTCCGGTACAAGATTTATAACAAAACTATCAACTTGCCTTTCAGTGATTTTTGTACAGCAATTAGAGTGCCGCGGGGATCCTGCGAGAAGATCAGGGGAACGCCGCGGGAGCTCTCGAATCTTTATACAATGATTTGTAATGGGAGGAGCTTCTCCAATGATAGTGGTAAGATTAGTAGCATTCAACAGCCAGCTATCCGCTACTTTGCTTATTTCGTTACAAAGTGCGTTCTTGCTAGGAAGACTGGAGGTAAATTATCTGTCCAAGATTTGGCTTTCTTAGCTGCTGCTTTGCAACAGGATAGGACTTATAATTTGGGTGCTTTAATAGCTTGTAGACTTGCTACTAACCGTGAGAAAGGAGGAATTTGTGGAGGTCTTATCGCCTCTCGCTTATTAGCTATGCATGGTGTAGGACCTCACCATTTAGATATTCCGCTTTCTATAGAGAAGCTTGATGTTGTTTCCATGATTAAACATGAATTTATTTCAGATGCATCTAATTTGAACAACCTGCATTATAGGATAACTTTGTATAAGAAAAATTGGAGCATAACTAAGAAAATTGAAAAACTAGTACGATTGCCTGCACCTGCTCTGTTTAACCTTGATGCCAGGAAAGGGTGGTCGATCACAGAAAATGAGCTAAACGCATACATAGAAAGGGAAAGCCGTCGTGCAAGGGAAGGTGAGGAGGAGGCCGAGGAGCACCCCGACTCTTCATCCGATGCAGCGAGCTCCTCATATCAACATCATGGTCATGTGGAGCCTCCACGATATTCTTCTGCGCAGGGGCCTTATTATCACTCCATGTATGACCCACCGGCGTGGAACTCCGACCCTCGTTGGGAATGAACTCCACTTGGGCCAAAAGCCTAAGCTTGGGGGAGGTATACCGGCATCACTCATTCTTTGCATATTATGGTTGCTGGATACTTGTATATACTTGTTTAGTCTCTAGAGTGGTTTTCTAATGAGAGGGAGATGATATTTGGGGAAGTGCTGTCCAAAAACAGATTCTGGGCTGTTACTAAAAAAATTCGTACGCACAGCCAGAACGTTATTTTGAGTTGCCAATTTTTGAGCATGTGCCCCAGGTTGTTATCTAACTTTCATTAGTTGAACACTTTTTGGTCTGAGCAATGGAAGATTTTTGTTAATTTCGATTTCTGTACTGCTGTCAGGATTTGGCAGATTTCTGTCATCCTGCTGTTTTTGTTAGTTTGCATTCTCTTGTTTTCGCCTTGTTTCTTTCCTAAAACACAAAAAGACCAAAAATATTTCTGTTGTTTCTCTTCACCATTTGTTTATTTGGTTCTTTGCCCTTAGTTTGCTTTATTTGCTATCGTTGGTTTGCTATGAGAAAACCCAAAAAGATTCTGCTTTGTTTGCTTGTTTTCTTTCTTGTTTCCAATTCGAAAACACCAAAAATATTTGCTGTTCTTCTTTGGTTTGTAAAGTTCATCATGAGTTCAATGGTCTTCGGTGGCTGGAGCGTGGTTTTCATTTCATATTATCCAAGCTACACAAGTGAAAAGGCAATAATGACGATCTACGACAATCTGATTGTGGTGAGAGGCTGGTATGAACTCTATTTGTTTTCATTTTTGTACATATACTCATCCATGTGAGCATGCTTAGTTGGTTCATGTGAGGTATATGTTATTTGAGAAAGTCTAGTAGTTCATGATCTCTCATGTTTAGCTCCAATTTATTAATATGAGTAGCATGTCATGGATGTTTGCTTGCATTGTTTTATTCATAAGTAAGTATGGCATTGTGGTATCCTCCTCTGAATAATTCATTTATATCGACTTGGCACATGCTCACGCATGCATATGACTGAACAAAAAGTCAATTAAGCCTCGATGATTTATATTGCTTCAGAGTTATTGTATCACTTTTATGCCTCCATTAATTTATTTTGCCGCAAGCATGATTATGACAGTTACTGCTCTCTTGATTTGTCGTTCCCTAGTCTTTTGCTAGCCTTCACTTGTACTGAGCGGGATCGCCGCCGTGCTTCCAAACACCTGAAAACCAAGTTGTTCCAAAGTGTCCACCATAAATACCTATGCATGGCATTTCAAACCATTCCAAGTAAATTCTCATGCGCTACCTTTAAAACTTTCAAAATGCTTCTCAATTTGTGTTAATGTTTCATAGCTCATGAGGAAGTATGTGGTGTTTAGCTTTCAACCTTGTCATTTACTTTTGACGGATTCTCATATGGACTAGTGGCACATCCGCTTATCCAATAATTTTGCAAAAAGAGCTGGCAATGGGATTCCCAGTCCCGAATTAATTAACTTAAATAGACACTCCTCCATGGTTTGTGATTGTTGGACGGCACCCGAAGGATTCGGTTAGCCATGGCTTGTGTAAGCAAAGGTTGGGGGAGTGTCATCATCATAATAAAACTTAAATAAAAAGGCACTCCTTCATGGTATGTGATTGTTGGCAGGCACCCGAGGATTCGGTTAGCCATGGTTTGTGTAAGAAAGGTTGGTAGGAGTGCCACCCAAAAATAAATAAAATGGGAGCCGCTCTTGGGAGTCCGGTTGATGAGGTAGTTAGTGTACCCATTACCACTCGTTGACAACAACAAGCACTTCTCAAAATAATTTTACTCCTGCTTTACAAATGAAAAGCTCTAGCGCATGTTAATCCCTGCCCTCTGCGAAGGGTCAATCTTTTACTTTTATGTTGTGTCTCCATTCTTTCTTTGAGCACTATCTTGAGAGCACAACTGTCATTCTTAGTATAATATGCTTGTCTCAAAATATGATTGATTGTGGTATAACTTTGATGCTTTTATCTTTGACAATCACTACTTCTAGTCTTTCTATGAACTCCAGAGGTGCCTCGGCATTTATGTTTTGCCGATCAAATACAGGCAAGCGAGATACCACTTTATCATATTCTCTTATGAACATTGCAATCCTGCTTATATACATGATTCATGATGCTTATTATTAATTGTTGGTACCTCTTCATGATTGACATAGCTGTTGGATGATCTTATTTGCATGTATCTTATTATGAACTGCTTAAGTATTAGCCATAGCATGAGAATATATACATCATATGAGCAAATGTGTTCGTGAAAGTTCTTTTATCGCTCAGTTGTTAACTGAATTGCTTGAGGACAAGCAATAAGCTAAGCTTGGGGGGAGTTGATACGTCCAAAACGTATCTACTTTCCCGAACACTTTTGCTATTGTTTTGCCTCTAATTTGAGTATTTTGGATACAACTAACACGGACTAACGCTGTTTTCAGCAGAATTGCCTGTGTCTCGTTTTTGTGCAAATCCAACTTTCGGAAAATCCTCGAATTTATGCGGCCCTATTTTTCCGTAACACGAGCCGAGGACAAGTAAGGTGAGGCTCCGAGGGCCCCACACCATAAGGCGGCGCGGCCCTATGGTGTGGCCCCTCGGCTGGCCTCCGACGCCCCCCTTCGGACTACTTATCGGGTTAGACCTAAAAACGCACGGGAGAGTCGGTCGCCGAAACCCTCCAGAGCCGCCACTCGCGAAACTCGTCGCGGGAGCCGGGTATCCGTTCGGCACTCCGCCGGACGGGAATTGGAGGAGATCTTCACCGCCATCACCGCCAACGCCTCTCCATCGACCAGCCATGTTTCCCCCATCCATGTGTGAGTAATTCCCCGCTGTAGGCTGAAGGGGATGGTAGGGATTGGATGAGATTGGTCATGTAATAGTCATAAGATTGTTAGGGCATAGTGCCTAGTATCCGTAGATGTCACTTTTATGATATTGTTGCAACTTGTTATGCTTAATGCTTGTCACTAGGGCCCGAGTGCCATGATCTCAGATCTGAACATGTTATTGATTCATGAAGATATTCGTTGTTTATGATCTTACCTGCAAGTTGTATACACATGTCGCTGTCCGGAACCAATGGCCCAAGTGACAGAAATCGGGACAACCGGAGGGGATGGTAGTGATGTGAGGATCACATGTGTTCACGGAGTGTTAATGCTTTGCTCCGGTACTCTATTAAAAGGAGTACCTTAATTTCCAGTAGTTTCCCTAGAGGCCCGGCTGCCACCGGCTGGTAGGACAAAAGATGTTGTGCAAGTTTCTCATTGCGAGCACGTACGACTAAATATGGAACACATGCCTATTGATTGATTAGTACTTGGATACCGTTTTATTATTATCTGCAAATGCCCATGCTTTGATTGTTACATGAGTTTCTCTCATCCATGCAACGCCCGTTAATCCGTCTCCGTGCCTACAGTATTTTAATCCTGTTGTTTACTATAATCACTACCGCTGTCTTTATTTCACCGCTGCCGTTATTTCACTATTCCTACTGCTATAAAACTGTTACTACTGATAAACTCTCGCGAGCAAGTCTGTTTCCAGTGCAGCTGAATTGACAACTCCGTTGTTAAGGCTTACAAGTATTCTTTGTCTCCCCTTGTGTCGAATCAATAAATTGGGTAATACTTCCCTCGAAGACTGTTGCGATCCCCTATACTTGTGGGTCATCAAGCGCCAACAAATTTGGCAAACACATTGCCACCCTCATCCTTACGAAGAGAATAAACATCATCAATGGTGGTAGAGTTGGATGAGGTACCAATAGTGCAAAAGGAGGAGATGTGGCCCTTCTCACGGCATATGTAGCAAGTTCTTTTCTTCTCCTTCTTCTCACTAGATTTGTCCACAATGTGAGCATTGGCTAGTTTCTTCTTGGGAAGTGAAATTTCTTCAACTTGAGGTTGAATATGAGTTTGATCTTGAGGCCGCTTCCCTTTTTGCTTCTTCTTCAAAGGGCAAGATCTAACATGGTGCCCTTCAATATTGCACTTGAAGCAAACAATCTTGGCCGGGTCTTTGACTTGTACTTGGCCCTTCTTATTCTTGTTGTTCTTGGACTTGTTCTTGTTGTTGGATTTGAATCCAAGTCCACTCTTGTCATTGGGGGATTGTTGCACACTCAACATCGTGTCAAGTTTGCATTTCCCTTCATGACTCTTTACCAAGTCATTCTTCAAAGAAGTGACTTGGGCCTTGAGCTCTTTGATTTCCTCTACATGGTTAGTAACAACACAAGTACTAGAGGAAGTAGAACCTTCATTGTTAGAGCAACAAGGCAAGGAAGATAATTCATCACAAGATTTAGCAATATTATGAGTGGATGAATTACTAGGACTAGCACATGGCAATATAGCATTTTGAGTACTAGTGCTAGTATCCACATGAGGCTCACAAGGTGTTGCCTTTGATATGATAGCCTCATGAGCTAACTTTAGCCTATCATGGGAGGCTAGAAGATCCTCATGGGTGCTAGAAAGCTTTCCATGATTTTCTTCCAATTTCCTATAATTTCTAGTTAGCAATTCAAGATGAGCCCTTAGCTCAACATTCTCCTTCAAGATAGATGCTTCACAAGAATTAGATTTAGTAGCACAAGCATCATCACAAGACATATCAAGAAGAGTGGGTAACATAGCATGCTCTTTTAAATAAGAAGCTTGGAGTTGCTCATGTGACTTGGTGAGGATAGAGTGTTCGCTCTCCAAGGCCTTGTGGGCCTTGTCTAGATCATCTAGATCCTTAACAAGTTTATCATGACCAACACCAACTTTGGACTTTTCATTTTTAAGCAATTTTAATTGAGCTTTAGCATGGTCTCTTTCCTTAGTGAGTTTAGAAAATATTTCATTTTGAGACACCTCAAGGGTTTCAAGTTGCTCCTCAAGAGAGGCTACGGTCTCTTGTTCTTCTTCAAGATCATTCTTTAAGGATGCTACATCATTGGCATACTCTCGTTCAAGAGCACCCATTTTATCAATGGTGTTCTCATGCATCCAAATAAGTTTTTGGTTCTCAATAGCGGTTGTCAAGATTTCAAAGAAGTGTGACGAGGCGGTTCCTCGGCAATGCCCACCATGAGGGGCTTGGGTTTTAGAGAAAGGCGACGACGGAAGTTCCGGGAGCGAGGCGGTACACGACGTACCCAGGTTCACGCCCCCGCGGTGGAGGGTCGCTACGTCCTGCTAGCAATCCACTATATGAATATATGTATACAGGGGGCCGCCATAGGCGGAGTTGTTGGATCTAGTCTAGTTCTAATCCGCGGGTTGCGGTGTCTAGGCGTGTTGCCTCTAAAATTATGTTTCTGATTGTGTGTCCCTAAGGGGTGCCCCTGCCTGGCTTTATATATCAGCCAAGCTAGGGTTTACAAGAGTCCTAGTAGGATTCGTGTTGGAGTCTTCTTTCCTTGTAGTCCAAGTTGATGCGCGTGCAGGTCCAGCTTGTCGAGTCCTCGTGCTGGTCCACCTTCATAGTTTGCACCGGGTATGGCAATGTCGAGTACCCGATGGGTTATGCCCACGTTAGTAGCCCCCGAGTGTCTGGCCGAAGTGAAGCTTCGGGCAGGGACTAAAGTTGTCTTCGCTGAATGTCTTGATCATCTGTTGAATCTTGTGCTTGATGTAGAGTCGAAGTTGCTTTCTGTCGGGTGCGCGAAGCGCTCCCGATGGGAGTAGCCCCCGAGTCTATGGGCGGGTGCTTGCAGCCACGCATAGACTCAAGTTGTACTACTCGAAGATCTTGATTGTTGATGCCGATGTCTTCAACTTTATTCTTCTTTGTTGGCGAGGTTGCCATATTTTTTATCGGGTGCGCGACTAGCGCCCCGATGGGAGTAGCCCCGAGCCTGTAGATAAATATGAAATAGTTATGTACAGGGTGTAAAAAATGCTAAGTCAAACACCGTAAACTTTTTCAAGTTCCGAGAACTTGATGCCGATGACTCTGATGATGCCATAGATAGAGGAGTTGATGATTCAGATGACACCCAGGAGGAGCCGATGATTGAGATGACGGCCCTGAGGGGAGCCGATGATTAAGATGATGGCCTTGAGGGGAGCCGATGATTCGGATGATACCCAGGAGAAGCCAATGATTCGGATGATGGCCTGATACGTCCAAAACATATCTACTTTCCCGAACACTTTTGCTATTGTTTTGCCTCTAATTTGTGTATTTTGGATACAACTAACACGGACTAACGCTGTTTTTAGCAGAACTGCTCTGTGTCTCGTTTTGTGCAGAAATCCAACTTTCGGAAAACCTCGGAATTTATACGAAGGCCCTATTTTCCCGAATATTGGTGGAGCAGGGCAAGCTGTGGCACGAGGGCCCCACACACTAGGCCGGCGCGGCCCAGGAGGGGCCCGCGCGGCCCTAGTGTGTGGCCCCCTCGGCTGGCCCCTGACGCCTAATACGTCTCCAACGTATCGATAATTTCTTAAGTTCCATGCTACATTATTGATGATATCTACATGTTTTATGCACATTATATGTCGTATTTACGCATTTTCCGGAACTAACCTATTAACAAGATGCCGAAGAGCCAGTTGTTGTTTTCTGCTGTTTTTGGTTTCAGAAATCCTAGTAAGGAAATATTCTCGAATTGGACGAAATCAACGCCCAGGGTCCTATTTTTGCATGAAGCTTCCAAGACCGAAGGAGAGTCGAGGGGCCACGAGGTGGCTGCACAACAGGCGGCGCGGCCCAGGCCCCGGCGCGCCGGCCTGTCATCTGGGCCTCGTGCCGCCTCTGACCTGCCCTTCCGCCACAAATAGCCTCCGTCGCGAAACCCCCATGCGAGAGCCACGATACGAAAACCTTCCAGAGACGCCGCCGCGAATCCCATCTCGGGGGATTCAGAGATCGCCCGCCTGCTCGGAGGGGATTCATCTCCCGGAGGACTCTACACCGCCATGGTCGCCTCCGGAGTGATGAGTGAGTAGTTCACCCCTGGACTATGGGTCCATAGCAGTAGCTAGATGGTCGTCTTCTCCTAATTGTGCTTCATTGTTGGATCTTGTGAGCTGCCTAACATGATCAAGATCATCTATCTGTAATACTATATGTTGTGTTTGTCGGGATCCGATGGATAGAGAATACTATGTTATGGTGATTATCAATCTATTGTTTATGTGTTGTTTATGATCTTGCATGCTCTCCGTTATTAGTAGAGGCTCTGGCCAAGTTTTTGCTCTTAACTCCAAGAGGGAGTATTTATGCTCGATAGTGGGTTCATGCCTTCATTGACACCTGGGACAGTGACAGAAAGTTCTAAGGTTGTGATGTGCTGTTTCCACTAGGGATAAAACATTGATTCTATGTCTAAGGATGTAGTTGTCGATTACATTACGCACCATACTTAATGCAATTGTCTGTTGCTTTGCAACTTAATAAATGGGGTTCGGATGATAACCTGAAGGTGGACTTTTTAGGCATAGATGATTGATGGCGGTCTATGTACTTTGTCGTAATGCCCGGATTAAATCTCACTATATTTATCATATCATGTATATGCATTGTTATACCCTTCTATTTGTCAATTGCCCGACCGTAATTTGTTCACCCAACATGCTTTTATCTTATGGGAGAGACACCTCTAGTGAACTGTGGACCCCGGTCCTATTCTTTACATCGCATACAATCTACTGCAATACTTGTTTTACTGTTTTCTTGCAAACAATCATCTTCCACACAATACGGTTAATCCTTTGTTACAACAAGCCGGTGAGATTGACAACCTCACTGTTTCGTTGGGGCAAAGTACTTTGGTTGTGTTGTGCAGTTCCACGTTGGCGCCGAATCCCTGGTGTTGCGCCGCACTACATCCCGCCGCCATCAACCTTCAACGTGCTTCTTGGCTCCTCCTGGTTCGATAAACCTTGGTTTCTTTCTGAGGGAAAACTTGCCTGTGCGCATCATACCTTCCTCTTGGGGTTCCCAACGGACGTGTACATCTACGCGCATCAAGCACTTTTCTGGCGCCGTTGCCGGGAGATCAAGACACGCTGCAAGGGGAGTCTCCACTTCTCAATCTCTTTACTTTGTTTTTGTCTTGCTTTATTTTATTTACTACTTTGTTTGCTGCACCTAAACAAAACACAAAAAAATTAGTTGCTAGTTTTACTTTATTTACTGTCTTGCTCTCTATATCAAAAACACAAAAAAATTAGTTACTTGCATTTACTTTATCTAGTTTGCTTTATTTACCGTTGCTAAAATGAATACCCCTGAAAATACTAAGTTGTGTGACTTCACAAACGCAAATAATAATGATTTCCTATGCACACCTATTGCCCACCTGCTACTACAGCAGAATTCTTTGAAATTAAACCTGCTTTACTGAACCTGGTTATGAGAGATCAATTTTCTGTTGCTAGTTCTGATGATGCTGCTGCCCATCTTAATAATTTTGTTGAACTTTGTGAAATGCAAAAGTATAAGGATGTAGATGGTGATATTATTAAATTGAAAGTGTTTCCTTTCTCATTAAGAGGAAGAGCTAAAGATTGGTTGCTATCTTTGCCTAAGAATAGTATTGATTCATGGACTAAATGTAAGGATGCTTTTATTGGTAGATATTATCCTCCCGCTAAAATTATATCTTTGAGAAGTAGCATAATGAATTTTAAGCAATTAGATACTGAACATGTTGCTCAAGCATGGGAGAGAATGAAAACTTTGGTAAAGAATTGCCCAACCCATGGACTGACTACTTGGATGATCATCCAAACCTTCTATGCAGGACTAAATTTTTCTTCGCGGAATTTATTGGATTCAGCTGCTGGAGGTACCTTTATGTCCATCACTTTGGGGGCGGCTACAAAACTTCTTGATGATATGATGATAAATTACTCTGAATGGCACACGGAAAGAGCTCCACAAGGTAAGAAGGTAAATTCTGTTGAAGAAACCTCTTCCTTGAGCGATAAGATTGATGTGATTATGTCTATGCTTGTGAATGGTAGATCTAATGTTGATCCAAATAATGTTCCTTTAGCTTCATTGGTTGCTCAAGAAGAAAATGTTGATGTGAATTTCATTAAAAATAATAATTTCAACAACAATGCTTATAGGAACAACTCGGTAATAACTATAGGCCATATCCTTCTGCTAATGGTAATGGTTATGGTAATTCTTATGGGAATTCTTACAACAATAATAGTAGTGTACCCTCTGGTCTTGAAGCTATGCTTAAAGAATTTATTAGTACACAAACTGCTTTTAACAAATCTGTTGAGGAAAAGCTTGATAAAATTGATATTATTGCTTCTAGAGTTGATAGACTTGCCTCTGACGTTAATCTTTTAAAATTGAAGTTATGCCTAATAATGATATTGATAATAAGATTACTACTACAGCAAATGCCATCCAAGTTAGAATTAATGAGAATATAAGATTAATGGCTGAATTGCGTGCTAGGTGGGATAGAGAAGAAAATGAAAAACTAGCTAAAGAGAATAATGTAGCTAAAGTTTGGACTATCACCACCATTAGTAATGATAATGATTCACATGTTGCTGCACCTCCTACTATCAATGGTAAAATAATTGGTGTTGGCCATGTTTCTACTCCTAGTGCAAAGCGTACAAAACTGCCTGAAATTGCTAAAACTGCTGAAACTGCTTGTGATAAAACTGCTGAAATTTTTTCCAACCTTAGGAACAATGATCCCATTGCTGTAGCTCATAATGATTTAGATTTTGATGATTGCCACATCTCTGAAGTTATAAAGTTCTTACAAAAGCTTGCTAAAAGTCCTAATGCTAGTGCTATAAATTTAGCCTTTACAAAACATATTACAAATGCTCTCATAAAAGCTAGAGAAGAGAAACTAAAACTTGAAACTTCTATTCCTAGAAAGTTAGAAGATGGTTGGGAGCCCATCATTAAAATGAAATTCAATGACTTTGAATGTAATGCTCTATGTGATCTTGGTGCAAGTATGTTATGCCTAAAAAGATTTATGATATGCTTGACTTGCCACCATTGAAGAATTGTTATTTGGATGTTAATCTTGCCGATAATGTTAAAAAGAAACCTTTGGGGAGGATTGATAATGTGCGCATTATGGTTAACAATAACCTTGTCCCCGTTGATTTTGTTGTCTTGGATATCGAATGCAATGCATCTTGTCCTATTGTGTTGGGAAGACCTTTTCTTCGAACCGTTGGTGCTGTTATTGATATGAGGGAAGGTAATATTAAATATCAATTTCCTCTCAAGAAAGGTATGGAACACTTCCCTAGAAAAAGAATGAAGTTGCCTTTTGATTCTATTATTAGAACAAGTTATGATGTTGATGTTTCTACTCTTGATGTTACTTGATTTGCACTTTTTGCGCCTAGCTGAAAGGCGTTAAAGAAAAGCGCTTATGGGAGACAACCCATGTTTTTACTACAGTACTTTGTTTTATATTTGAGTCTTGGAAGTTGTTTACTACTGTAGCAACCTCTCCTTATCATGTTTTTGTGCCAAGTAAAGTTTCTATGTTATAGTTGATGTTATATTTGGGATCGCTGCGCAGAAACAGCATTGCTGTCTGTCACGAATCTGGGCCTAAGTCTCTGTAGAAAATTCTAAAAATCTGCCAATTTACGAGCGTGATCCTCAGATATGTACGCAACTTTGATTAGTTTTGAGTTCTTCCATTTGAGCAAGTCTGGTGCCACTTTAAAATTCGTCTTTACGAACTGTTCTGTTTTGACAGATTCTGCCTTTTATTTCGCATTGCCTCTTTTGCTATGTTGGATGAATTTCTTTGATCCATTAATGTCCAGTAGCTTTATGCAATGTCCATAAGTGAAAAGAATGTTTGTGTCACCTCTGAATATGTGAATTATTAATTGTGCACTAACCCTCTAATGAGTTTGCTTGAAGTTTGGTGTGAAGGAAGTTTTCAAGGGTCAAGAGAGGAGTATGATATACTATGATCAAGAGGAGTGAAAGCTCTAAGCTTGGGGATGCCCCCGTGGTTCATCCCTGCATATTCTAAGAAGACTCAAGCGTCTAAGCTTGGGGATGCCCAAGGCATCCCCTTCTTCATCGACAACATCATCAGGTTCCTCCCCTGAAACTATATTTTTATTCAGTCACATCTTGTGTTCTTTACTTGGAGCGTCGGTTTGTTTTTGTTTTTGTTTTTGTTTGAATAAAATGGATCCTAGCATTCACTTTGTGGAGAGAGACACGCTCCGCTGTTGCATATGGACAAATATGTCCTTAGGCTTTACTCATAATGTTCTTGGCGAAGTTTCTTCTTCGTTAAATATTTATATGGTTGGAATTGGAAAATGCTACATGTAGTAATTCTAAAATGTCTTGGATAATGTGATACTTGGCAATTGTTGTGCTCATGTTTAAGCTCTTGCATCATATACTTTGCACCCATTAATGAAGAAATACATAGAGCTTGCTAAAATTTGATTTGCATATTTGGTCTCTCTAAGGTCTAGATAATATCTAGTATTGAGTTTCGAACAACAAGGAAGACGGTGTAGAGTCTTATAATGTTTACAATATGACTTTTATTCGAGTTTTGCTGCACCGGTTCATCCTTGAGTTTGCTTCAAATAACCTTGCTAGCCTAAACCTTGTATCGAGAGGAAATACTCATGCATCCAAAATCCTTGAGCCAACTACTATGCCATTTGTGTCCACCATACCTACCTACTACATGGTATTTCTCCGCCATTCCAAAGTAAATTGCTTGAGTGCTACCTTTAAAATTCCATCATTCTCCTTTGCAATATATAGCTCATGGGACAAAATAGCCTTAAAAACTATCGTAGTATTGAATATGTACTTATGCACTTTATCTCTTATTAAGTTGCTTGTTGTGCGATAACCATGCTTCTGGGGAACGCCATCAACTATTATTTGTTGAATATCATGTGAGTTGCTATGCATGTCCGTCTTGTCTGAAGGATCTACCACCTTAATGGTTGGAGCATTCATATTGTTAGAGAAGAACATTGGGCCGCTAACTAAAGCCATGAATCATGGTGGAAGTTTCAGTTTGGACATATATCCTCAATCTCATATGAGAATAATAATTATTGTTACATGCTTATGCATTAAAGAGGAGTCCATTATCTGTTGTCCATGTTGTCCCGGTATGGATGTCTAAGTTGAGAATAATCAAAAGCGAGAAATCCAAAATGCGAGCTTTCTCCTTAGACCTTTGTACAGGCGGCATGGAGGTACCCCTTTGTGACACTTGGTTGAAACATGGCATTGCGAAGATCCGGTAGTCCAAGCTAAGTAGGACAAGGTGCGGGCACTATTAGTACACTATGCATGAGGCTTGCAACTTGTAAGATATAATTTACATAACTCATATGCTTTATTACTACCGTTGACAAAATTGTTTCATGTTTTCAAAATAAAAGCTCTAGCACAAATATAGCAATCGATGCTTTCCTCTTTGAAGGACCTTTCTTTTACCTTTATTGTTGAGTCAGTTTACCTATCTCTCTCCACCTTAAGAAGCAAACACTTGTGTGAACTGTGCATTGATTCCTACATACTTGTTATATTACTCTATGTTGACAATATCCATGAGATATACATGTTATAAGTTGAAAGCAACCGCTGAAACTTAATCTTCCTTGTGTTGCTTCAACACCTTTACTTTGATTTATTGCTTTGTGAGTTAACTCTTATGCAAGACTTATTGATGCTTGTCTTGAAGTACTATTCATGAAAAGTCTTTGCTTTATGATTCACTTGTTTACTCATGTCATTACCATTGTTTTGATCGCTGCATTCATTACATATGTTTACAAATAGTATGATCAAGATTATGATGGCATGTCACTTCAGAAATTATCTTTGTTATCGTTTTACCTGCTCGGGACGAGCAGAACTAAGCTTGGGATGCTGATACGTCTCCAACGTATCGATAATTTCTTATGTTCCATGCTACATTATTGATGAGATCTACATGTTTTATGCACATTATATGTCGTATTTACGCATTTTCTGGAACTAACCTATTAACAAGATGCCGAAGAGCCAGTTGATGTTTTCTGCTGTTTTTGGTTTCAGAAATCCTAGTAAGGAAATATTCTCGAATTGGACGAAATCAACGCCTGGGTCCTATTTTTGCACGAAGCTTCCGAAGACCGAAAGAGAGTCGGGTGGGGCCACGAGGTGGCCGCACATAGGGCGGCACGGCCCAGGCCTGGCCGCGCCGGCCGTCATCCGGGCCCCGTGCCGCCTTTGACCTGCCCTTCCGCCTACAAATAGCCTCCGTCGCGAAACCCCAAGACCGAGAGCCATGATACGGAAACCTTCCAGAGACGCGCGCCGCCGCGAATCCCATCTCTGGGGATTCAGGAGATCGCCTCCGGCCGGAGAGGGGATTCATCTCCGGAGGACTCTACACCGCCATGGTCGCCTCCGGAGTGATGAGTGAGTAGTTCACCCCCGGACTATGGGTCCATAGCAGTAGCTAGATGGTCGTCTTCTCCTAATTGTGCTTCATTGTTGGATCTTGTGAGCTGCCTAACATGATCAAGATCATCTATCTGTAATACTATATGTTGTGTTTGTCGGGATCCGATGGATAGAGAATACTATGTTATGGTGATTATCAACCTATTGTTTATGTGTTGTTTATGATCTTGCATGCTCTCCGTTATTAGTAGAGGCTCTGGCCAAGTTTTTGCTCTTAACTCCAAGAGGGAGTATTTATGCTCGATAGTGGGTTCATGCCTTCATTGACACCTGGGACAGTGACAGAAAGTTCTAAGGTTGTGATGTGCTGTTGCCACTAGGATAAAACATTGATTCTATGTCTAAGGATGTAGTTGTCGATTACATTACGCACCATACTTAATGCAATTGTCTGTTGCTTTGCAACTTAATACTGAATGGGGTTCGGATGATAACCTGAAGGTGGACTTTAGGCATAGATGCAGTTGGATGGCGGTCTATGTACTTTGTCGTAATGCCCGATTAAATCTCACTATATTTATCATATCATGTATATGCATTGTTATGCCCTTCTCTATTTGTCAATTGCCCGACTGTAATTTGTTCACCCAACATGCTTTTATCTTATGGGAGAGACACCTCTAGTGAACTGTGGACCCCGGTCCTATTCTTTACATCGCATACAATCTACTGCAATACTTGTTTTACTGTTTTCTTGCAAACAATCATCTTCCACACAATACGGTTAATCCTTTGTTACAGCAAGCCGGTGAGATTGACAACCTCCTTTCTGCCGGCAAAGTACTTTGGTTGTGTTCTGCAGGTTCCACGTTGGCGCCGAATCCTGTGTTGCGCCGCACTACATCCCGCCGCCATCAACCTTCAACATGCTTCTTGGCTCCTCCTGGTTCGATAAACCTTGGTTTCTTTCTGAGGGAAAACTTGCCGCTGTGCGCATCATACCTTCCTCTTGGGGTTCCCAACGGACGTGTACATCTACGCGCATCAACGCCGTCCTTCGGACTACTTATCGCCCTCGACCTAAAAACACACGGGGAGAAGTCGAAGTCGCCAGAAACCCTCCAGAGAGCCGCCACATCGCGAAACTCCGTCTCGGGCCAGAAAGTTCTGGCACTCCGCCGGGACGGGGAATTGGAGGAGATCATCGCCGCCATCACCACCAACGCCTCTCCATCGACCAGCCATGTTCCCCCCATCCATGTGTGAGTAATTCCCCCGCTGTAGGCTGAAGGGGTGTTGGGGTCCGTTGCATAGAAAACAAAAATTTTCCTACCGCAAAGACGAATAAATCCAAGATCTAATCTATGGAACACCCAAGATCTAATCTACAAGATCGAAGCAACGAGATTGATGTGAGACTAACCCTCGAAGATTTCCAAAGCCTACGAGATTAGATCTCGTTGTTGGTCTAGACGATCATCCCCAGTGCTGCAATCCGGCAGCACTTCCGTACTCGGTCGCGCGTACGGTGTCGATGAAGCCCTTCCTCTCCCCGTTCCAGCGGGCAGCGGAGGTGTGGTAGATCTCCACGGAATCCCAGCAGCACGACGGCGTGGTGGTGGTGGTGGAGAAGAATTGCTGCAGGGCTTCGCCTAAGCCTGCGCAGCATATGGAGGAGAAAGAGAGGGGGCGGCCAGGGTTTCTGGATGGGGTGCCTTGGCCGGCCACCCCCTCCCCTCTTTATATAGGTGGGGGGTCGGCCTAGGGTTTCCCCTAGGGCCCACCTACCCCCTTTGGCCGGCCACATGGGGAGGGAAACTCCTCCCCCAAGTATTCCCCTTATCTCCTAATTTAAACCATTTATTTTAGGAGATAGATCTTATCTCTAGATTTAAACCATTTAAACTAGAGATAGATCTTATCTCTAAGGGGGGCCGGCCTAGGCCCACATGTCATGGTGGGTAGGACCCACTATGCCATGTGGCGCCTATGTGGCCTCTCCCGGGGTGGTGGGCCCACTGGTGGCCCTCTAGAACCTTCTAGAAGCTCCGGTCAAAACACCGGACTTTTTCCCGAACCCCGGAAATTGACTTCCCATATATGAATCTTATTCTCCGGACCATTCCGGACCTCCTCGTGATGTCCCGATCCCATCCGAGACTCCGAACAAAAACTTCGGACTCCAACTCATATTCCGAATCTACTTATGCGACATCAAACCTTAAGCGTGTCACCCTACGGTTCGCGAACTATGCGTACATGGTCGAGACTCCTCTCCGAGCAATAACCAATAGCGGGATCTGGAGATCCTACCCCACATATTCAACGATGACTTAGTGATCGATTGAACCATTTACATACGATGCCAATTCCCTTTGTCTCGCGATATTTTACTTGTCCGAGGTTCGATCATCGGTATCTCCATACCTTGTTCAACCTCGTTACCAACAAGTACTTGATGGCGTGTAACTCACACGTTCGTTGGGAACCCCAAGAGGAAGGTATGATGCGCACAGTAGCAAGTTTTCCTCAGAAAGAAACCAAGGTTTAATCGAACCGGAGGAGCCAAGAAGCACGTTGAAGGTTGATGGTCGCGAAATGTGATGCGGCGCAACACCAGGGATTCCGGCGCCAACGCGAACCTGCACAACACAACCAAGTACTTTGTCCCAACGAAACAGTGAGGTTGTCAATCTCACCGGCTTGCTGTAACAAAGGATTAAACGTATCGAGTGGAAGATGTTTGCAAAGAAAAAAAACAAGTAGATTGTATGCTATGTAAAGAATAGGACCGGGGTCCACAGTTCACTAGAGGTGTCTCTCCCATAAGATAAAGCATGTTGGGTGAACAAATTACAGTCGGCAATTGACAAATAGAGAAAGGCATAACAATGCATATACATGATATGATAAATATAGTGAGATTTAATCCGGGCATTACGACAAAGTACATAGACCGCCATCCAACCGCATCTATGCCTAAAAGTCCACCTTCGGTTATCATCCGAACCCCCTCCATTAAGTTGCAAAGCAACAGACAATTGCATTAAGTATGGTGCGTAATGTAATCAACAACTACATCCTTAGACATAGCATCAATGTTTTATCCCTAGTGGCAACAGCACATCCACAACCTTAGAACTTTCTGTCACTGTCCCAGATTCAATGGAGGCATGAACCCACTATCGAGCATAAATACTCCCTCTTGGAGTTAAGAGTAAAAACTTGGCCAGAGCCTCTACTAATAACGGAGAGCATGCAAGATCATAAACAACACATGAACAATAGATTGATAATCACCATAATCATAGTACTCTCTATCCATCGGATCCCGACAAACACAACATATAGTATTACAGATAGATGATCTTGATCATGTTAGGCAGCTCACAAGATCCAACAATGAAGCACAACAAGGAGAAGACGACCATCTAGCTACTATGGGACCCATGGTCCAGGGGTGGACTACTCACTCATCACTCCGGAGGCGACCATGGCGTAGAGTCCTCCGGAGATGAATCCCCTCTCCGGCAGGTGCCGGAGGCGATCTCCTAATCCCCCGAGATGGGATTGCGGCGGCGGCGTCTCCGTAAGGTTTTCCGTATCGTGGCTCTCGGTACTGGGGGTTTCGCTTTAAGTAGGCGGAGGGTCAACGCGGGGGGCCACACGAGGGCCCAGGTAGGGCCGCGCGGCCAAGGGCCGGCCGCGCCGGCCACCCCCGGTTGCCTCGTGGCCCCACTTCGTTAGGTCTTCGGTCTTCCGAAGCTTCGTGCAAAAATAGGACCGGGCGAAAGTTTCGTCCAATTCCGAGAATATTTCTTTACTAGGATTTCTGAAACCAAAAACAGCAGAAACAAAGAATCGGCTCTTCGGCATCTTGTTAATAGGTTAGTTCCAAATGCATAAATATGACATATAATGTGCATAAAACATGTAGGTATCATCAATAAAGTAGCATGGAACATAAGAAATTATCGATACGTTGGAGACGTATCAGCATCCCCAAGCTTAGTTCTGCTCGTCCCGAGGTAAAACGATAACAAAGATAATTTCTGAAGTGACATGCCATCATAATCTTGATCATACTATTTGTAAACATATGTAATGAATGCGATCAAAGCAAAGGTAATGACATGAGTAAACAAGTGAATCATATAGCAAAGACTTTTCATGAATAGTACTTCAAGACAAGCATCAATAAGTCTTGCATAAGAGTTAACTCATAAAGCAATAAATCAAAGTAAAGGTGTTGAAGCAACACATAGGAAGATTAAGTTTCAGCGGTTGCTTTCAACTTGTAACATGTATATCTCATGGATATTGTCAACATAAAGTAATATAACAAGTGCAATATGCAAGTATGTAGGAATCAATGCACAGTTCACACAAGTGTTTGCTTCTTAAGGTGGAAGGAGATAGGTAAACTGACTCAACAATAAAAGTAAAAGAAAGGTCCTTCAATGAGGAAAGCATCGATTGCTGTATTTGTGCTAGAGCTTTGATTTTGAAAACATATAGAGAGCATAAAAGTAAAGTTTTGAGAGGTGTTTGTTGTTGTCAACGAATGGTAATGGGTACTCTAACTACCTTATCAACCAGACTTTCAAGAGCGGCTCCCATGAAGGACGTTATTTCTACCACCGTAGATCATCCCTCTTCTCTTTTGTTTACACATGTATTTTAGTGGGGTGGCACTCCTTCCAACCTTTCTTTCACAAACCATGGCTAACCGATTCCATCGGGTGCCTGCCAACAATCTCATACCATGAAGGAGTGCCTTTTTATTTTATTTTTATTATGATGACACTCCTCCCCACCTTTGCTTTCTCAAGCCATGGCTAACCGATTCCATCGGGTGCCTACCAACTTTTCACATACCATGGAGGAGTGTCTATTTGCAAAATTAAGTTGCTTACTGATGAATCAGAGCAACACATGTGAAGAGAATTATTAATGAAGTTAATTAATTGGGGCTGGGAACCCCTTTGCCAGCTCTTTATGCAAAGTTATTGGATAAGCGGATGAAGCCACTAGTCCATTGTGAAAGTCTGTCAAGTAAATGACAAGATCGAAAGATAAAACACCACATACTTCCTCATGAGCTATAAAACATTGACACAAATAAGAGATGATAAATTTTGAATTGTTTAAAGGTAGCACTCAAGCAATTTACTTTGGAATGGCGGAGAAATACCATGTAGTAGGTAGGTATGGTGGACACAAATGGCATAGTAGTTGGCTCAAGGATTTTGGATGCATGAGAAGTATTCCCTCTCGATATAAGGTTTAGGCTAGCAAGGTTATTTGAAGCAAACTCAAGGATGAACAAGTGCAGCAAAACTCACATAAAAGACATATTGTAAACATTATAAGACTCTACACCGTCTTCCTTGTTGTTCAAAACTCAATACTAGATATTATCTAGACCTTAGAGAGACCAAATATGCAAATCAAATTTTAGCAAGCTCTATGTATTTCTTCATTAATGGGTGCAAAGCATATGATGCAAGAGCTTAAACATGAGCACAACAATTGCCAAGTATCACATTATCCAAGACAGTTTAGAATTACTACATGTAGCATTTTCCAATTCCAACCATATAACAAATTAACGAAGAAGAAACTTCGCCTTGAACATTATGAGTAAAGCCTAAGGACACATGTGTCCATATGCAACAGCGGAGCGTGTCTCTCTCCCACAAAGTGAATGCTAGGATCCCTCTTATTCAAACAAAAACAAAAACAAAAACAAACCGACGCTCCAAGTAAAGAACACAAGATGTGATTGAATAAAAATATAGTTTCAGGGGAGGAACCTGATGATGTTGTCGATGAAGAAGGGGATGCCTTGGGCATCCCCAAGCTTAGACGCTTGAGTCTTCTTAAAATATGCAGGGGTGAACCACGGGGGCATCCCCAAGCTTAGAGCTTTCACCCCTCTTGATCATAGTATATCATTCTCCTCTCTTGACCCTTGAAAACTTCCTTCACACCAAACTTCAAGCAAACTCATTAGAGGGTTAGTGCACAATTAATAATTCACTCATTCAGAGGTGACACAATCATTATTTTCACTTCTGGACATTGCATAATGCTACTGAACATTAGTGGATCAAAGAAATAAATCCAACATAGCAAAAGAGGCAATGCGAAATAAAAGGCAGAATCTGTCAAAAACAGAACAGTCCGTAAAGACGAATTTAGAAATGGCACCAGACTTGCTCAAATGGAAAAACTCAAAACTAATGAAAGTTGCGAACATATCTGAGGATCACGCTCGTAAATTGGCAGATTTTTTCGAATTTTCTACAGAGAATTGTGCCCAGATTCGTGACAGACAGCAATGCTGTTTCTGCGCAGTGATCCCAAATATAACATCAACTTTGACATAGAAACTTTACTTGGCACAAAAACTTGATAAGGAGAGGTTGCTACAGTAGTAAACAACTTCCAAGACTCAACAAAACAAAAAAATTGCTGTAGGTAAAAACATGGGTTGTCTCCCATAAGCGCTTTTCTTTAACGCCTTTCAGCTAGGCGCAGAAAGTGCAAATCAAGTAACATCGAGAGTAGAAGCATCAACATCATTACCAGGGGTGTTGGGAGTTTTCTCAACAATGCATTGTATCTGGTCTATATAAGTAACTCCTCTCTCATTACTCCTAGGCTTACTATTCTCATCAAACAAATTTTCAGGAACAAGCCAAGCATAGTTATTTTCCAAAGCTTCATGCATCCCTAGTAGTTTACTAGGTATTGGCGCTTTAATTTCCCTACCATCATTAACATTATTAGTATACATTATTCTATCCATGTCCATTTTTTCAAGTAGACCAATAAAATTGGTATGAGAACCTAGCATATTAAATTTAGCAAAAACCTTTCTAGCCTCTCTTGCTAGACCGCCAAATTCTCTAAGAAGGGTTTCTAAAACAAAATCTTTCTTTTCCCCTTCTTCCATATCACCAAGTGTAAGAAACATGTGTTGGATTATAGGATTGAGATTAACAAATTTAGTTTCCAACATGCTAACTAAAGCAGCAGCAGCAATTTCATAGGTAGGTGCAAGTTCTACCAAGTGTCTATCTTCAAAATCTTCAACCATACTAACATGGGTGAAAAATTCTTCTATATTATCTCTTCCAATGATACACCCTCGTCCTACCGGTATCTCTTCCAAAGTAAACTTAGGATTAAGCATGATGAAATAAGCAAAAAGTAAACTAGGCAAATAAAGTAAAGACAAGTAACTAATTTTTTTGTGTTTTTGATATAGAGAGCAAGACAATAGATAAAGTAAAACTAGCAACTAATTTTTGTTTTGTTTTGTTAGTGCAGCAAACAAAGTAGTAAATAAAATAAAGCAAGAAAAAACAAAGTAAAATAAAAGTATGTCTCCCTCTTGTCTTAATTCCTAAACCGCCAAAGATCCGTGTAGTTGACGTGGGAGTTAGTGCATGGGGTCCCGGCAAGTTTTCGCCTCAAAAAAGAGCTTGATGGCGTAACCACTCAGCCCCGTCGATGGGAAAATGTGCCAGAAAAACCAAGGTTTAATCGCAAGTTTTGTCGAACTAGGAGCCAAGAAGCACGTTGAAGGTTGATGGTCGCGAAATGTGATGCGGCGCAACACCAGGATTCCGGCGCCAACGCGGAACCTGCACAACACAACCCAAGTACTTTGTCCCAACGAAACAGTGAGGTTGTCAATCTCACCGGCTTGCTGTAACAAAGGATTAAACGTATCGAGTGGAAGATGTTTGCAAAGAAAACAGTAAAACAAGTAGATTGTATGCTATGTAAAGAATAGGACCGGGGTCCACAGTTCACTAGAGGTGTCTCTCCCATAAGATAAAGCATGTTGGGTGAACAAATTACAGTCGGGCAATTGACAAATAGAGAAAGGCATAACAATGCATATACATGATATGATAAATATAGTGAGATTTAATCCGGGCATTACGACAAAGTACATAGACCGCCATCCAACTGCATCTATGCCTAAAAAGTCCACCTTCAGGTTATCATCCGAACCCCCTCCAGTATTAAGTTGCAAAGCAACAGACAATTGCATTAAGTATGGTGCGTAATGTAATCAACAACTACATCCTTAGACATAGCATCAATGTTTTATCCCTAGTGGCAACAGCACATCCACAACCTTAGAACTTTCTCTCACTGTCCCAGATTAAATGGAGGCATGAACCCACTATCGAGCATAAATACTCCCTCTTGGAGTTAAGAGTAAAAACTTGGCCAGAGCCTCTACTAATAACGGAGAGCATGCAAGATCATAAACAACACATGAACAATAGATTGATAATCACCATAATCATAGTACTCTCTATCCATCGGATCCCGACAAACACAACATATAGTATTACAGATAGATGATCTTGATCATGTTAGGCAGCTCACAAGATCCAACAATGAAGCACAACAAGGAGAAGACGACCATCTAGCTACCGCTATGGACCCATGGTCCAGGGGTGGACTACTCACTCATCACTCCGGAGGCGACCATGGCGGTGTAGAGTCCTCCGAGAGAATCCCCTCTCCGGCAGGGTGCCGGAGGCGATCTCCGAATCCCCGAGATGGGATTCGCGGCGGCGGCGTCTCTGTAAGGTTTTCCGTATCGTGGCCTCGGCATCGGGGGTTTCGCGACGGAAGCTTTAAGTAGGCGAGGGTCAACGCGGGGGCCACACGAGGGCCCAGGGGGTAGGGCCGCGCGGCCAAGGGCCCCGCGCCGGCCACCCCCGGCTGCCTCGTGGCCCCACTTCGTTAGGTCTTCGGTCTTCTCGGAAGCTTCGTGCAAAAATAGGACCCCGGGCGAAAGTTTCGTCCAATTCCGAGAATATTTCTTTACTAGGATTTCTGAAACCAAAAACAGCAGAAACAACTGGCTCTTCGGCATCTTGTTAATAGGTTAGTTCCAAAAATGCATAAATATGACATATAATGTGCATAAAACATGTAGGTATCATCAATAAAGTAGCATGGAACATAAGAAATTATCGATACGTTGGAGACGTATCAGTACTCTACTCGTACCGTGGTATGTCATCTCTTATGATCCAATCATATGCTTGCAAGCTAATCAGACGACATTCCACCGAGAGGGCCCAGAGTATATCTATCCGTCATTAGGATGGACAAATCCCACTATTGATCCATACGCTTCAACTCACACTTTCCAAATACTTAATCCCATCTTTATAACCACCCATTTACGCAATGGCGTTTGATGTAATCAAAGTACCCTTCCGGTGTAAGTGATTTACATGATCTCATGGTCGAAGGACTTAGGCAACTATGTATCGAAAGCTTATAGCAAATTGAACTTAATGACTTGATCTTATGCTACGCTCATTTGGGTGTGTGTCCATTATATCATTCACCTAATGACATAACCTTGTTATTAATAACATCCTATGTTCATGATCACGAAACCATGATCATCCATTAATCAACAAGCTAGTTATACAAGAGGCTTACTAGGGACTCCTTGTTGTTTACATAACACACATGTATCAATGTTCCGGTTAATACAATTATAGCATGAGATGTAAACATTTATCATGAACAATAAGATATAACAATAACTAATTTATTATTGCCTCTTGGGCATATCTCCAACAGTCTCCCACTTGCACTAGAGTCAATAATCTAGTTAACATTTGTAAAGATATAACACCTTGGCCTTCTGGTGCTTATCATGTTTTGCTCACGGGAGAGGTTTTAGTCAACGGATCTGACACACTCAGAAACGTATGTATTTTGCAATTCATTTGCGTCTCAACGCATCACCCATTTTCCAAATGAGTCGGCATTAATTGTATATGCTTAGTCCTCTGGTGGAACCTTAATTCCGCGGTCTGAAATAAGTCACTAATATTGTCACACACAATATAGCTTCAAAGTTCTGACACTGTCGGAACTACACCAAGTTCTCAAAGAACTCCTTGACTTAACATCCTCAGTCATTGTCAAAACAATGACATACTCTGCCTTCGTTTGTAGAATCCGTCACAATATTTAGAACTGATCTAAATCTAGCATAGACTTCTTCTAGCTCATTGTGCTACCTTATAAACAACACTTAGCCTAATTGAGATTGAAATTTTATTTTTATATGTGACCAAACTAATATCGGTGCAACACCTTACAGCGATTTGTTTGTCACTATCCCATATAAAAACTATATATATATATATCCTTGGTTCTTCTAAAGCACTCAGGGATATTCTTATTGTTGTCCAATGATCATTACATGAATCATTCTGGTATATGCTCGTAACACTTTAGAGCACAGGACATCTGACTTTGTACATATTATTCGTGATCTAAAATCACTCATGTGTATTTACTCATCGAGTGTCAAATACACTCAAGTCTTGTTAAACCTTCACATGAAAAGAACACCTTCTTAATACTTCTATATTGAACTACTTCAATATCTATTCTATGTACTTAAACTTAAACTTATTATGTGTTTCTATCTATCTTCATAGATCTTGACACTAAATATGTTTCAATTCATATCCTTTCATTGATGTTAATTCTCAATGAAACCTTTTAAATCAATTATATAATTACACTATTTATAATCAACGATATGTCATCTACATAAAGTATTATAAATATGTCTCAGCGCTCCCACTTAATTTCTTGCAAATGCAAGCATCTTCATCGTTTCTGATGAAATCAAAACTCTTTGATTATTTCATCCGGTGAAGATTCCAACTCCGCGATACTCACTTCATCCAATTGAAGTTTGTATACCTATCTAGTATTCCACGGACCAGCAAAACTCTTGGTTGTATCTAGTATACATCCTTCATACACACTTCTGGTAAGGAATGTATTTCTGCCATCCTACTATCATATCTCATAAAAGAAATATGTAGCGATTACTAGAATAATCCACATAGACTATAAGCATTGCCACGGAAGATCTAATCTTATCGTAGTCAACTCTTTGAACTTTTTCGTAAACTGCTTTTCGATAAGTCAAGCTTCTTTAAGGATATTCCATCCAAGTCCATCTACTTTATAGATCCATTTACTTTCAAAAAGTATTCACCTATCTTGGATTTCATGGCGCATAGCCATTTTAACGGAGTCAGGGCCCATCATAACTTCTTTGTATGTAGTTGGTTTATCATTGTTCAAAAACAATCCTTTGTCCACAAATCATTTATTTGACCACAAAATAAACCACATCTACAAGGTTCAATAAGTACTTTGATCTCCATGACTATAACACTTTGTAGACATGGGAGCCATGATCTTCGTAGCTGCTTCCGGAACCATTTCCGATGTTGTGCTACTCTGATCATCATGCTCAGGTTCATAAACCTTATCAAGTTCCATTGTCCTCCCACTCAAATAGTTCGCTAGAAACAATTTCTTTGAAATAAGTAAGAAACATCGACAAACACTTTTGTCTTTGACTTCATAGTGGAAAGAATTCCCAATCAATTTCATGGGATAATCAACAAAGACATTTATCCGATTTTGGTTGTAAACTCATTTACTTATGCTATGCATACCAAAATTTATGAAAGGACTATTTAGGGTTTATACCCATGCCATAACTCGTATGGTGTCATTTCAATGGATCATGATGATGCTCTATTTAGTGTAAAAGCGATAGTCTCTAAAGCATAATCCACAAAAATATAATGGCGTCATTTTATTTTATCTCATCATCAATCCAACAGGTTTGGATACGTCTCTTGGATACTCCATCATCATCATGATACTCCAAGAAACGTGAGTTGTAGAACAATTTCATAAATCTCTTAGATGTTCGCTAAAACTCGTAATTCAAATATTTCCACCATGATCCAATCATAGATATTTGACTTTTCTATTACGATGATTTTCACTTCATGCTGAAACTTATTTGAATCCATTCAAATGTTTTCAAACTTCTTCCTTATCGAATATATCCACATATATATACTCAATTCATTGTTAGAAGTTTTCATGAAGTAGAAGAATCTCCCGCACACAACTATGCCCAGTGAACAATATACATCATCATGTATGTTTCCACTAAGTTAGTTGCCCGTTCAACTCTTGGCCTATGAACGGTATTTAAGTCATTCTCTTTTAGAAGAGATTTGCAAGCGCCAAACGATTCCAAGTCGAATGACTCCAAAAATCCATTCAAATGGAGTTCCTTCATGCGTTTCTTTCTAACATGACCTAAATGGCGGTTCCACTAATGAGTGGAATTCATATCATTTGCCTTATGGCATTTTAGCGTCAGTGTTATGCATGTGTGCTTCACCATAAAGATTTATAATAACTTATCCATCGTACATGGAATGCTGTTACAATTTGAACAACTCATTGTTTTCATTTAACCAGAACAAGAATAACAATTATAAAGTTCTTTATTATAAATCTGAATGGCTAGACAGAATGCCAACGACGAACATAATAACACTTTATTTTTGTTCCAGACGTGCATTCCTATCACATTCCTTTTCAGTCACTTAGGCCAATGTATTCTTGTATTGCGTTGTTTTGTATGACACCTCATACCAACCAATATGGTACTAATACCCAAGAATTCCATTTTGTGACCAAACAAGGAATACATTCATAACATGTATATCATCTATATACACCTGAGCTAGACTTTCTAGTATTTTCTTTCTTTCTGCCAAAATATCTTTTATAGTTTCTCTTTTAGCTTTCCTCATTCTCAGAAAACACTTCATCTTCAATAACTTCTAGGTCCATTGGTCAAATACCAATAACCTTGAGGTTCTTACCTTGAAGTTGATCATCACATGACAAGCGTTCTAGATTTCACTATTAGTAACCTTTAATGTGATGAACAATTTCACTCATAATTTTTATCCATCAAATCATGACGACTTTCCGAGACCATGTCTGTACATGCTAGGCTCGTAAAGTTTAACCTTAGTATTCGCATGTGCAAATCTGGCTTGCACCCGTTGTATGCACACGTAGAATCTATAACACCCGATCATCACGAGATGCTTCGAAGCGACGAGTCTTAGCAACGGTGCATACCAAGGACGATCACTTCATGGATATGCGAATATCGTTAGTGCCCAACTAGTTGGAGGATCGGGACGCCTAGCATCTTCAACCTTCGTACATTCCCATAAAACTTATGAGTTTATGTAGTCTCACTAGATTATATTCTATCATCTTGCAATAAGGTCTTAGATATCACATATATCTCATACCTTGCTTATTTCTGAAAACAAAATTTCCAGCTCCTTACTTTTCAAACAGATTTGAACTTCAAGTTTCACGGAGGCAAGATGATTCTAGGTACTAATTGAAACCATTGTTCTTTGAATCATTAATGAGAGGTTTACTAAAAGTTTGCAATAGGACTTAATCATTTCTTGATTCTTTAACAATACGGTACCAGCCCGTAGAGTTACTTGTCAGACTTAACAGTATTTCTATCTCAATTACAAGACTAGCGCATGGTAGATAACGGATGCCAATTCTACAAATTTAATTCAAAATACTATTCAGACTATGTTCATGATAATTAGTTCATGTTTTAATCTAATTACTAAAGAACTCCCACTTAATACAACATCCCTCATAGTTGTTAAGTGGCACACGATCCACATCCACTACACCAAAACCGATCATCACGTGAGATGATGTAGCTTCAATGGTGAACATCAACATGTTGATCATATCATCCATATGACTCGTGTTCAACCTTTCGGTTTCCATTGTCCCGAGGCCATGTCTGTACATGCTAGGCTCGCCAAGCAAACCCAAGTATTCCGCGTGTGCAAACATGGCTTACACCCGTTGTATGTGAACGTAGAGTCTATCACATCCGATCATCACGAGATGCTTCAAAACGACGAACTGTAGCAACGGTGCATACGAGGGGAGAACACTTTATTATCTTGATATTAATGTGAGGGATCATCTTATAATGCTACCGTCGCGATCTAAGCAAGATAAGATGCATAAAGGATTAACATCACATGCAATTCATAATATGTGATATGATATGGCCTTTCTTCTTGTGCTTTTGATCTCCATCTCCAAAGCACATGAGCATGATCTCCATCATCACCAGCATTGCACCAAGGTCCATGGCACCGCTTCATGGTTGTCCATCACTTATAGCTACTATAACAACTACTTGAAATAACACTATTACATGATGAATAGACACGCAGGTCTTAACAAATTTAAAGACAACCATTAGGCTCCTGCCGGTTGCCATAATACAATAATGAACATCTCATACATCAAATATAATCATCATCACATCATGGCCATATCACATCACCAAACCCTGCAAAAACAAGTTAGACGCCTCTAATTTGGTTTGCATATTTTACGTGGTTTAGGGTTTTCGAGTAAGATCCAATCTACCTACGAACATGAACCACAACGGTGATACTAGTGTTGACAATAGAAAGTGCAAATTGGAATCTTCACTATGGTGGGAGAGACAGACACCCGCAAAGCCACTTATGCAATACAAGTTGCATGTCAAGCGTGGAGCAAGTCTCATGAGACGCGGTCATGTAAAGTTAGCCCGGGCCGCTTCATCCCACCATCCCGCAAGATGCAAAGTACACAAACTAAAGCAACAAAAGCATCAACGCCCACAAAACCATTGTGTTCTACTCGTGCAACAGATCTATGCATAGACATGGCTCTGATACCACTGTTGGGGTTCGTTGCATAGAAAACAAAAATTTTCCTACCGCAAAGACGAATAAATCCAAGATCTAATCTATGGAACACCCAAGATCTAATCTACAAGATCGAAGCAACGAGATTGATGTGAGACTAACCCTCGAAGATTTCCAAAGCCTACGAGATTAGATCTCGTTGTTGGTGTAGACGATCATCCCTGTGCTGCATCCGGCAGCACTTCCGTACTCGGTCGCGTACGGTGTCGATGAAGCCCTTCCTCTCCCCGTTCCAGCGGGCAGCGGAGGTGTGGTAGATCTCCACGGAATCCCAGCAGCACGACGGCGTGGTGGTGGTGGTGGAGAAGAATTGCTGCAGGGCTTCGCCTAAGCCTGCGCAGCATATGGAGGAGAAAGAGAGGGGGCGGCCAGGGTTTCTGGATGGGGTGCCTTGGCCGGCCACCCCCTCCCCTCTTTATATAGGTGGGGGGTCGGCCTAGGGTTTCCCCTAGGGCCCACCTACCCCCTTTGGCCGGCCACATGGGGAGGGAAACTCCTCCCCCAAGTATTCCCCTTATCTCCTAATTTAAACCATTTATTTTAGGAGATAGATCTTATCTCTAGATTTAAACCATTTAAACTAGAGATAGATCTTATCTCTAAGGGGGGGCCGGCCTAGGCCCACATGTCATGGTGGGTAGGACCCACTATGCCATGTGGCGCCTATGTGGCCTCTCCCGGGGTGGTGGGCCCACTGGTGGCCCTCTAGAACCTTCTAGAAGCTCCGGTCAAAACACCGGACTTTTTCCCGAACCCCGGAAATTGACTTCCCATATATGAATCTTATTCTCCGGACCATTCCGGACCTCCTCGTGATGTCCCGGATCCCATCCGAGACTCCGAACAAAAACTTCGGACTCCAACTCATATTCCGAATCTACTTATGCGACATCAAACCTTAAGCGCGTCACCCTACGGTTCGCGAACTATGCGACATGGTCGAGACTCCTCTCCGAGCAATAACCAATAGCGGGATCTGGAGATCCATAATGGCTCCCACATATTCAACGATGACTTAGTGATCGATTGAACCATTTACATACGATGCCAATTCCCTTTGTCTCGCGATATTTTACTTGTCCGAGGTTCGATCATCGGTATCTCCATACCTTGTTCAACCTCGTTACCAACAAGTACTCTTTACTCGTACCGTGGTATGTCATCTCTTATGATCCAATCATATGCTTGCAAGCTAATCAGACGACATTCCACCGAGAGGGCCCAGAGTATATCTATCCGTCATTAGGATGGACAAATCCCACTATTGATCCATACGCTTCAACTCACACTTTCCAAATACTTAATCCCATCTTTATAACCACCCATTTACGCAATGGCGTTTGATGTAATCAAAGTACCCTTCCGGTGTAAGTGATTTACATGATCTCATGGTCGAAGGACTTAGGCAACTATGTATCGAAAGCTTATAGCAAATTGAACTTAATGACTTGATCTTATGCTACGCTCATTTGGGTGTGTGTCCATTATATCATTCACCTAATGACATAACCTTGTTATTAATAACATCCTATGTTCATGATCACGAAACCATGATCATCCATTAATCAACAAGCTAGTTATACAAGAGGCTTACTAGGGACTCCTTGTTGTTTACATAACACACATGTATCAATGTTCCGGTTAATACAATTATAGCATGAGATGTAAACATTTATCATGAACAATAAGATATAACAATAACTAATTTATTATTGCCTCTTGGGCATATCTCCAACAAGGGGATGGTAGGGATTGGATGAGATTGGTCATGTAATAGTCATAAGATTGTTAGGGCATAGTGCCTAGTATCCGTAGATGTCACTTTTATGATATTGTTGCAACTTGTTATGCTTAATGCTTGTCACTAGGGCCCGAGTGCCATGATCTCAGATCTGAACATGTTATTGATTCATGAAGATATTCGTTGTTTATGATCTTACCTGCAAGTTGTATACACACGTCGCTGTCCGGAACTAATGGCCCCGAAGTCGGGACAACCGGAGGGAATGGTAGTGATGTGAGGATCACATGTGTTCACGGAGTGTTAATGCTTTGCTCCGGTATTCTATTAAAAGGAGTACCTTAATTTCCAGTAGTTTCCCTAGAGGCCCGGCTGCCACCGGCTGGTAGGACAAAAGATGTTGTGCAAGTTTCTCATTGCGAGCACGTACGACTATATATGGAACACATGCCTATTGATTGATTAGTACTTGGATACCGTTTTATTATTATCTGCAAATGCCCCTGCTTTGATTGTTATATGAGTTTCTCTCATCCATGCAACGCCCGTCAATCCGTCCCTGTGCCTATATTTTAATCCTGCTGTTTACTATAATCACTACTGCTGTCTTTATTTGCTGTTATTTCACTATTCCTACCGCTATAAAACTGTTGCTACTGATAAACTCTTGCGAGCAAGTCTTTCAGTGCAGCTGAATTGACAACTCCGCTGTTAAGGCTTACAAGTATTCTTTGTCTCCCTTGTGTCGAATCAATAAATTGGGTAATACTTCCTCGAAGACTGTTGCGATCCCCTATACTTGTGGGTCATCAAGACTATTTTCTCGCCGTTGCCGGGGAGCATAGCTTTATTTGGAAGTTCACTTGGATTGATATTGTTCGCTGCAAATTCTCCATCATGGGTAAACCTCGCGATACTAAGATCGCCATATTACCATCCACTACAAGAAAAGGTACAACTCTTAGTACCTCTGCTGCTCTTGATTCACCATCTGTGATAAGTAAACTTGTTTCACCACCACAAGCTTCAAATGCTGGTACTTCTGCTGAATCTGAAAATTCCTCTCATAATTGTGATAATGCTTCTGCTGTGCTTGATAATGATGGTTCGTTAGGATCTTTTCTAGATGCTACAATTGCTAGGTCTAGGCAAATTGAAAATACTGAAACTCCTAATGAAAATGCTTCTACACCTGTTAATTCACCTGAGTCTGTTGAATATTCTAGTGATGATCTTGATGAAGATTATGTGGAACTTGATGATGATTTTATTGAAAAATGCAATGCTACTACTGATGCAAGAAAAATTAAAAGTTGCTTGCAGAACATGCTGTTAGATATAAACTGTCTCCTGATTCTAAATTTGCCACATCTCCTATAAACATTAAGGATAAAGATTATGATTTTTCTCTTGATCTATCTCATATAGCTATTGTTGAGAAAACACCCTTTTGTGGTACTGAAAAAGAAAGTGCTGTTGAACACATGATTGAGTTATCTACTCTGAGTAGCTTGTTTTCTGATGATGTCAAGATGCGTACTTATTTTGTTGCTAAATTTTTTCCTTTCTCATTAAAGGATGATGCTAAAACTTGGTATAATAATTTGCCTCCTGGTTCTATTAGAAGTCCAATTGACTTGCGTGATGTTTTCTTTCGAAAATACTTTCCTGCTAGCGCTCAACATATTGCTTTGCAGAGAATTTATAATTTTGACCAGGAAGATGGAGAGAAATTGCCTGAGGCTTGGGCAAGATTTTGCTCTCTTATTAGAGCTCAGCCTGATCATTATTTGGAAAAGCATGATTTACTTGATATATTTTATAGTGGACTAACCATTGAGTCTAGGGCATACCTGGATAGTTGTGCTGGTTGTGTTTTCAGGAAAAGAACTCCAGACGACGCTGAAGAATTATTGGCTAAAATAGGCCGGAATCATGATGATTGGTCTACACCTGAACCAACCCCGACACCGATATTGAAGAAGAGGGGTATGATTAAATTAAATGATGAAGATATGAGGGAAGCCAAGAAGTCTCTTAAAGAGAAGGGTATTAAACCTGAAGATGTGAAGAATTTACCTCCTATAGAAGATTTATGTAAGATAACTCCCCCTTCATCCATGATTGAGGTACACTCTCTTCAACGCTTTACTAGGGAAGATATTCCGTATTCAAAACCTCCTGCTCAATGCTTAGATGAGTTTGATAATTATATTGTTAAGCAAGAAAACTTTAATATGAGAGTAGAGAATCATTTAATGGAAAATTCTCGAGCTATTAGTGAATTGCATGATATTGTGGAGAGAACCTCCAATGATGTTAAGATACTTGTTAAACATTTTCATATGGTTCAAACTCAAATTGATCAACTCACTAAAGTGCAAAATGACTTGTTGGGAAATAATTCTAAAGAAAAACATGCTTATGAAGTAACAACTAGAGGTGGTGTTTCTACCCAGGATCCTCTATATCCTGAAGGGCATCCCAAAAGAGTTGAACAAGATTCTCAACTAACTAAAACTAGTGCTCCATCTAAGAAAAAGAAAAAGAAACATAAGAATGTTGTAGAATCCTCTGAACCTGTTAATGATCCTAATAGTATTTCTATTTCTGATGCTGAAACTGAAAGTGGTAATGAACATGATAAACATAATGATAAGGATGATACTCCTGATAAAGAAGAGGTTGAAGAAGAACCTAAAAAGCATGCTAAAAATAAAAAGTACACTAAAGAAGATTTTATTGCTGAGAAACATGGTAATGAAAGAGAACCTTGGGTTCAAAAGCAAATGCCTTTTCCTTCTAAGAAACTAAAATCAAAGGAGGAGGAACATTATAATAAATTTTGTGATTGGATGAAACCTTTATTTTTGCAAATCCCTTTGACTGATGCTATTAAATTGCCTCCTTATTCAAAGTATATGAAAGATATTGTCTCTAACAAAAGGAAAATTCCCAATGAGGAGATTTCCACTATGCTCGCTAATTACTCCTTCAATGGTAAGGTTCCAAAGAAGCTTGGAGACCCAGGTATACCGACTATTCCTTGTTCCATCAAGAATAATTATGTTAGAACTGCTCTATGTGATTTGGGAGCAGGTGTTAGTGTAATGCCTTTTTCTCTTTATAAGAGACTTGATTTAGATAAGTTGATACCAACTGATATATCTTTGCAAATGGCTGATAAATCTACTGCTATTCCTGTTGGTGTATGTGAAAATGTTCCTGTTCAAGTTACTCAACATTGCTTGATATTAACTGATTTTGTTGTGTTGGAAATGCCTGAAGATGATAACATGTCCATTATTCTTGGAAGACCCTTTCTTAATACTGCAGGGGCTGTTATTGATTGCAATAAAGGAAAAGTCACTTTCAATGTTGATGATAAGGAACATACTGTCTATTTTCCAAAGAGGATTGATAAAGTATATGGAGTTAATACAATTTTTAATGTGAAAACTATCAAAGTGGGATCCATTGATTGCCCTATATATGAGCCTAAAGAAGAATATCAAACTCTTGTGATTGGATCCATATCAATTCAATATAAGGTAACATGATTGATTTGAGGTTTATTTCTTCTTATGTCATATAAAATTTATTTGGTAGCAAGACTTGATCAACCTTGTTAACAAGTATATTTTAGGGATTTCTATTTTCGTGCCCTCAGGTCCTTAGTTGTACTCAGTTTTCCCCAGCTCCTTAGTTTTTCCTCAGTTTTCCCCAAGCCCTTGTTTGAAACCCGCAGAAGCAGCTCAGACGGCAGGATTCCCGTTTAGTTGACCGTTCTGTCACGTGTGGGGCCGCGTCTTGTGGGGCCGCGTCGTGTGGGCCCGCGTCGCGTGGGGCTGGTAGAAAGGGACCGCGTGGGACAGGACGAGAAGCGTTTGGTTGCACGTGAGCAGGAGCTGGGTTCTGTCTCTCTCGGCCCCAAATTGGCATTATTAAGTGCACCTTTTTCCCCTCTTTCTCTCTGTCCTTTTCACCAAATTAGTATAAAATCTAGAGAAGCTTGCATTTCTGACTTTCTTCAATTATTTGTGCCTTTTGGCCCTCGTTGTTTGCCCAATATGGCAGCAAATCTAGTACTCCCTCTGGTCCATATGTATGTAGTTAAATCTAGAAGCAAATCTCCAGGATAATGTACGATAAATTCACAGTCATAGTAAATCAAGAAAACTAAGTACGGCCAACAAAATATAGTAGACTAGGGATAGATAATCCCTAGATAATATGGATAGATAATAGGCTGCATACACAGCAGCCAACATAGTAACAGGTTCTTCACAGCACCATCATACTAACATAACAACAAGGGATCCCTAGCTAACAACAAAGGGATCCCAACAACAAACTAGGAGGCAGCAGCAGCAGCACACGTCCAGGGACTCCGCCTACCCCATCTGGCTCTGCCTCCACTTGTTGCTCTTGCTCCCCTTGGGAGCCTTGGGCTTGAGCGGAGGCATGCGGCCGGCGGAGATCTCCACCCGCTGCAAGCTGCGGAGGTGCATGCCGAGCGCCCTGTGCTTGGCGCGGAAGGAGTGGACGTTCACCGTCGTGCCGACGTTGGGGAAGGTGTTGCTGATGTTCTCAGCATGCGTGACGAGGCAGTTGAAGTCCGTGGCGCCGAGTCTCCTGGTGCAGAAGGGGCACCTGTACACCCCCTTGGCGAAGTAGGAGATGTACTGGCCGACCTGCAGCCTCCGCAGCACTTGGCGAGTCTTGACGTCCTCCTCCTCTTCGTCGCTGCCGACGTCGCTGCCAGACATCTGATCCATATCAAACAGAAACTAGTGAATGAGTTGCAACGATGACTAACGTACATGATAACAAAGTTAAGAAAAACAGAGTCAGCCTCAGTTAGAGTGGACATGATTATATATCTACAGGGAAGGTGTTAGCGAACTAAAGCTCATGCACAACAGATTTGTACACAGCAATGGTTCGCTGAACCCTCCCTGTAAAAATTTGTGCCCAACCATTCATCATAGGCAAAGAAACAGATTCTAGATCTGAACTAGATCTGAACTTGAACACATTCGAGATTATTTGCAAAATTAAACGGTTGATATCTTTTGATTAGTGCATAAAATAACTGATTGAGATCCCATGATTACTTGCATAAATTAACTGATTGAGATCCACTTGCATAAATTAACCGAACAGCCGAACCCCAAATCTTAAACGAAATCAAGAAGTGATCAAAACAAAATGGAATAAAATCGGCGCAAATATTAGCCCAATACTCATCCATCTACAGATCCATCTACACCAGCAAAAATAGGGTTCAAAAAGGAATGGGGAACAAAAAAGGAAGCAAACCGTAGTTACCTCGTTCCATGGGTCCTCCAGGGAGGTGTCGTAGGGGTTCGGGGGCGGGACGTACGGCACGGGGTCGTAGGGGTCGTCCCATCCCGCCGGGATCTGACTGCCACCGGCGGCAGCAGCCTCCGATGCACCGGCGACGGCGGCGGCGGCGGCGTCGTCGTCCGTAGAGGGGACGGCGCCGAAGATGGAGGCGTCGCGCTTTGAGCCCACCTCGACGATGGGATTGGCATTCTCCTTGTCCATCTCTACGGCGGAGGAAGAGGAAGAGGGAGAGGGAGAGGGTTTTTGCTTTGGAGAAGATGATGGGACGTGAGAGAGTTGGCGATGCGTGAGCGAGTGAGAGTGACAGAGAGAGTGCGAGGAGGCGTCTATAAAGGCGAGGGGTGGTTAATGCGACCCGCGTCCTACGCGTGCACAGGTGCACGTCTGCACGTCTTGGACTTCTGCAACGCGACACGCGTCCACGATTGCACGTCTCGACTTCTCCACCGCGACCCGCGTCTACGCGTCAACAATTGCACGTGTCCTCGAGTCTAACCCTGGAAATTTAGATATACTCAGGTATACCCTCGAGTCTTATACTAGCATTTTTTGTGTGCTCAATTTTCCCCTCGAGTGCTAATACTGGCTAGTGCAATATACTCAGTTTTACCCTCAAGTGGCTGGTCAACAGAGAGTCAACAAATGGGATTAACTAGTTAAATGAGTCATTTAATGTGCAAAAAAATCCTAAAAAGAGTGGCACTTACTCATGGAGTCTTTACCACAAATTGCCACTTCTCAAATCATAGATAAATCAAGTTTTACCACAAATTGCCACTTCTCAAATCACCTAGTAGCTATGAAGGTGCATGGTTTTCCACAATAAGCCCTTCCCAAAACAGCTTCCCCCAAATCATACTTTGTCTAAATGAGGCCACAATTCTCACACTGATGTATATTGGTATTGCAAATAGTTTGAGGTAGGCCAAGATGGGTTTCATTGTACAAAACACACATTTTCCATTTTTAAAATCTCAAATTTGAATCCCTTAGTCTGTTTACTACTCAGGTGCCCTTGGTTTCTTGATAGTACTCAGTTTTGCCCTCTCTCTTCACAAATTCTCGCAGACGTGCATCATCGCCCTGATTGGTCTAGCCCATGTCACGCGGATCGTGCCCGCCGACCGTTGATCGTATGATATAGGGAACGGGCAGGATAACCCCTCTCTCTCTCTGTTGGCGGTTAATTAGCTTCCACCCTCTAAGTATGCTGAAGGGCGGTTTTCTGTATTATTTTTCACGCGCTAAAAATTATAAACTATTTTAGGCGTTACTTTTCACGCAAAAAAATGATAAACCATCACCGATTTGTTGCCATTACTTTTCACGCAAAAAAAATGATAAACCATCACCGATTTGTTGTTGCCATT
Source organism: Lolium multiflorum (assembly GCA_030979885.1). Classification (NCBI taxonomy): domain Eukaryota; kingdom Viridiplantae; phylum Streptophyta; class Magnoliopsida; order Poales; family Poaceae; genus Lolium; species Lolium multiflorum. Next base: position 322,311,321 of record CM061749.1, read on the forward strand.
ACTTTTCACGCAAAAAAATGATAAACCATCAACAATTTGTTGTAGCCATTACTTTTCACGCAAAAAAATGATAAACCATCACCGATTTGTTGTTGCCATTACTTTTCACGCAAAAAATGATAAACCATCAACAATTTGTTGTAGCCATTACTTTTCACGCAAAAAAATGATAAACCATCACCGATTTGTTGTTGCCATTACTTTTCACGCAAAAAATGATAAACCATCAACAATTTGTTGTAGCCATTACTTTTCACGCAAAAAAAATGATAAACCATCACCGATTTGTTGTTGCCATTACTTTTCACGCAAAAAAATGATAAATCATCAACAATTTGTTGTAGCCATTACTTTTCACGCAAAAAAATGATAAAGCATCAACAATTTGTTGTAGCCATTACTTTTCACGCAAAAAATATGATAAACCATCACCGATTTGTTGTTGCCATTACTTTTCACGCAAAAAAAATGATAAACCATCACCTAATTTGTTACAAAAGCTGGTTTCAGTGAGACCTAACCAAGTTTGGCATACATGATGGCATACCTATAACAACAAGGAATATCTAAAAGGGAAAGTTTCAGAAAATTTGAAATTTAGGGTGAAATGATGCCATACATGATGCTGTTTTTCGAGGTTTTGACCTGAAAATCAATTGGGTATTATAAAGGGAAATAAAAAGTTCGAAAAATGTAAAAACGAAACAATCTATCTATCTATGTATAGAAGATCAGCTGTATGAAATTTGAGAAAATTTAGAGAAGGTAGAAAAAATCACCTTGTTAGAAAAGCTGGTTTCAGCGAGACGAAACGGCATGCGCTTAAGCAAAGTGATTTTTTCGAACATCTCCAAATGACCACAAATTTTCCATACATGATGCCATACGTGTAACAACAAGGAACCCTATCTAAAAAGTGTCAAAAAAGTTTGCCCAACCGTATAGCTCTATCAAAAAGAACCTCACCATGGCGCTAGTATAATTTTGGGATAGTTACAAACTTTCGTTACCTAACCTTCAACATGAAACTTGTTTCAAATTCATTTTGGCCTACGAGAAACAAATCCCAACTTGATTCGAGCACCACAGCCTCCAAACGATGCCGATGCCGATATCGGCATGGTCAGAACGGCTATGCTCGCCGCCACTGCTAGGTCAACGTCGGGATGCACCCTCAATCCCGTCCCCTCATTCGATCACTGACACACCAGAGATACCGCCGAGGCCAATGCCGGCCACGCCGACCCGCTATGCTGGACGCCACAGACCGCCGCGAGGTCTTTCCCTTCGCCACCACACTCTCCTAGCACCCACCTATACACGCCAGAAAGGAGAGACACTAGTTTTCTCTACATTGCTCGTGTTCGTGTCCGACACGGTCAGTCAAAGTTTTGACGTAGTCTTCGATGTCGTCGACCATTTCTTCTCTTCTTTGCATGGTTAAACGCGTCTAGTTCATATCTATCTAATGCGTCTGGTCTCGCCTCATGCAGTTCTTTGTGGACGTCGATCTCATCTCGGCACCCCGCATGCCACCTCCTCCGTGCCATCGCTGTAGAGCTCCATTTAAAAATCTAATCCTACCCGTGTATTGCCCCTTGTATCAGCGTCATGGCCCCACTTGTCATTCGATATACCGAAGCCCCACTCGTTCGCGTTTTGGTCAGGGATACAGCGATGCTTACGGTCAAACAAAGATGGATGGTCTGACGTGTCTTTGCGGGCTCTACGTGGCCCCACTAGTCAGATAACGGTCAACCGTCGGGCAACCGGCCGTTACATCACGTGTGATGGTTTCAGACAAACGTTTGGGTAAAACTGAGGAAAAACTAAGGAGCTGGGGAAAACTGAGCACAACTAAGGACCCGAGGGCACGAAAATAGAAATCCCTATATTTTAATGCATAAGAGAGCTAAACAACATTTCTTTCTTTCTTTCTCCCTCCATTTGTTTTACTTGCTGTAGCACTTTTGTTTTGCAATATGCTTTAGTTGTTAAGATTTTGGAAATCATTTTCCTGCGCAGTAATAATTAACTTAACACCCAGAAATGTGCATTTTTCGAAGTTCTCAAAAATTTACAAAAATTATACTGGTAGTCCTATTTTTCGAAGAGGCACTGGGAGACCAGTGGGGCACCCCAGGGTGGCACCCCACAGGCCGGCGCGGCCAGCAAGGGGGGCGCGCCACCCTGGTGTGTGGGTCCCCCTTTGCCCCACTTCAGCATCTCTTCCTCCCATTCTCTTCTCTCTCCCGAAAAAACTCGTACTCACTTTCTCTCACTCGTGTTTCTGCTCAAGAACTCGCGATTTCTCGATCTCTTTGCTCAGCCCAGATTTCTGTCTGAAATTTGGCACATTTGCTCCTTGGTATGTGACTCCTTTGATTGTCCAATTAGAATTTTGTTTGGTTGAGTATATCTTGAATATTTTGCTGCTGTAGATAACATGTTTAGTGAGCTTGCATGCTTGTTCTAAGTGGTAGAAACTAGTTTTGATGCATGTTTAGTACTCTAGCAAGTTCCTATAGTAGTTCCCCTCAATTATATACCTTGAAATCAAATTTTATAATGGTTGTTGAAAATTTTAGAAGAGGAAGATGAAGAAATTCAACTTTGGAGAATTATTCAAGAGAGGAACAACCAGCACCGGGAGGCCCTCGAGGGCGTCCACTCAGATTAGGCGATCCTACAATGAGGATATCATCGCGCCTAGCTTCGCGCCCGAAGAGGACAATGGGGCTCCTAATGCTTCATCCTTCCCATGTTATGATTTTCTGACAAATGCAGGGATATTGGATGATTTCTTCACCCTTGTCAACAGGGCGGGCTTAGCCACCTACATGGGAGATGAAAGGGAGCAATACTACATGCTCACCAAAATTTTCGTTGAGAGCTTCAAGTTCCACAACACGCAATATGAGCCGACAGTTGCATTCAAGATCTATGGTAATCCTGTTACTATGGAATTGGAAGAATTTTGTCGTGCATTGGATATTGCCCCTGTAGGTACAGCAAGGAGGATTGATGACAACCCCCGGGACCTGTTGGAGCTCTATCGAGGGATCACCGATGATGATTGCCGCACCATTCAGCGCGGCAAGATAAGAAACATTCAACTCCCCGCCATTAAATATTTTGCATATTACATTGCTACTAGCATTCTTGGTAGGGAAAATACTAGCAATATCTCTAGCTATCATCTTGCTTTCTTGAATGCTGCACTTACTGGACAGACACCTTATCATCTTGGTTCTCTTATTGCTCGCCGCCTGTCTAGCAGGGGGCCTATTTTTGGAGGAACTATTGCACTGCGCATTTTAACACATTTAAGACTCCCTCTTGATTCTAATGATGTGCCATTAACCCCTAGGAGACTTGATATTGCTGCTATGAAGAGTCATCATTTTGTTACCACTGATTCCACTGTAGATAATATGGTCTATAGAATGTTGTTTGCTGACGGGGATGAGAAGGAAATCCCTCTTCCCCAGCCAGGTTTGTTCAATATTGACAGGCAATCATGGTCGCGCACTAAGGAGGAGGTGGAGGAACATATGAAGATACAAGACTTCCACCAGCAGCATGACTCCGAGGACGCCGAGCCCTCCTACGACTACACCGTCACATACCCCGATGCTTCCTCCAGCACATACCTGGAACCGGGTCGTTCTTCGTCGTACTACGAAGACACCACTTCATGGGGACCGTGCTTGGGGGGAGGTATACCGGCATCACTCATTCTTTGCATATTATGGTTGCTGGATACTTGTACATACTTGTTTAGTTTCTTAGAGTGGTTTTCTAATGAGAGGGAGATGATATTTGGGGAAGTGCTGTCCAAAAACAGATTCTGGGCTGTTACCAAAAAAATTTGTACGCACAGCCAGAACGTTATTTTGAGTTGCCAATTTTTGAGCATGTGCCCCAGGTTGTTATCTAACTTTCATTAGTTGAACACTTTTTGAGCTGAGCAATGGAAGATTTTTTTAATTTCGATTTCTGTACTGCTGTCAGGATTTGGCAGATTTCTGTCATCCTGCTTTTCTGTGTTTCTGTTAGTTTGCATTCTTTTGTTTTCGCTTTGTTTCTTTCCTAAAACACAAAAAGACCAAAAATATTTCTGTTGTTTCTCTTCACCATTTGTTTATTTGGTTCCTTGCTCTTAGTTTACTTTATTTACTATCGTTGGTTTGCTATGAAAAAACCCAAAAAGATTTTGCTTTGTTTTCTTGTTTCTTTTGTTCTTGTTTCCAATTCGAAAACACCAAAAATATTTGCTGTTCTTCTTTGGTTTGTAAAGTTCATCATGAGTTCAATGGTCTTCGGTGGCTGGAGCGTGGTTTTCATTTCATATTATCCAAGCTACACAAGTGAAAAGCAATAATGACGATCTACAACAATTGGATTGTGGTGAGAGGCTGGTATGAACTCTATTTGTTTTCATTTTTGTACATATACTCATCCATGTGAGCATGCTTATTTGGTTCATGTGAGGTATATGTTATTTGAGAAAGTCTAGTAGTTCATGATCTCTCATGTTTAGCTCCAATTTATTAATATGAGTAGCATGTCATGGATGTTCGCTTGCATTGTTTTATTCATAAGTAAGTATGGCATTGTGGTATCCTCCTCTGAATAATTCATTTATATCGACTTGGCACATGCTCACGCATGCATATGACTGAACAAAAAGTCAATTAAGCCTCGATGATTTATTTTGCTTCAGAGTTCTTGTATCACTTTTATGCCTCCGTTAATTTATTATGCCGCAAGCATGATTATGACAGTTACTGCTCTCTTGATTTGTCGCTTAGTCTTTTGCTAGCCTTCACTTGTACTGAGCGGGAACGCCGCTCGTGCTTCCAAACACCTGAAAACCAAGTTGTTCCAAAGTGTCCACCATAAATACCTATGCATGGCATTTCAAACCATTCCAAGTAAATTCTCATGCGCTACCTTTAAAACTTTCAAAATGCTTCTCAATTTGTGTTAATGTTTCATAGCTCATGAGGAAGTATGTGGTGTTTAGCTTTCAACCTTGTCATTTACTTTTGACGGACTCTCATATGGACTAGTGGCACATCCGCTTATCCAATAATTTTGCAAAAAGAGCTGGCAATGGGATTCCCAGTCCCAAATTAATTAACATAAAAAGGCACTCCTTCATGGTATGTGATTGTTGGCAGGCACCCGAGGATTCGGTTAGCCATGGTTTGTGTAAGAAAGGTTGGAAGGAGTGCCACATAAACATACAAATAATTCATGGGAGCCGCTCTTGGGAGTCCGGTTGATGAGGTAGTTAGTGTACCCATTACCATTCGTTGACAACAACAAGCACCTCTCAAAATAATTTTACTCCTGTTTTAAAAATGAAAAGCTCTAGCGCATGTTAATCCCTGCTTCCCTCTGCGAAGGGTCAATCTTTTACTTTTATGTTGTGTCTCCATTCTTTATTTGAGCACTATCTTGAGAGCACAACTGTCATTCTTAGTATAATATGCTTGTCTCAAAATATGATTGATTGTGGTATAACTTTGATGCTTTTATCTTTGACAATCACTACTTCTAGTCTTTCTATGAACTCCAGAGGTGCCTGGCATTTATGTTTTGCCAATCAAATACGGGCAAGCGAGATACCACTTTATCATATTCTCTTATGAACATTGCAATCCTGCTTATATACATGATTCATGTTGCTTATTATTAATTGTTGGTACCTCTCCATGATTGACATAGCTGTTGGATGATCTTATTTGCATGTATCTCATTATGAACTGCTTAAGTATTAGCCATAGCATGAGAATATATACATCATATGAGCAAATGTGTTCGTGAAAGTTCTTTTATCGCTCAGTTGTTAACTGAATTGCTTGAGGACAAGCAATAAGCTAAGCTTGGGGGAGTTGATACGTCCAAAACGTATCTACTTTCCCGAACACTTTTGCTATTGTTTTGCCTCTAATTTGTGTATTTTGGATACAACTAACACGGACTAACGCTGTTTTCAGCAGAACGCTCTGGTGTCTCGTTTTTGTGCAGAAATCCAACTTTCAGGAAAACCTCGAATTTATACGAAGGCCCTATTTTCCCAGAATATTGGCGGAGCCGAAGGGCCAGTGGGGGCACGAGGGCCCCACACACTAGGCCGGCGCGGCCCAGAGGGGCCCGCGCGGCCCTAGTGTGTGGCCCCCGGCTGGCCCCCGACGCCCTCCTTCGGACTACTTATCGCCTCGACCTAAAAACGCACGGGAGAAGTCGAAGTCGCGAAACCCTCCAGAGAGCCGCCACATCGCGAAACTCCGTCTCGGGAGCCGAAGTCTCCGTTCCGGCACTCCGGGACGGGGAATTGGAGGAGATCATCGCCGCCATCACCACCAACGCCTCTCCATCGACCAGCCATGTTTCCCCCATGTGTGAGTAATTCCCCCGCTGTAGGCTGAAGGGGATGGTAGGGATTGGATGAGATTGGTCATGTAATAGTCATAAGATTGTTAGGGCATAGTGCCTAGTATCCGTAGATGTCACTTTTATGATATTGTTGCAACTTGTTATGCTTAATGCTTGTCACTAGGGCCCGAGTGCCATGATCTCAGATCTGAACATGTTATTGATTTATGAAGATATTCGTTGTTTATGATCTTACCTGCAAGTTGTATACACACGTCGCTGTCCGGAACCAATGGCCCCGAAGTGACAAATCGGGACAACCGGAGGGAATGGTAGTGATGTGAGGATCACATGTGTTCACGGAGTGTTAATGCTTTGCTCCGGTATTCTATTAAAAGGAGTACCTTAATTTCCATTTCCCTAGAGGCCCGGCTGCACCGGCTGGTAGGACAAAAGATGTTGTGCAAGTTTCTCATTGCGAGCACGTACGACTATATATGGAACACATGCCTATTGATTGATTAGTACTTGGATACCGTTTTATTATTATCTGCAAATGCCCCTGCTTTGATTGTTATATGAGTTTCTCTCATCCATGCAACGCCCGTTAATCCGTCCCTGTGCCTACAGTATTTTAATCCTGCTGTTTACTATAATCACTACTGTTGTCTTTATTTCACCGTTATTTCACTATTCCTACCGCTATAAAACTGTTGCTACTGATAAACTCTTACGAGCAAGTCTGTTTCCAGTGCTGAATTGACAACTCCGCTGTTAAGGCTTACAAGTATTCTTTGTCTCCCCTTGTGTCGAATCAATAAATTGGGTAATACTTCCCTCGAAGACTGTTGCGATCCCCTATACTTGTGGGTCATCATGGCCCTGAGGGGAGCCGATGATTGAGATGATGGCCCTGAGGGGAGCCGATGATTGAGACGATGGCCCTGAGGGGAGCCGATGATTGAGATGATGGCCCTGAGGGGAGCCGATGATTTTATCGGGTGCGCGTCCAGCGCTCCCGATGGAAGTAGCCCCCGAGTCTGGGCACTGATGCTTGCAACCGTGAGTAGACTCAAGTCGAGCAACCCGATGTTTACAGTTTTCTTCAGGTGCCGTTGACACATTGTTGTTTATTTCAAGGGGCAATTCTTAATGCACCTTGAGCATCGTTGATGCCATTGTTTGTAAGTTTATCGGTAAATAGATAGTTTAGCTACTTCATCCGTGTTTGGATTGCGTAGTTGACACTTATTTTTCGGTAGATACATGTGTATGTATTTGTACCGTGTTGATGCCGTTGGCAAATTTTGTAAGGGCAAATCTTAATTGTCCGTTTAAACGTTTTCGTTGGTCAGCAAATTGTTTGAGTGATCAGCTCGTGTTGCAGGTCTTGCTAAACCTGTTGTATGCGCAACTTTGCTTTCAACCGATGTATGTTTCGACAGTCACTCCCGAATATTTCGGGTGCAATGATTCTGCCGATGAGCCCGTTGTTCTTTGATATTTCCATAAGTAAAACATCGAACGTGGGTTGTTTTATATATTTCATGATCCTTGCTATCTGCGGCACTCTTTGAGGCATCTATAGCAAAGGAAAAGAGTAAGGTCCCCGTTGCTTCATGATCCTTGCTATTTGCGGCACTCTTTGAGGCATCTATAGCAAAGGAAAAGAGCAAGGTCCCCGTTGCTTCATGATCCTTGCTATTTGCGGCACTCTTTGAGGCATCTATAGCAAAGGAAAAGAGCAAGGTCTTCGTTGCTTCATGATCCTTGCTATTTGCGGCACTCTTTGAGGCATCTATAGCAAAGGAAAAGAGCAAGGTCCCCGAAATAATCTTCAGGGACCGTGAGCCCTCGAATCTTCAAGGGACCGTGAGCACACGAATCTTCAAGGGATGTGAGCGCAATCGAATCTTCAAGGGACCGTGAGCGCATCCTCTTCAAGGGACCGTGAGCACAAAATCTTCAAGGGACCGTGAGCACCATCTTCAAGGGACTGTGAGCCCAGTCAAATCTTCAAGGGATCGTGAGCACAGTCGAATCTTCAAGGGACCGTGAGCACGTCGAATCTTCAAGGGACTGTGAGCACAGTCTTCTTCAAGGGACCGTGAGCACAGTCTTCTTCAAGGGACCGTGAGCACAGTCGAATCTTCAAGGGACCGTGAGCCCAGTCAAATCTTCAAGGGACCGTGAGCACAGTCGAATCTTCAAGGGACCGTGAGCACAGTCGAATCTTCAAGGGACCGTGAGCACAGTCGAATCTTCAAGGGACCGTGAGCACAGTCAAATCTTCAAGGGACCGTGAACACCGAGCTTCGTTGTAATATATGAACAAGGTTCCTGACGATGCAGTTCGGGTGTCCCGAATTACTGCAATTCTTCAAAACTTGAGTCTTCATATCTTCTAGAATTCCGGCGTGGATTCCAGCGAACTAGCGCCCAGCGAACCGGCGCTCCCGATGGAAGTAATAGTCTTCATATCTTCTTGTATTCCGGCGTGGATTCCAGCGAACCAGCGCCCAGCGAACCGGCGCTCCCGATGGGAGTAATAGTCTTCATATCTTCTTGTATTCCGGCGTGGATTCCAGTGAACCAGCGCCCAGCGAACCGGCGCTCCCGATGGGAGTAATAGTCTTCGTATCTTCTTGTATTCCGGCGTGGATTCCAGTGAACCAGCGCCCAGCGAACCGGCGCTCCCGATGGGAGTAATAGTCTTCATGTCTTCTCGGGTTCCAGCGAACCGACGCTCTCGATGGGATTAATAGCCTTCATGTCTTCTCGGGTTCCAGCGAACCGGCGCTCCCGATGGGCCAAAGGTAGTCCATGCGACGGGCGTAGCTGAAGTAATTGCGCCATCCAAGATAGTCGGTGCGGCGGGCGCAGCTGAAGTAATTGCGCCATCCAAGATAGTCGGTGCGGCGGGCGCAGCTGAAGTAATTGCGCCATCCAAAATAGCCCATGCGGCGCCTTGGCTGACGTGGCCGATGAAGAGGACGCAGTTGATGTGGCCAATCCGCGACGGGTGAGCATCCGAATATATCGGGTCTGTAATGTTGGGTCCATGGCCGGCGAACTCCCGAGTAAGATGAGTGCGCCATGACGGGCGCGGTCGACCGAGCAGAGCAGTCGAAGCTTTGTTCCGATCTGGTCCTTGTATCGGGTGACGGAAATGTCTGAAACTAGGCTTTTGTCAAATAGACGTAGACGTATCGGGTGACCAATGCTGTGAAGGTGGAGGCGTCCGCTTGTTCTGGTACTTCTTGACGGTAATGGTCGCGGATTTACTCTAGTATCCCGTCCCATGGTGTTCCTTGCCGCGATGCACTTCGCGTGCTCAGCCAAACCAAGTCTCCTTTTCGTATTTCCTTTGCTGATTCCACGCGATCAAGAAGCCAACCCAAGTCTGCCTTGTACGTACAAGGAAACTCAGGAGTGAATTTCCGATCCGATCTCTTCCAAGCACTCGTGCGCTGATTCCTTTTCTCTTTCTTAATTGGCCTTTCCTTTCCTTAGTGTATGCTGGCAGGGTATTGGAACTTGACTCATGATAAACGTCGAGTCTGATTTTGGCCAACGCCTGGTGTCGACTAGAATAGCTGCTCCGATTTGGATAGATTGGAAGGTGCGATCTTCTTCAGATGAGATCCATTGCTCGAAGCGCGCGTTTAATGGTTCATTGATGTAGATCGGGCGCGCCGCCACCTGCTTGTTGATATAGATCGGCGGACGTGATCAAGGCTTTGAGGATCTCGCCCGGATGACAAAATCCAGCGTCGCGATTCCCACAGACGGCGCCAATTGACGAGGCGGTTCCTCGGCAATGCCCACCATGAGGGGCTTGGGTTTTAGAGAAAGGCGACGACGGAAGTTCCGGGAGCGAGGCGGTACACGACGTACCCAGGTTCACGCCCCCGCGGTGGAGGGTCGCTACGTCCTGCTAGCAATCCACTATATGAATATATGTATACAGGGGGCCGCCATAGGCGGAGTTGTTGGATCTAGTCTAGTTCTAATCCGCGGATTGCGGTGTCTAGGCGTGTTGCCTCTAAAATTATGTTTCTGATTGTGTGTCCCTAAGGGGTGCCCCTGCCTGGCTTTATATATCAGCCAAGCTAGGATTTACAAGAGTCCTAGTAGGATTCGTATTGGAGTCTTCTTTCCTTGTAGTCCAAGTTGATGCGCGTGCAGGTCCAGCTTGTCGAGTCCTCGTGCTGGTCCACCTTCATAGTTTGCACCGGGTATGGCAATGTCGAGTACCCGAAGGGTTATGCCCACGTCAGTGAGAGCTAGAAATTTTATCTTTGCAAAGAACCTTGAAAACACGCTTACCCTTATCGCGTAGAGAGACAACCCAATCATCTTCTTCATACTCATCCTCATTCTTATCACCACGAGAAATGTTAGGTTCCATGGTAGGAGGTATCATGGAGCCCTTGGCCATAAGGCATATATGAGAACCGTGAGATAAAGATGAGGAGTTACTTGAGGCTCCTTTCAAGATCTTGTCTTGACCAATAGAATATTTGGTTTCCTCTACATTGTTAGTCACACAACAACTAGAGGAAATAGAAGCATTTTTATCATGGCCACAAGACAAAGAAAGCATATCATCTTGAGATTTATTCAACAAACTTACACATGATATGCAAGGACTATTAACACAAGCATGTAGATGATTTATAGTGCTATATGTGTTTATGTCCATAGATGAAGCATTGCAATGAGATAGAGATGAAGAATCATCAATAGTAAGCTCAATATCAACATTGCAATTTTCATCACCACTCACCATATCATTACCTTGTGTCTTGCCACACATTGGTGAAGTGGATGAAGATGAGAACTCATCACGGCCGGAAGTGGAAGCAATACAATCATCCTCAATAATATTGGACACATCATATTTGTCTTGAAGATTTGTCCATAATTCATGAGCGCTCCCAAAAGGCATGATTGATGAAGTAACTACATTGCTCACAATAATGGAAAACACATGAGAAGCAAGAGCATCGAGACAAGAGTTTTTCTTCTCCTCAAGAGATAAATTTTGGGGATCCTTAGGAGAAGAAAAACCCATGTCAAGAATTCGCTCCATGTCCGGGGAAATACCCCGCAAAATATTAAGCACATAAATTTTCCATAGATCATAATTTGTGCCATCAAATATAAACAAGTTATTGTGCGCTAATCCCCTAACCGACATCTTTACTCTCAAGGCGGTGAAGCCTAAGAATGAGAGACCTCGCTCTGATACCAATTGAAAGGACACGGATGTCGTCTAGAGGGGGTGAATAGGCGGTTTTAAAACTTTTACGAGATGGGCTTAACAAATGCGGAATAAAACTAGCGTTAACTTTGTCAAGCCCAAAGCCTATATACTATGGTTCACTTATGTGCACCAAAAACTTATGCTAAGCAATATAAGCAACTAGGTGATAGCAAGATATATAACTTCAAGCACGATGGCTATCACAAAGTAAAGTGCATAAGTAAAGAGCTCGGGTATAGGAATAACCGAAGTGACGCGGAGACAACGATGTATCCCGAAGTTCACACTCTTGCGAGTGCTACTCTCCGTTGGAGCGGTGTGGAGGACAAGTCACTCCAAATGCACGAGGGCCACCATATTCTCCTCGAGAATTACCACCAAAAGGGATGTCCTCGATCCACTATGGAACCTTAGGGAGGTCACCGAACCCGCACAAAGCTTGGGGCTATCTCCACAACTTAATTGGAGGCTCCCAATAAATTGCCACTAAGGCCTTGCCCTTGAAGAATCTCCACAACTTAATTGGAGTCCCCAAGAACACCACAAAGAAGCCACAAAGGCCTTGCCCTTGAAGAATCTCCACAAACAACTTAATTGGAGTCCCCAAGAACACCACTAAGATGCCACAAAGGTCTTGCCCTTGAAGAATCTTCACAACTTAATTAGAGTCCCCAAGAACACCACTAAGACGCCACAAAGGCCACTAAGCCGTCTAGGGTCCAAAGACCCAAGAGTAACAACCTTCTTGCTTTCACTTCCACGAATCACCGTGGAAAGCTCAAACCGATGCACCAAATGCAATGGCAAGAACACCACAAAGATGCTCAAGTACTTCTCTCTCAAATTCCAACAAAGCTACAAAAGCTATTGGGGGAATAAGAGAGGAAGAACAAAATAAGAGGAGGAACACCAAATTTCTCCAAGATCTAGATCTAGTGGATTCCCTCACAAAGAGAGGGATTTGATTAGTCAAGATGTAGATCTAGATCCCATCTCTCTTTTCCCTCAAATAGGTGCAAGAATCATGGAGGGGTTAGAGAGAGATGAAGCTTCTCAAGGGCAACAATGGAGTAGAGAGAGAGTGGAAGAAGCCAGCAGCCCAAGGAGGAAGAAGGGGGTCTTATATACCCCCTTCCAAAGGAATATGGCCGTTTGGGACCTTCCGGGCCTCAAAAATCGGCTAAGGACCTGAGCGTTCGAGCTTGCTGGAGTCGGGTCGGATATTTGTATCCGGGCCGGATTATCCCAAACTGCAGAAACACCAAAACGAGAATGATCATAACTTGAGCATCCGGACTCCAATTTTGATGATCTTGGGCGTTTCGAAGCTAATAACAAGCTCTACAAGATCATGCAGGGAACCATCATAGCCAAGAAAGGTAGGATAGTAAAAAATGATGAAAGGTTTGACCTATCTAAAAAATACATACCGGTAAAACCTCCAACCTTGAAAATGCAACAAGTTGCCAGTGCAAAAACCATTCTTGATGAACTAGAGCTTGTCATGAGAATAAGCACAAGCTCTAAAACATCACATGGATAAGATCCAAATAACAACCAAGAAAGATGATGCAAGGATGCAAAGGTTTGAGCTCTCCGAAGGATACGATCGAGTTACTCACTCGAGAGCCCTCTTGATAGTACGACAACTAAACTATAAACCGGTCTCCAACTACACTATGAGACCGGTGAGAAAGAAACCCTATCAAGAGCAAACCATATACTTGCGCATTCCACTTGAGCTCGATGATGACGATCTTGACAGCAACAAGATGGAACGCCTTTCTTGATTGTGCTTGCTTGACGAAGTCTTGTGATTGCTCCCCCATAATCCATCATGGGAGAGCTTCTTCTTCGGCGCATCTGCACATATCCATGAACACCATATGGAGAGCATGCTTCAAGCAAATGATCTCTTTGATAAGGCTCACCTTGAACTTGTACTTCATTTCTTCATGGCAAGCTTCAAGCATATGATCTCTTCGAGTTGGCTCATCTTGAACTTGCACTTCATTTCTTCATGGCAAGTTTCAAGCATATGATCTCTTCGAGTTGGCTCATCTTGAACTTGCACTTCATTTCTTCATGGAAAGCTTCAAGCATATGATCTCTTCGAGTTTGGCTCATCTTGAACTTGCACTTTATTTCTTCATTCTTCATCATGTTGATGTCTTGAAGTAACTTGAGGGCTCACTTCATCTTCATCTTCAAGACATACTTGACACTTGATATCCTTCATCAATTTCTTCTTATTGCAACCTTGAAGCCAACATATGGTTCAAGCATTGCCTATGGACAACACCTATAAATATAACTCAATGCAAACATTTGTCCATATATAGGGATTGTCATTAATTACCAAAACCACACATGGGGGCTCCATGCACTTTCAAATAGGGATATGCAAATTATGCAAAGGGTTGAGCTTCCTAAGACGATGTGATCAAGTTACCCAACCGAAAGCCCCTCTTGATAGTGCGTCTATCTATCCTATAATCCGGTCTCCCAACAACCACCTTGAGACCGTAAAAGGAAAACCTAGCAAGGCCATACCTTTGCCTTGCGCATCCCGCTTGATCTTGATGATAATTAACCCTTGAAGCTCCACTCCAGCCGGAACGCCTCACTTGATCATTGTTGCTTCGTGAAGACTCACAAATGCTCCCCCATACACCATGATGGGAAAGCTCCATTGATGCACATCTTCACATGTCCATTATCACCAAATAGACGACAAGCTTCAAGCATGTGATCCTCTTGAGATGCTCATCTTGAACTTGCCCAACTCGACCTTGATGACGATCACCACTTGATGTCATCCTCTCATGGGCTATATGAGATCTCACTTTTGATGCATGCCCATGGAAAGATACCTAACCCACATAGATAACAAAAGGGCACATATATGATGGGTTAGTTCATAAAGCATAATTCACAAGGCTTATCATACCACATGACTTCACGTGGCACATTCTTCATGCTTCATGTGTTGACCAAACTTGAATATATTCTTCACTCTTTGTATTGGTCAACCTTGTATCTTCTCATGCTCTATCATACTATCTTGAGGTGTATAAAGAATTCTTCACTTGGAATCAAGCACTCAAGATCTTGATCATTCATTTCTTATCACATAAGCTAGAGCATGGCTAATAATGAGTTCCACATAGGAACTCCATCTTCATTTCTTCTTCTTGATCATATCACATATATATCTTCAAATCGATGATCTTGATGCCAATACTCAAGGTGTATCTTTATCTTCATGGCATTCATACTTGAATCCAACACATGGACTACAAGTAGTGCCTATGGAATATTCCTTCATATAAACTCAGTGAAAACATTAGTCCATAGGGGTTGTCACTAATTACCAAAACCACACATAGGGGTAATATACCCTTACATATCTATATATCCAGATGATTATATCATCATTCCTTAAGTAGAACTCTGGGACATTACTCAAATCATTTCCTAGTAAGTGAAGTCATTAATACAAACCTTATTAGGTATGCCTATCCAAGAAAGTACAAGGGAAGTGTTACACTCTAGTGTTGGAGAAAACACTTGATCTTGGAGGTGAGAACCATATTTAACTAGTGAGACCTTAGTAAGCCAATACCATGATCATCACAATCTGGTAATGATCATAAACCCTAAAGTAAGAAGCTATTGAGAATAAGTTGATCGTGTAAATGAATATCCTTGGAGATATAGAAGCATAAGTTAAACCTAATGTGATAAGCAGATATCATCCATCACATGAAATCACAGGGAAACTACTAGCAAGCAACCCTGACTATTCTTCACATCTTAGGTAGAGAAATAATTGCATGACAAAAACACTTTTACTAGCCAAAACATATTTATCAAAAACACTTGAAACCCCAAACCACAATTCCAACTCAAGATTATGCTTAAGATTATGATTATAACAAAGCCTTAGTACCATGTCTCACATTCAAACTCAAGAGTTTTCATCAGTTCCTTAGAAATTAATTCAAGACAATAAACCAAGTGATCACCTCACACATAAATATTGATGTGTACCCAAACCATAATCTCAAATAAATACATCTTTCATAATAAAGAGATAAGACTCATCTCTAAGTGTCCAAAGTAAATACTTTGGAATACACCACTAATGAATTGGAATAATTTCCAAGCCATTAGAAAATAAAGGTGCATATAGACAATGCTCCTTTTATTTACCTATAAACAGAAAAATAATAATTTAAACCTAGGTCACTTCCTTTTATCTCAATAATTCCAATTAAAGTTCCTATATAATACATAGAAGTCAACCAAAGCATTAGAAAATAATTTTAATTCCAAAATAACAAGAATTGGAACTATATCTATCAAGATATCATTTAAAATCTAACAATAAATAAGAAAATTACAAGAATACTAGTCTACATAAAATACTATTCAATAACAAACCATAGTCCATACATATCTCTACATAATTCTTGCATAAGTTATACATTTGAAAACACGCAAAATATAATTGAATTCAAACTAGAAATTTCAAAAGAGAAATACTTAAAAGAAAAAGGGAGGAGCAGGACACCACAGCCCAACATCGGCCCAAGAAAGCAGCCCAGCACCAGCCCAGCTCGACCACTCATCACATAAATATTCCGTGGAGGTTAGACGAGGTCTTCGTCTTCCTCCCGCTGATCGACATCGCACCAGCGCCACGTCCCCATCGTCGATCCAGATTGCATCGAGGCCAAGTGACCATCTTGGCGTGATCTGCAAGTCCAACTCGTCCATCCTCATCTCAAACGCGCCAAGATTCGTGCCCAAAAACACCTGGTTGTTGTCATCGTATTCGGGCCACTGCCGCCAGGGAAATGACAAAGGTGTTGGGAATTCGTAGCAGAAAACAAAAGTTTATATCTAGCATTTTTTGTGGGCCGGGCCTAGGCCCGGTGGTTGGACTGAGCTAGGTCTGGGCTTGAGAAATGTGTCAAATTGGGAAGAGACTCGGCCCAAGGCCTAATGGGTATTTGCTATGATGGGCTGGGTTTGGGCCAAAATTGCAGGCTCAACGGTCTGGCCGGGCTGGGCATGGGCCTAGGTTTTTTTGCATCGGGATTTGTTAGGCCCGGCCGAAGTCTGGCCTCGCCAGAACAATGCCCAGGTATACCGACACGGAACACTCTAAAAAAAAAGGTATACCGACACGGATCTAGGCAGATCGGAAAATTAGCCTGCGCAACGTTGCATGGAAGAAGTACACATGGCTCACGTAGTCAGCACTCCGCTCCCGTGCTCACACACACGACGTACGCAACTCTCGTCAGCCAGATGGCTGTACGCTACGTACGTGCTCTCACACTAGAGACACGGCATGGCCGACATCCGTGAAGGTAAGCTCACAGCTGTTTTGCACCGGACCCAGGTACCAAACACTGCCCCTGCACAGTATCTCATGACACTAGCTAGCTAGCAGCAAGGTGCTGATGCAGAAGATTTCTCCCCTGACCGGCGCCCGGCCCGCGCAGTAGTAATAATTTCCTTAAAAAGACAGGATTTCTCTAGCTTAACCAGGATGAACTTTGAGGCCCACACGTACTACGACAAAAGTCAAGAGCCAAAAGAAATAAAAAAAATAACAACAACAAAGCGGACTAGCCTCGCCGCATGATGGAACTCAAGTTGCATCGCCCCGGCGAACTCAAGTTGCATCGCCCCCGCAAGGCTACAATTTGTGGCTTCAATTTTGATCTTGCTTGTTAAAGTGCTATGTGTTAAACTCACATTCCCAAGCTCGAGTGTTTCGTTCATTCTGAATTTCCCAAGTTACTAGCATCAGAAGCGAGGCCATATCCCATTTCCTAGATCCATTTGCATTAACTATGGAGAACCGTCAATATTTGGCCTCGACGTAATTTGGCCAAGGATGGGCGGGTCCAGAATTTTGATTATGGGTATTTAAAATTATAAAAATAATTACTCTGTGAATTAAAGTTTACAAAATAATCTGAGTACGAAGTAATGATCACACATATCTCATGTTTTCTTGTGAAACCCTCACAAGGAAGAATACTTATGCTTAAGAAACATATGAATTTACCAAAATAAGTGTATCGAATGTGTAAATTCTTATAAATTGCTAACAACTGCAGTTAACATGAAAAAGTAAGAGTAGAACAAACCCCATATGATATTCCTATAACAAAAGAAACCCTCACAATGAAGGATACTTGTGCTTGAGAAACATATGAATTCACCAGAAATAAGTGTATCGGAATGTGGAAATTTTACAAATTTCTAACGATTGTAGTTAACATGAAAAAGTAAGAGTACAACAAGCCCTATATGATCTTCCTATAACAAAAATACACGCACATAAGTTATTTTGCAAAAAAAAGGAATAAAATCATACACATAGATTGAACTCAAGACCAGATGAATTCATATGTTTTCTCAAGGATAAGTATCCTTCGTTGTGAATAGATAGTTCTCACCAAACCATTTGAGCTACTTCAACATTCCTGTCATAATAGGACCATTTTCCTTTTTACATATTCTTAGAACATTCATATATATCAATATATTTTTCAAACTATTTGGATATTCAACTGAATATCCTTGAATTGAAGTGGGCCCACCCCTATGTATGACAGGGATTAGATCTAATCCAAGACAAAATCCCAGTCCAGATTCTCAAAGTGGCAACTACATATCATGACATAGTGACAAGTGGACGGTGGGTGTATGCTTACATGCATGATCACACACTCTCACTATGTTTTCTGGCCGGAAATACAAGGGGTAAGGAGTGACCCTAGCTCATATAGTTGAAGAAGTGAGTGTAGTACACACACAAAAAACAGCTATCAATGTATAATTCCCCACTGGATGTGAATACGGGTTCTTGTTCTTTCGGAAAAGCTAAAATTTTATGTAGGACCCTCATCTACCATATCCTTCATAAAAAAGAATCGTAATGCCTACATCTTCACAAAAAAGCAAATCTGATCATTGATTAGTAATCTAGTATGAGTATATATAGATTATATTTGATACGAAATCAATACCGATCGTATATATCGAAACGTAAGATCTACACATCTACTAAATATTTTCTGACCATTGATTAGTACTATCTATATAGCTTGGTACAAAATCTATACCATTAAAAGGTGACTTTAAATGAGGATCTAGTGGCATCAATTCAGTATATATATATATATATATATCAGATAGTAATTCACATACAATTAATGAATAAAATTCTGGATAAAAAATGAATCTTGGAAATAGCGTGCAGCTTACGTTCCTGAAACGGGGAAGTATGCTTGAGATAGTTAGGTGCTAAGGCTAGCCATAGTGCTAGTATCATAGCTAGTATCATAGCTAGTATCATGCATATTGGTCCCAGAAAATAATGATGTGGCAACTAATTAAGGAGGAGAGATAACATTAGAGTAACATAGGTGGATATTGTATCATATCGTATATCACGAGAAAATTTAATGTCAAACAAATCTTGTACACAAATTTGCATTGAGATTCTAAAAAGCAATAAATATAACATGGCTATGATAGTACTCTATGATATTACGGACTATAGAGATAGTATCATACACAAATATCATATGCATGATACTAATGCATATACTTACCACTATGACCAGCCTAACATTAGTAGCTTGGTATCTTTGAGCCAGCTAGATAGATAGTTTGTTCCAACTTGGAATAAGTGAAGGAAAATGCTGAAATAACAAAGCTTCTAAAGTAAAGGCCGTGAAATGCGAGCGTGGAGCGAGATAGACGACAGTGCAAGGCTGTCATGTAATCTCTCCGCTCCCTCCATCTGTCGGAAGAAAGCTGACCCCCTGCCTTGGCATCTTCCATTCGTTTCAACCGTCCGTCAGAAGAATGGGCAAATAGCGCCAGCTCGATCTCAGCCATCCATTTCGTCACAGCACCAGAAAAGAACACAACTAATCAATTGATATACGATATGCTAAAGTTAGCAGGACTATAAATGGGACAATCTTGTGACATTTTTCGATTATTTGGTACTACTGCTACTGCAATGAGACAATTAATAATCATAATAAACGGCAAATAAAAAATCTTGCTAACTTTGGTACCAATATTAATCATGCATTGCAAAACTGCCAAATAATCTTTGCATGTGAGCGGCGCGGTAGAGAGTGGTAACTGTCAAAAAAAACCACTGGCGGTAAGCAAAAGTTGGTAGGGATGAGGAGACGCCATGGCCATGGCGCACTGCATACAGCTCACTGCGCCGCCCCACTTCACAGTAGGAGGAGGTGCAGCAGAGCAAAACGCCAGTGCCATGGATGGAAGAGTGTGTCACCAGCGCTGCAGCGATCCATCCATATTTTGTTCACACTCATCTCTTGGTCTTGGACGGATGCACTCAAAAAAATAAAATTTGTTCATGCATGCACACGTATAATATTAAAAAAATAACATTCTGGTTCGGGACAAGCTGACAAGTGACAACTCCTCTCTGTCAGAATGGGCTGATGCCTTTTGATTCTTCAGCGTAGTATTGTGAGGAGCAGCTGCTGTCTGCCTGTATTCCAGCTTGGTTGACATGGCCCCCGTCCGTCATCTTCTTCTTCTTCGCTTTTCCAGCAATCATTGGCGTCTTCTTCTTCTTCACCAGTCTGAAGAATTCCTTTTAGCTCGATTGAAAGATCCATGGCACGAAGGACATATAATAATTTGACGATACGGATTGTAATTAAATATACATTATACGAGGAAAAACAATGAAAAAGAAAGAACGAAAGGAGAATCGCTGCGTCGTCGGCGCCGTGTCGCGATCCCCACGAATTGTCGCCCTTCGCTGGCAATCATTGGAAGATCCATCCGTCCGTCCACCCGTTCAAGCTCGTAATAAAACGCTAAACCAAGCTCAAATTGTCTGTGCCATTTCTCTTAGCTAGAGTGCGGCAGCAACGAGCGTCAGCCACCGATCGATCGCAATCTTTGGGGGGTCATTAAGATTTCCGGGCATTACTTTTAACCACGTTTTTGCTATGCGGCTGGATGCCTCTCCTGCCGCTCCAGACGTTATATATACTGGACTGCTGCTTCCCTTCCGCTGGTGCTGGCTGGCTGGCTTCACTCTGTGTGCTCTCCTCCCCGAAACCCCTCTCCCCTCCCAAATCTTCACAAGCAACCGGAGTCAGCAGAGAAACAACAGGGAAGGCAGCAGAGGTTTCTCTTCTTGATTCTCCCACTCACCCTTCTCCATGGATTCTTGCTACCCAGACATGCTTCTTCTAATCTTTTCCATGATATCTGAATGTTCTTCCATGATAATCTGAATCTTTCTTGGTTGATTTTGGTTTTCTTCCATGATTATTTCCCTGAACGGAGTTGATTTTTGTTTTCCTTGTATGTTGATAGAAACAGAGCAGGGAGGAAGGAACAAGAGGGGTGACAGTCGGGAATCGGTAGGAACAAGGTGCTGGGTCTCTACAATGGCTTCATCATCCGATCCTGCCGTTGTACCTGGACGGAGATGACGTCAGGAGGCCTGAGCAATCTGCAGGTATGCTATAGGTTTTGGATCATCTCCATATTTATCTGTGTGTGCTCTCCTGGTTCTTTCTTGGACGGAATCAGATGGATTCCTGGAATTGATGTGCTAGTATATTTTTCGGGTTCAGAGTGTATGAATGCTGTCGAATTTATGGATCATAGGTTATATGTTTGGGATCATCCTCCATGATTGTTATTATTCATATGTAACATGTATGGACGAACAGGTATGTTTCTACTTTTTGTTCCTACAATTGGAACTGTTCCTGACTTCAGAGCCCATAAGGCCAGTGTTAGATCACAGAAGGAAGTTATAGATTCTTGCACAAATGAACTGAACATGTGCATCTAGAGCTTGTAAATTGCAGTTGATCCAAGCAAGTACATTCATGGTTGGCAATTACAAAAAATGCTTCTGTATACAACTTTACATGGTCAAACAATGTCTACAGTATGCCTGCATTGAACATTTCCTTTATGTGCACATATAGGCATGCATTGTCTCAGCCAGTAGAATGCATTGTATGTATTGGTGCATTTGGAGGCTCTTTGTATAACATGAGAGTTTTAGTAGTGATCGCTATTATTTCTCTAATTTGATTGTGGCGCGAACTGTCAGGGCCTCCCCTGCAGTCCTCCATTCAAAAATATTATGGCGCGCAATATTTGAATATTGCAACCGTCATGCACGTTATCCAGGAAATAGAATTATTATGGCGCGAAATCTTTGAATACTGTAACGGTCGTGTGCGTTATCTGGGAGATATAAGGAAACCGTTAAAAAGCGATTGGCGCAAACCGCCACCCCACTTAATATTCAGTTTAGAATGTCAACATGTTTGGAGTGTTCCATCTGATAATTTAGGTGTCCTTTCTCTGGTTTATGCGCTCATAATTGCTTGGTCTGTACTTCTGAAGTCATCATTGTCAGAATGCGCTTTCCTATTTTACGGGTGCTACTATCCATTTCTTATTTAACCGACCCATTCATATATGCAGATACCACTGGTACTCTGCAATTGTATAGTTTGCTTTGTATTGTTGTACTCTTGATTCAGAAATTGATATGTTCAATTATTGCTAGTAGTACAAAGCTAAGTCCAGATAAATTAAATGTACTACTTTTTAGGTTACATGTCCATCGCCGCTGCTATGTTATCTGGGAAATAAAAGTATATATTATGGCGCGAGAGATTTGAATATCGTAACGGTCATGCACGTCATCTGGGAAATAAAAAAGGAAACCGTTAAAAGCGAAAGACGCAAACTGCCAGGCCACATAATATTCCTTTTTGAATGTCAACATGTTTGCACTGTTCCATCTGATCATTTAGTTGTCCTTTGTCTGATTTACGCACTAATAATTGCTCGGTCCGTACTGTTGATGTCATTGTCGGAATGTGCTATCCTATTTTACCGCTGCTCCTATCTATCTCCTATTTAACCGATCCATCCATATATGGCACACATATGTTCCATTGGTATTCTGCACTTCTTTAGTTCACTTTGTATTGTTGCACTCTTGATTCAGCAATCTGTCTATTATAGTTATTGTTAGTTCAAAGCTAAGTCCAGATAATTAAATCTACTAATATTTTTTAGGTTACGTGTTCTTCGTTGCTGCTACAAAAATTAGTATCCAATTCTAGAGGAGGAGATTTCATACTAGATGTCAGCAATTCTTGCAATATCTCTGGGAGGTGCTGCAGGAGGTGTGGCACTATTAGGTGCCGTCACAGTCCTTGTAGTGCTATGCCTGCGGCACCGCAGAAGAACTTCAGATTCTTCAGAGAGTAATTCTTCGGGTCCATCTCATCCAGGTACTGCTAAATTACTTATCAAGAGGCTGTTAATTTCAATGTTTCCAGCTTATCTTTTCAGTTAACAAACTGTTTTTCAATGTATCAGACATGCAGGGAGCAAGATGTATGCCACTGGAGGAACTGAAGTCTGCTACAAATAACTTCAGCAGTTCGAATCTCATTGGAAATGGAATGTTCGGAGAGGTATTCAACGGTTTACTCCAGGATGGCACAATTATAGCTGTTAAAAGGCGGCATTCTCCTCCTAGCCAGGAATTTATTCAAGAGGTACCAAAATTTTCTCCATATTCCACAGATTTTCTTGAGTAGTGTCATGTTGTAAGGATGCAAGAGGAGAGAAAGTAGTCACTGTTTTATCAAAGAAATTAAACCTTTTGCTTCCTAACAGAGTTGAGAGATATAGTGGTCCTGAACTCATGTGTTTGGCCTTTTCCTCCCCAGGTCAATTACCTATCGTCTATCCGTCATCGTAACCTTGTAAAACTTTTGGGATATTGCCAGGACAATGGCATGCAGATGCTTGTCTATGAGTATGTCCCCAATGGCAGTGTTTCTACACATTTGCATGGTGATTTCAACTTGTGTGTTTCCTATTATTGTTCGCATGTGCAAGAAGAGCATCAAAAGTGCTAATTTTTCTTTCTTTCTGCCATCCTTCTACAGGCAATGGCCATGCTCCAACTGTAAGGCTAGAATTCAAGCAGAGGCTTTCTATTGCTCATCGAACTGCTAAAGGTAAGTTTTACATGGCCAGAATTTCTGCACTTTCCTTCAATGGCAGAAACTTAATATCATAAATCCATACCTATCATGAAATATATTATGAAGTGCCTCACTTTTCAGTAGAGGAGTGATGCAAGGAATTCTTAACATAATGACCTTTCCTGTTATTCAGGCCTAAGTCACCTACATTCCTTGACCCCTCCTGCTGTTCATATGAACTTCAAGACGGTTAATGTCCTGGTGGATGAGGATTTCACACCAAAAGTTGCTGATGCTGGGATCCGAGGCCTTCTTGATCGACTAGGCAGCGCTGACCCATCTTCAAGGATTTGTAACGATCCATTCCTTGATCCTCGGTAACGACTAGATTATTTTGGAGCTTTAAAACTTCTTACATCACCTGATTTCATTAGTGAATAGTACAAACTACCTACTTTGTGTGTGCTGCTTGTGATACTACTAATTCGTCATGGTCAATTGCTCATTTTTAATGGATATTTTTTTGCATGAGCAGAGGGAGGGAGGCCATGATTTTTTCCATACAAAGTGATGTATACAGTTTTGGTGTGTTCCTTGTGGAGTTGATCAGTGGAAGGAGAGCTGTGGCCGATAAAAGCATTATTGAATGGGTAAATTCTATCGATTTCTGGTGATTGTTCAATTCCTCATTTTCTAGAGGCATTTTTGTTCTCATCTCATAATATCTATCATCGTATCATTACAGAATTCTCAGCTTACTAACTTTTGTATCTGCTGATATGCAGGTACAAAACTTTCTAGAATCAAGTGATATCTCTGCAATAGCAGATAGCAGAATGGCCAGTGGCTTTACCTCAGAAAGCATGAAGGAATTGTTGCGCTTGGCGTCTTGGTGCCTGAACCAGATGGGTGAGCATCGTCCATCGATGAGCTTGGTGGAGGCTGAGATACACCGGATACGCGAGCAAGAGATCAGGCTGACGACGATCATGCCAGAAGCTACTACGACTGTGACTCTAGGCAGCCAGCTCTTCACAGCATCAAGATGATGTAGAATGGAATGTTATAGCTAGTTTCCTCTTTCAGGGTTATAGATTAGCTATTCTATCTCCATTTTTTCACCATTAGCTTATAGTGAGTTAGCTTGTCAGCTGTTAACTCAAGTGTACAAAAAAGGAGCAGCTGTGAGCTTCCTTTTTCGCCCTGGATTATTTTCTTTGTTATTTTCCATAGGTTTTAAACTTGAACTAGAAAGCATGATAAATTTTTTTGTTAGACATTTATAACGCCTAAAGGGTGCTGCCAAACTGGCGATTATATATATCTACCGCATTAGTCAGGCATATTATTTTCTGATAATATTTGGGAGAAGATCAAATAACCATGCAGTTGCAGGAAGAGCAAGGAATAATGTGCTACCTGATCAAGGCTCTCTCCAGGGAACATGCAAATCTGTAACGAAAGAAGCCTTGCATACATATGAGAATGAAACAAATTCTTCAGCTCTGCTGCTTTATTTAAAGATCCTTTTTCTTGGAGCTATGTCATTCTTGATTTCCTTAGAGGATGTTTATATCATATACATGTCGTCTGACCTCCAACTGTACCTAGCCAATGTGACCACCATTTCTGAATGGTGCCTATGTTTTCACGATGTCCTCTCCGTTGACGGTGAAGTCCCAGAGCTCGCCGTACTTCTCGTTGAAGTCCCAGATGTCCATGGAGTTGTAGTCCGCGATGAGCTTGTCTCGCTTTGATCTCTCCATCATGTAGATCTCCGGCTCAAAGTTGTGTGGCTTGTCTGGCTTATCCATCTCAATGATGCAAAACACAACGATGAAGAGAGCTGCCCCAATGTATAGGTACTCCCCCTAGCGGAACACATAGATCACCATGAATCCACCTTCGTTGAGGGAACGCAAGATAGATGATGCATGTAAATAAGAGGAAGAGTTTAATGGGACTACGCGATCCATACCGGCACATCGAAAGCCATGCCAAGGATGACCGCAGGAAGAAATGACCAGGAGATGAATGCTGCAAGAGTTTTGCCATTGATGAGCAAGTTTGTTGGAGAAATAATGATTCGAGCCAGACAGTTAAAGGGGCCGTGAGTGTACCTTGGAAGCCCTGAGGAGGCTCAGCTTCTTGGTACCACTCGGAGACATCCTCCCAGAAGCCCTTCATTTCTTCAGTTGGATGATTGGTTTCATCACATCACATCAGAATCAGCAAAACTTTAGCTAGAGAATACATATAGCTTATTCTGTAGACATGATAATACATTTTTATTGAATGAGAGCGCAAGGAAATTAAGATAGGACCTTGGCCGTCATCATAGGTGGCGTGGCCGTCATACACTCCATACACAAAGTCATCCTGAAAAACGATTTCACTCCAGGGTTAACGATTTCTTCAGACAACACCAACAAGAAACCAAATCAAATGCTTCTGCAAAGGGAAAATCACACATATCCCAAAGCAAACGAGGCCAGCGACAGACCGGGCTGACGCCATTGGTACGCCACCTGTCGATGGGATCCTCCTGCAGGTCCGGCTCAATCTCTGTCAGAGGCCCCGGCCCGGCCCTCGCCACAACTGCCCTACCATTGCCAGTGCTTTCCCAGCAGCCAGCAGCGTGCTTCTGATGTGGCTTCGCCTTTATGCTCAGCTGTTGCTTCACTGCGCCATGGCGAGGACGAGCAGTAGTGGCTGCTGGAGAAATGGCGGACACCAAGCTGCTGCTGCTGCTGCTCATTATCTCACCCCCAAACGTTGTTCCTACCCTCTTCTCCACACCCTTTGCTTGCTTCTGCTGCACATGTACCTCCCTGCAAACAGACAAAAACAAGTGGATAATGGTCTGGACATGTACCGTCCAGAAAATTTTGCGACCTTTCTTTCTCCTTTTCTTGATATCTGTACAGAAAAGGAGTATAAACTTACCAGCAAGGCAGAAATCAACTCACAGAAAACAGTTACATGACTGCAGATGGTTAAGTGATCATTTTCTGATTAGTAAACTACCAGTTAAATTACTGCTCCCAAAACTGTTAGGAAGTACATGGTTTTATGTTTATGTACAACTCGATACAAGGAGGAGAAGACCACAACATGTAGAGGAAAGATATATAGCAAAACAACGAAAGGGAATTTATTTTCTTCATTAACTTAATCAATGAGAAAACGATACAAAAGTTCTTGAACATCTCTCCACATTTGTTCCAGAGGGATATTTGAAGCTTACACCACTCTTTAAATATTACATGATACAGCAGATCCTACGAAAAAATCACAGTGGCGTCTCTCCTCAACTTTCACAGGAGTACTATTCCGCTTCCAGCCAGGATGTATTACCCCCTAAAATGAAAGAAATCAGTGTCAGACCGTCAGGACTTCTTAGAGTAATCCAGTAATACTATAATGTCAAGAGACAGCCAAGAGTTTGCAAAAAGATTACCTGGTTTGAGATTAGTAGTTTTGTCTGGCTTTCATAACCAGCTCCTCTGTGGTAGCACCAATGATCTCATTGGATCGCTTTAGAGGAACGCAACAAATTCTTCCAATAGAATCCTGAATACACAATCAAATTTATTATCATATGACACAAAGAGGTAAAAGGGGTAGCAACATGTTGGTAATGCCGTTGAAAACTGTTTAGATTCTGTCATTGTTAATTGCAAACTCTGTAAATTATGTTTGTAAGAACTTTTATATCATCTGGCAATGCAAGTGTGCAACAATTGAAGAAAAGACTCTAGAACTCACTCTTGTAACAATACCAAATCTCTCTAACTTTTGAAGAGCATCCATCACCTCAAAATTGCATTGCAAACCGAACTCTTCTTGGATTAGCTCTTCACATTGCAAATCAAGATCCTAACATATTGGGAAACAAAGAATAATCTTACTCAACCCTTTGTATTTGAGTAGAATAACTTCTGAAGAAAAATAATTGTTTAAATAAAGAAAATATTTAGTATACATCAACAGTAGCTTTTCCATTTTCCATCAGTATATAGTAGGAAATTATGACCTCCTTGACCTGAACACCAAAAATAGAAAATATGTAAATAAATTGTGAGTTCAAATTTCCCATGAGCACTAAATGTGTAGACCTACTTCCTGCTGAATCACATCATCACAGAGATGCAGAAGTGTGCCTTTCCCACTATCTAGTTGCTTGTCATACATGGATTGAGTGATTAGATTTTGATAGGTTGCCATGTTCTGTTGAAACCTGCAGCAAAGGGAAATTATTTAGCTTACCGCCATCAACCAGTAAGGCAAATACAGGAAAATCCTAATTAAGAAGAGCTAAAAAGAAGCAAGGAAACAAAGCTGAATTTGTGCATGTACTCTGGAGCAGTCCTAGCAGGTCACAAGAACAAAAGGAGTCACTGTTCAATCATCCACGCATAATAAAAATAACTGACAACGTAAATTATACATCAAGTGGGACTCACGAGAAATAGATCTTAGCACAATATCCAGCCAGAGCAGAAAGGATGGCAGTCACAACCCAGAAATCAGCTTTATTAGGCATTTCGAGTGAGCCAACGAGTGTAACCTGGGTAATGCAGGCAATCATCGATTGATGAAGCACAAGAAAATTAATGAATCAAGTTGAACCAAACTCCACTCGACTTACAAGCCCAATAACAACAGAAACAATGAACTGAACCCAGTCCATTGGTGTGAGGCTCGGGTTTTTCTTCTCTGGCTGCAAATAACATGAGTTATCTTCAGCATAGGGCCAGTTCAATAGATGAATATGGCTGTGTTCTGTAAACAAAAAATATTTGGATGTGATCACATCTTTTTTTAGAAAATGTAGGGCTTCCAGCACTAACCAGAACCAACTCCATATCTGCCATCGGAATATTTTTGAAATGTTTTACATGAATTGCTCTATCGTCCTGGCCCTTCGGGCTTTTCTTCCTGAAATAAAACATGCCATCGGAAGTCAGTTTGGACATGCTAGTTTACACGGATCATGCAAACAACCATTTCACAACCAGGACATGAGAATTTTTTTTGTCTGCAGCCTCAAACCAAAATTTATGAGTTTTACCTGTACAAGACAATCACCTCTTCGAATGTAGGCTCCTGAATTGTGACTTTGCCAACTAAGTTGCGCAGGCTACAATAAAAGTAGAACAATATGAGAAGAAAAAATAGCAGTTATCAGGTCGTAACAAGCCAAGAACAGCACAAACCTCAACTTCATTGTTTCAAGTCGTATACGCTCAACGTATAGCTCTTTGTCTTCTTCTTCACCAACTAGATCATCATTTTTCTTGGAATCTATCACCGTCTTAACCTTATTCTTTCTCAAGAAGAGCTTTTGTAGTCTGAAATTCAAGAATGAGAATAACAAACATGTTGGACAGAGCAAGATAAAGCACAGGATAATAAGTGAATAGCAAACCTCGTCTTCTCTAGCAACCATCGCCATGTACGAGTTATGACCATATCCACTTTCTCCATGAAGAAAAAATCGCTAGTGCGGTCCAGTCCTATGCCCCTTCGAAATATGACGTACTGGAATGTAAAAAGATTATTTATAAGGTTTACACGTAAAACAATTAGTTTTTACGAGAGAAAAATATGGGGAGGGTGCTACATCAATAATACATGAAAACCAACAAGGAAGTGACTAAGTTCCAATTCGCTCACTTAAAATCCTTCAGCTATCTCCTAAAAGGCTAAAACTAAAACTAAAGAACACAACAGTGAGAGCCAGAAACTAAAATCCAGCCTACTAAATATGTTTCCAAATGAGAGTGCATCAGTGTTGCATATAAGAGACAGAGCATTCTCACCTTATCCGAGAACTCAGGTAGGTTGTCATGATGATGCTCCTTGAAATACTTTGACAATAGTTTGTTATCTAGCTGCACCAGCAAACAAAAAAAATGTAATGCCACTGTGAAATCAGAAGGAGGCAAGTTTGGAGTGAGAGGACGTTTACCTTCGCTTCATCAACTTTTATTGGAAGATTCAGCAGATATTGTCCAGACTGGGCAAGTTCAACCTCGTCATCAGACACTATGTTGAAATTGCTTTTTTCCATCACCTACACCAAATTAGAGACACTTAAATCTGCAACGCTATATGGTTCATATGGATTACTTTTTATAGTAAAAAAAAACAAGCCCTTCTATCAAAAGAGAACACCCTAGAATACTAGAAATGCTTTCTCCCAATGCAAAGCTTTTGCATTTTCTCCAAAAAAAAAAAAACAAGTTACTTACCTGAAAGAAATAGGTCAGGAAGTTCTGCTCGAGGGTATCAATCTCCTCGGTCGAAAAGTTCTGCTGCTGTAGTTTTTTGGCTCCGTGCACAGGGTCAAAGAGAGCAAATAGTTCCTGCAAGAAATATAACATACTGGAATACATTAAATCTGCTTCAATTTCAAGCACTGCCAGAAATGAGCAACCCTTAAAAGACAGTTGTATGCTTCAGTTTGGACCAACAAATGCACAACAATGTGTGAAGAATGATTCTTCAGAGAGGTATGCAAGTTCTCACCATCATATCATCAAACTGGAGATGGTACCACGCTCTGATGGTGTACTCCACCCTCTTACAGAGCTTCAAGAATTCTTCTCTGTCGTTTTCATGCTCTTCATGAAACAGGTAACAGAGTTTGCTTCAGATGCACAGTACCATATACCCAAAACAGTTCTATTAACTTCAGCATGTAGAAACTAAGACAGGTGAACACGGAACATGGTGTACTTGATAGCCACATCGGGAAAGAGTGCGCTATTATGTCTGTTACTGGTACCAAAGCACAAGCACATAGTAGTGGCCTGCAACGCCTACGTACGTTTACTAAAGGTTTCTTGTACCTGAATTGTTTCTAGTTTCTTTCCAGTTTACAGGTTAAAGGTGAAACAAACAGACCAAAAAAATTCCTTCTTTCAAAGAAGCAATATTTAGCATCTTCCCAGTATAAGTATGAAATCAGATAATTTTTTGTGGTCGAAGCGAATCAAGAAACGCGAAACGCCCATGGCGAACACAATTGGATTAACGGGACAAGTCAAGGAAGAGGAGGGAGAGGCAAACCAATGAGGTAGGCGAGCTTCATGATGAGCTTGGGCTTCATGATGGGGATCGCCGACTCGCGCTCCAGCCGCACCACGTCCTTGTCAGTCCCCATCTTCGCCGCCCCCTGCGCCTCGACCGCCGGCATTGCCTTCTTATCTAGCGAGCTACCACCAGCGCCAACGCCAGCACCGCCGCCGCCGCCGCACGTCGTCTATGTGGTGAAAAAATTCGGGGAGAGGGAGGGAGAAGAGACGCAGAGATTGGTGGGAAAGACGAGGACGCGAATTGGAACGGAGCAACGCCTCCTGGATCAATTATGGCGAGTGGGGAAGAGCTGGAAACGCATTACGGTTACAGATCCATACACAGCACACTCTTGTGTTGTTTCTTCCTCCTCCAGCCGGCGCGAGCGAAGCGAGGCTTCAGAATACGCCTTCGATATTGGAATACGTATTTCTACATCACACGATTAGGCCATATTTTGGTTTTGGCCCAAGTTTTTTTGGGGGGTAAAAGTGAATGATATTAATGGGCTCCCCTCCAGGAGGGGCCCAATAAGGTGGGGTGCACCTA
Source organism: Lolium multiflorum (assembly GCA_030979885.1). Classification (NCBI taxonomy): domain Eukaryota; kingdom Viridiplantae; phylum Streptophyta; class Magnoliopsida; order Poales; family Poaceae; genus Lolium; species Lolium multiflorum. Next base: position 322,342,680 of record CM061749.1, read on the forward strand.
AAAATCAAATAAAAATATTTTTAAATATTAAAAAATTAATTAATATAAATACATATTTAATTTCTTAATGATCCAAAACACCTTTCGAAGCACTCCGAACATCCTTTGGATCCACACAAAACTTTTCCATGTTCTCTATTCTCTGGTGTTTCCGATGATACCAAAAGTATCTCTAAGGCGTCATCGAACCCTTAAGTGTGTTACCCTACGGTTCAGTAACATTGCAGACATGATTGAGACGCCTCACCGACCAATGATCATCAGCGGGACCTAATACCCATAATGACCCCTACGCATTCCAGAATATATGTCGTTTAACCATAAACGTCAAGTCCTATCCCATTTGTTACTTTGATACTAGATTTGTCCGACATCTGATCATCGGTATTATCATACCTGGTTTAATCTCGTTACCAACAAGCTCTATTTAACTCGTTCCCGTGTTATTCCATCCTCATGACCTAGTCATACGCTGCATAGCTTCATGGATGTAATCTCGCCGAGAGTGGGCCCAAAGTACTTTCCGCCACGCGGATGAACAAATCTTGATCTTGATACATATGCATCAACATACCCTTTTGGAATACCTGAGAGTTTCCTTTATGATCACCCTGTGACGGTTGATGCAGTTAAGGCAGCCTCCTATGATAGTGATTAGATATGATCTCATGATCTAAGGAGTATGTTACTACACTTCATAATTATCGCAACGATGAACTTTATGACTTGATCGTATTGCAATACTTATATTGGGTATGTCCATCATATCATTCACCTAATGATATGATCTCATTGTCAATTGACATAAATGTCCATGACCGGGAACTTGACCAATGAACTAGTAGCACATAGGCTCACTAGGGACTCTAGAGTTTGCTTACATATCACATGTGTACCCATGTTTCCGATTAATACAGTTATAGCATGACATAAAACTTATTATGAACTAATGAGATATGATAATAATTTGCCTCTAGGGCATGTCTTAAAGGGATTTGGTGCCCAAGAGGCAATAATAAGGAATATTTATTATCACCAATCCATGTTCATGATAATGTTTATATACCATGCTTATTTTATTATCCGGAAACATAATACATGTGTGGAATATGAACATAATGTGTCCCTAGTATGCCTCTATACTAGTTCGTGAATAAGTGTTGGTTATTGGTTTCCATAGCCATGGACATAGTGTTACTTATTATCGAGGTCATATTATTAAGGAGAATAATATGATGTACTTGACCTAATCAAAGTGTAGCAATTGATCGTGTTACATAGTTCTACTTGTGAAGCTTTCTCGTTGTCATCTATACTATTCCTTTGACCATGAGGATTATACAGCTCCCGGGTATTGGAAGAATGCATTGCTTGTTGCAAACGTCACTTCGTAATTGGGTGATTATAAAGCTATCTCACATGTGTTCCATAAGATACTTTTTAGGTTGTATGTTATCAAGAGTGGGATTTGTCCATCCAAGTAACAGAAAGACATAGTCATGTATGCATAATCGTGAACCCGTAGGGTCACACACAATCGCCAGCAAGCACGTGACTAGGTCACATGAGGGTGCACTATTACGACGAGAAAATAGTACTTACCGGTAACGAGATATGAACAAGGTATGAAGGTACCAACAATCAAATCTTGGGTAACTAAGATATCGCAGGACATGGGATTTATATATGAATGACATAAGTGGTTCACTGATACGTCTCAAACGTATCTATAATTTTTTATGCTCCATGCTTGTTTTACACCAACTTATATATGTTTTGCTCATACTTCGTTGCACTTTTATACATTTTCCGACACTAACCTATTGTTACCCTCCAAAACCCACCGACGGGCAATGGCTGAGCAACACGAAGAGCCGGGAAGCTCCCAGGGCCGCTTAGTGGACCCTGGCACCTCGCGTCGTCCCGCAAATTTTCTAGCCACGTCCTGGCGGTTGCTAGGGCGTGTGATGTCTACGTTCCCTCCTTTCCTGTAGACAGTGTTGGGCCTCCAAGTGCAGAGGTTTGTAGAACAGCAGCAAGTTTTCCCTTAAGTGGATCACCCAAGGTTTATCGAACTCGGGGAGGAAGAGGTCAAAGATATCCCTCTCATGCAACCGCAACCACAAAGCAAGAAGTCTCTTGTGTCCCCAACACACCAAATAGGTGCACTAGTTCGGCGAAGAGATAGTGAAATGTGGTATGAATATATATGAGCAGTAGCAACGGTGCCAAAAAATAGCTTGCTGGCGTGTAGTTGATGGTGGTAGTATTGCAGCAGTAGTAACACAGTAAAACAGTAAACAAGCAGTAGTAACTCAGCAGTATTTAGGAACAAGGCCTAGGGATTACACTTTCACTAGTGGACACTCTCAACATTGATCACATAACAGAATAGATAAATTCATACTCTACACTTTTGTTGGATGATGAACACATTGCGTAGGATTACACGAACCCTCAATGCCGGAGTTAACAAGCTCCACAATAATGCTCATGTTTAAGTAACCTTAAGTGTAAGATAGATCAAAAGACTAAACCAAGTACTAGCATAGCATGCACACTGTCACCTTCATGCATATGTAGGAGGAATAGATCACATCAATATTATCATAGCAATAGTTAACTTCGCAATCTACAAGAGATCATGATCATAGCATAAACCAAGTACTAACACGGTGCACGCACTGTCACCTTTACACACGTGCAGGAGGAATAGAACTACTTTAATAACTTTGCTAGAGTAGCACATAGATAGTAGTGATACAAAACTCATATGAATCTCAATCATGTAAAGCAGCTCATGAGATCATTGTATTGAGGTACATAGGAGAGAGATTAACCACATAGCTACCGGTACAGCCCCGAGCCTCAATGGAGAACTACTCCCTCCTCATGGGAGCAGCGGTGATGAAGATGGCGGTGGAGATGGCAGCGGTGTCGATGGAGAAGCCTTCCGGGGCACTTCCCCGGCGGGTGCCGGAACAGAGACTCCTGTCCCCGATCTTGGCTTCGCGATGACGGCGGCTCCGGAACTTTTCTCGTATCGTGGCTTTCTCTCTAAGGGTTTGCGGGGGCTTTAAATAGGCGAAGAGGCGGCGCAGAGGGTCGACGAGGCGGCCGGGGTAAGGCGGCGCGGGCCAACCCTAGGCCGCGCCGGCACCTCCCGGTGGGCGTGGCCCCCTCTCGGTCCTTCCCGGTGTTCTGAAGCTTCGTGGAAAAATAGGAACCCGGGCGTTGATTTCGTCCAATTCGAGAATATTTCGTTACTAGGATTTCTGAAACCAAAAACAGAAAAGGAACGCACTTCGGCATCTTGTTAATAGGTTAGTTCCAAAATGCGTAAATACGACATATAATGTGTATAAAACATGTAGATATCATCAATAATGTAGCATGGAACATAAGAAATTATCGATACGTTGGAGACGTATCAGCATCCCCTTAGTTCTGCTCGTCCCGAGCAGGTAAAACGATAACAAAGATAATTTCTTAAGTGACATGCCATCATAACCTTGATCATACTATTGTAAGCATATGAGATGAATGCAGCGATCAAAACAATGGTAATGACATGAGTAAACAACTGAATCATAAAGCAAAGACTTTTCATGAATAGTACTTCAAGACAAGCATCAATAAGTCTTGCATAAAAGTTAACTCATAAAGCAATAATTCAAAGTAGAGGTATTGAAGCAACACAATGGAAGATTAAGTTTCAGCGGTTGCTTTCAACTTGTAACATGTATATCTCATGGATAATTGTCAACATAGAGTAATATAACAAATGCAATAAGCAAGTATGTAGGAATCAATGCACAGTTCACACAAGTGTTTGCTTCTTGAGGTGGAGAGAAATAGGTAAACTGACTCAACAATAAAAGTAAAAGAAAGGTCCTTCAAAGAGGAAAGCATCGATTGCTATATTTGTGCTAGAGCTTTGGTTTTGAAAACATATAGAGAGCATAAAAGTAAAATTTTGAGAGGTGTTTGTTGTTGTCAACGAATGGTAGCGGGTACTCTAACTACCTCATCAACCAGACTTTCAAGAGCGGCTCCCATGAAGGACGTTATCTCTACCAGCAAGGTAGATCATCCCTCTTCTCTTTTGTTTACACATGTACTTTAGTTTAGTTTTTCTTTATTTATGGATGACACTCCTCCCAACTTTTTGCTTACACAAGCCATGGCTAACCGAATCCTCGGGTGCCTTCCATCAATCACATACCATGGAGGAGTGTCTATTTGCAAAATTAAGTTGCTTACTGATGAATCAGAGCAAAACATGTGAAGAGAATTATTAATGCAAGTTAATTAATTGAGGCTGGGAACCTCATTGCCAGCTCTTTTTGCAAAATTATTGGATAAGCGGATGAAGCCACTAGTCCATTGTGAAAGTCTGTCAAAAGTAAATGACAAGATCGAAAGATAAAACACCACATACTTCCTCATGAGCTATAAAACATTGACACAAATAAGAGGTGATAAATTTTGAATTGTTTAAAGGTAGCACTCAAGCAATTTACTTTGGAATGGCTGAGAAATACCATGTAGTAGGTAGGTATGGTGGACACAAATGGCATAGTGGTTGGCTCAAGGATTTGGATGCATGAGAAGTATTCCCTCTCGATACAAGGCTTAGGCTAGCAAGGTTATTTGAAGCAAACTCAAGGATGAACCGGTGCAGCAAAACTCACATAAAAGACATATTGTAAACATTATAAGACTCTACACCGTCTTCCTTGTTGTTCAAACTCAATACTAGAAATTATCTAGACCTTAGAGAGACCAAATATGCAAATCAAATTAGCAAGCTCTAAGTATTTCTTCATTAATGAGTGCAAAGTATATGATACAAGAGCTTAAACATGAGCACAACAGTTGCCAAGTATCACATTATCCAAGACATTTTATCAATTACTACATGTAGCATTTTCCAATTCCAACCATATAACAATTTAACGAAGAGGAAACTTCGCCATGAATATTATGAGCTAAGAACACATGTGTTCATACGAACCAGCGGAGCGTGTCTCTCTCCCACACAAGGATGAACTTATTCAGAGAACTAAGATAACAAAACAAAAACAAAAATAAAAGCACACACAGACGCTCCAAGTAAAGTCCATAAGATGTGACTGAATAAAAATATAGTTTCACTAGAAGAAACCTGATAAGTTGTCGATGAAGAAGGGGATGCCTTGGGCATCCCCAAGCTTAGATGCTTGAGTCTTCTTAAAATATGCAGGGATGAACCACCGGGGCATCCCCAAGCTTAGAGCTTTCACTCCTCTTGATCTTAGTATATCATTCTCCTCTCTTGACCCTTGAAAACTTCCTTCACACCAAACTTCAAGCAAACTCATTAGAGGGTTAGTGCATCATTAATAATTCACTCATTCAGAGGTGACACAATCATTCTTTTCACTTCTGGACATTGCATAATGCTACTGGACATTAATGGATCAAAGAAATAAATCCAACATAGCAAAAGAGGCAATGCGAAATAAAAGGCAGAATCTGTCAAAAACAGAACAGTCCGTAAAGACGAATTTATAAATGGCACCAGACTTGCTCAAATGGAAAAACTCAAAACTAATGAAAGTTGCGTACATATCTGAGGATCACGCTCGTAAATTGGCAGATTTTTTCGAATTTTCTACAGAGAAATAGGCCCAGATTCGTGACAGACAGCAATGCTGTTTCTGCGCAGCAATCCCAAATATAACATCAACTTTGACATAGAAACTTTACTTGGCACAACAAAACACAAAACTAAGATAAGGAGAGGTTGCTACAGTAGTAAACAACTTCCAAAACACAAATATAAAACAAAGTACTGTAGCAAAATAACACATGGGTTATCTCCCAAGAAGTTCTTTTCTTTATAGCCATTAAGATGGGCTCAGCAGTTTTAATGATGCACTCGCAAGAAATAGAAGTTGAAGCAAAAGAGAGCATCAAGAGGCAAATTCAAAACACATTTAAGTCTAACATGCTTCCTATGCATAAGAATCTTGTAAATAAACAAGTTCATGAAGAGCAAAGTAACAAGCATAGGAAGATAAAACAAGTGTAGCTTCAAAAATTTCAGCACATAGAGAGGTGTTTTAGTAACATGAAAATTTTTACAACCATATTTTCCTCTCTCATAATAACTTTCAGTAGCAACATGAGCAAACTCAACAATATAACTATCACATAAAGCATTCTTATCATGAGTCTCATGCATAAAATTATTACTCTCCACATAGGCATAATCAATTTTATTAGTTGTAGTGGGAGCAAATTCAACAAAGTAGCTATCATTATTATCATCAAATATAGGAGGCAAAGTATCATCAAAGTAAATTTTCTCCTCAATGCTTGGGGGACTAAAAATATCATGCTCATCAAAGCCAGCTTCCCCAAGCTTAGAATTTTCCATATCATTAACAACAATGGTGTTCAAAGCATTCATATTAATATGTTCCATGGGTTTTTTAATTTTCGCATCAAACCATCCATGTCTTAAATCGGGAAATAGAATAAAAAGGTCATTGTTGTCCATTATGCCTAACTAGTGTAAACAAGAAACCAAATGTCGCAATTGCAGAGTCTAAAGGAAATAGCTTCGAGTACTTACAACGGCGCCGGGAAATAGCTTAGTAGCCAAGATCCGGAGTGTGAGTACCTTTTACCTTTCTCCCGCAACGGCGCCAGAAAATTAGCTTGATGTCTACGTTCCCCCTCCTTTCCTGTAGACAGTGTTGGGCCTCCAAGTGCAGAGGTTTGTAGAACAGCAGCAAGTTTTCCCTTAAGTGGATCACCCAAGGTTTATCGAACTCAGGAGGAAGAGGTCAAAGATATCCCTCTCATGCAACCCTGCAACCACAAAGCAAGAAGTCTCTTGTGTCCCCAACACACCAAATAGGTGCACTAGTTCGGCGAAGAGATAGTGAAATACAGGTGGTATGAATATATATGAGCAGTAGCAACGGTGCCAGAAAATAGCTTGCTGGCGTGTAGTTGATGGTGGTAGTATTGCAGCAGTAGTAACACAGTAAAACAGTAAACAAGCAGTAGTAACTCAGCAGTATTTAGGAACAAGGCCTAGGGATTACACTTTCACTAGTGGACACTCTCAACATTGATCACATAACAGAATAGATAAATGCATACTCTACACTTTTGTTGGATGATGAACACATTGCGTAGGATTACACGAACCCTCAATGCCGGAGTTAACAAGCTCCACAATAATGCTCATGTTTAAGTAACCTTAAGTGTAAGATAGATCAAAAGACTAAACCAAGTACTAGCATAGCATGCACACTGTCACCTTCATGCATATGTAGGAGGAATAGATCACATCAATATTATCATAGCAATAGTTAACTTCGCAATCTACAAGAGATCATGATCATAGCATAAACCAAGTACTAACACGGTGCACGCACTGTCACCTTTACACACGTGCAGGAGGAATAGAACTACTTTAATAACTTTGCTAGAGTAGCACATAGATAGTAGTGATACAAAACTCATATGAATCTCAATCATGTAAAGCAGCTCATGAGATCATTGTATTGAGGTACATAGGAGAGAGATTAACCACATAGCTACCGGTACAGCCCCGAGCCTCAATGGAGAACTACTCCCTCCTCATGGGAGCAGCAGCGGTGATGAAGATGGCGGTGGAGATGGCAGCGGTGTCGATGGAGAAGCCTTCCGGGGCACTTCCCCGTCCGGCAGGGTGCCGGAACAGAGACTCCTGTCCCCGATCTTGGCTTCGCGATGACGGCGGCTCTGGAACTTTTCTCGTATCGTGGCTTTCTCTCTAAGGGTTTTCGATGCAGGGGCTTTAAATAGGCGAAGAGGCGGCGCAGGAGGGCTGACGAGGCGGCTAGGGGGTAAGGCGGCGGGCCAACCCTAGGCCGCGCGGCCACCCTCCCGTGGGCCCGTGGCCCTCTCGGTCCTTCCGGGTGTTCGGAAGCTTCCACTACAAGAAAAGTTGCCATGGCCGACGAAGTTGAAGTCGCGCCGTGGTTGCTGTACCATGGCCGACGATTTTGGTCCCTCCGTGGTGCATGTCAAAACTTTTTTTTCTCGTTTTTGAGGCCACCTAGCCCGACGAAAGCGGCCAAAACGTGGCGTATGGTGGCCCGGGACGTGGTGCATCTCGAAATCTCGGGTTCGCCGGCCGAGTCAACGCAAATCCGCACCGCCGAGGGATGTAGGGCCCAGATGGCAGCCTCTCTGGCATTGTTTTTTTCTACATCGCGCCATCTCGTTCAACGAGCCGTTTACGATGCGGGATCATGGGTCCCGCATGTCATCCTCTATGAACCAAAATTCTTTCTATTCTTGGATTTTTTTGACCCCCTGATTTCTGGCTACTTCCTTTTTCTTTTGATCCCTTGCCGCCTTGGAAACGTTGAGACCGCTGCTGCTAAATGGGACCCGCATGTCATCCTCTATGTGCAATCAACTTTCTTTTCTTGGAGTTTTTTTGGCACCTCAAATTTGGTCACTTGCCTTTTTCTTTCGATCCCCGCCGCCTCTCAAACGGTGATACCGCTGCTAAATGGGACCCGCATGTCATCCTCTATGTACTATAAAACTTTCTTTTCTTGATTATTTTTGGCACCTCAAATTTGGTCACTTGCCTTTTCTTTCGATCCCCGCCGCCTCTCAAACGGTGATACCGCTGCTGCTAGCGGGACCCGCATGTCATCCTCTATGTACTATAAAACTTTCTTTTCCTGGATTATTTTTGGCACCTCAAATTTGGTCACTTGCCTTTTCTTTCGATCCCTGCCGCCTCTCAAACGGTGATACCGCTGCTCTAATGGACCCGCATGTCATCCTCTATGTACTATAAAACTTTCTTTTCCTGGATTATTTTTGGCACCTCAAATTTGGTCACTTGCCTTTTTCTTTCGATCCCCTGCCGCCTCTCAAACGGTGATACCGCTGCTGCTAAATGGGACCCGCATGTCATCCTCTATGTACTATAAAACTTTCTTTTCCTGGATTATTTTTGGCACCTCAAATTTGGTCACTTGCCTTTTTCTTTCGATCCCCGCCGCCTCTCAAACGGTGATACCGCTGCTGCTAAATGGGACCCGCATGTCATCCTCTATGTACTATAAAACTTTCTTTTCCTGGATTTTTTTGGCACCTCAAATTTGGTCACTTGCCTTTTTCTTTCGATCCCCGCCGCCTCTCAAACGGTGATACCGCTGCTGCTGGGACCCGCATGTCATCCTCTATGTACTATAAAACTTTCTTTTCTTGAATTATTTTTGCCCCTCATATTTGGTCACTTGCCTTTTCTTTCGATCCCCTGCCGCCTCTCAAACAGTGATACCGCTGCTGCTAAATGGGACCCGCATGTCATCCTCTATGTACTATAAAACTTTCTTTTCTTGGATTTTTTTGGCACCTCATATTTCGTCACTTGACTTTTTCTTTCGATCCCCTGCCGCCTCTCAAACGTGATACCGCTGCTGCTAAATGGGACCCGCATGTCATCCTCTATGTACTATAAAACTTTCTTTTCTTGGATTTTTTTTGGCTCCTCATATTTGGGCACTTGCCTTTTCTTTCGATCCCCGCCTCTCAAACGGTGATACCGCTGCTAAATGGGACCCGCATGTCATCCTCTATGTACTATAAAACTTTCTTTTCTTGAATTATTTTTGGCTCCTCATATTTGGGCACTTGCCTTTTTCTTTCGATCTCATGCCACGTTTGAAACGTTGAGGAACCTGCTGGCTCATGGGACCCGCATGTCATCCTCTATGTGCTATAAAAGTTTCCTTTGTTGGATTTTTTTCACCCTCTGATTTTTGGCTTGCCTTTTTCTTTTGATCCCCTGCCCCCTTTGAAACGTTGAGTAAGCTGTTGGCTCAAGGGACCCGCATGTCATCCTCTATGTCCATCAACTTTCTTTTCTTAGATTTTTTTCACCCCCTAATTACTAGCTACTTTCTTTTTCTTTTGATCTCAAGCCGCATTACAAACATTGAGACCGCTGCTGCAAAATGGGACCCACATGTCATCCTCTATGTACAATAAATCTTGGATTATTTTTGGCTCCTGATATTTGGTCACTTGCCTTTTTCTTTCGATCTCATGCCGCCTTTGAAACGTTGAGTATGCTGGCTCATGGGTCCCGCATGTCATCCTCTACGAACAATAAAAGTTTCCTTTCTTGGAGTTATTTTTTACCCCTAATTTCTGGCTATTTGCCTTTTTCTTTTGATCCCCTGCCCCCGTTGAAACGATGAGGACGCTGTTGGCAGGTCGGTCCCACATGTCATCCTCTATGAACAATAAAAGTTTCCTTTGGTGGATTTATTTTTGACCCCTAATTAATTTCTGGCTATTTCCTTTATTTTTCTTTTGATCCCCTGCCGCCTTGGAATTGTTGAGAATGCTGCTGCCTCATTTTTCTTTTGGTCCTGTGCCGCCTTGGAAACGTTGAGACCGCTGCTACAAAATGGGACCCGCATGTCATCCTCTATGTACAATAAAGTTTCTTTTCTTGGATTATTTTTGGCTCCTGATATTATGTCACTTGCCTTTTCTTTCGATCTCATGCCGACTTTGAAACGTTGAGGATGCTGCTGCCTCATGGGTCCCGCATGTCATCCTCTCAGAACGATAAATGTTTTGTTTTCTTGTATTTTTTTACCAACTGATTTTTGGCTTTTTTTTTATTTTCGATCCCCTGCCGCCTTTGAAACGTTGACTCCACTGCTCATGGGTCCCCGATGTCAGCCTCCCCGTACAAGAAACATGTGATATTTTATTTTGCAGACAATAAACGTTGTATTTCGCTCTGAGCTATTGCAAACGGATAAATTAAATCTTTATATCTACATAAACAAACTTATATGTTGAATCTCCTTGTTTTTTGTTTTTGCGAAGCATAGGACTTTCCTGTTTTTTTTTTGAGAAAAATCCGACCTTTCCTGTTTTGGAGTGGGCTGAAATTGTACGAGTCAAAAGGCCCAGCAGGATAGTTCGAAGGCCCAGATGTCCAGATACAGCCCAATTAAAATCTTTCTTTTCTTGGATTTTTTCACACCTGATTTCTGGCTACTTCATTTTTCTTTCGGTCCTGTGCCGCCTTGGAAGCGTTGAGACCGCTGCTACAAAATGGGACCCGCATGTCATCCTCTATGTACAATAAAGTTTCTTTTCTTGGATTATTTTTGGCTCCTGATATTATGTCACTTGACTTTTTCTTTCAATCTCATGCCGACTTTGAAACGTTGAGGAAGCTGCTGGCTCATGGGTCCCGCATGTCATCCTCTATGAACAATAAAAGTTTTCTTTGTTGGATTTATTTTTTTCCCTAATTTCTGGCTATTTGTCTTTTTCTTTTGATCCCCTGCCCCCTTTGAAACGATGACGACGCAGCTGGCAAGTCGGTCCCACATGTCATCCTCTATGAACAATAAAAGTTTCCTTTGATGGATTTATTTTTGACCCTAATTAATTTCTGGCTATTTCCTTTTTTTTTTGATCCCCTGCCGCCTTGAAATAGTTGAGGATGCTGCTGCCTCATGGGTCCCGCATGTCATACTCTCAGAAAGGTAAATGTTTCTTTTCTTGAATTTGTTTACCAACTGATTTTTGGCTTATTTTTTCTTTCGATCTCCTGCCACCTTTAAAACGTTGACGACGCTGCTGGCTCATGGGTCCCCAATGTCAGCCTCCCCATACTGCAAATCCTCTTTCTGCAAAGGTTGTATTTCTAGATAGATAAGGTGGATTCGAATCTGCCATGGTTCAGGCAGCTCAGGTAAGCCTTCTTGCACTAATTAATGGAAGTAGTGTATCGCAAGGTCAAGACATGTGGCTCGGTGTAATGAATCTATATGAATCATGTTGTGGGTTCAATCTGATAGTTCTCTAACAGGTCAGCCAAAATAGAAATTAAGTTTTTTTCTAAAAGGGAAATGCAAATTAAGATGAACACAAACATTAGTTATCATAATAGCTGATCATACATACATACTTGCTAAGAGCAAAAGCTTGCCAGAGTTTTACCACCCATACAATTAATTAGCAGTTCAGATAAGATAACCTTATATAAGTATAACTACAAATGCATTTGCTAAGGGCTCATGGGACAACAGAACTAGACAACCGCGAACTTTATGACCAGCATGTCACAGCGGCATCGAAAGATCTTGACCTTCAACTTTGATCCAATGCGAAGTTTGGCACCGTCAATGAACTTTTTCCACCTGGAAGTAACAGCCAAGCGGCCATCTGTGGGACTGACAGAGTACCGTCCCTCCACGGTGAGACCTTCACTCTCCATGACGAGGGATATCTTGCCCCTTCGGCCAGCATTGAGATCCTTGGAGATACTTTTAGGCAATTTCTGATTCAAAGCAAGAGATACCACCAAAAATTAGTCAATGGCACCAATGCACTGAACCATGTGAGACTTTGAGCAGAGAAGACATCAAGATAAGAGCAGTTATGCTGTCATATACTCACGAACATAGCCTTCAGATGCGTCCTGGTCACCACACGGGTGGCCACAGCAATGAGCTGAGACCTCGGTGATCTGGCTGGGTGCATGAGCCTGGGCTGGTACACGAGCTGGTGCTGATGCAGGAGACTGCTGGGCAGGTGCAGTAAACGGTGCCTCTAGAGGAACCGGTGCTGATGCAGGAGACTGTTGGGCAGGTGCAGTAAACGGTGCAGCTAGAGGAACCAGTGCTGATGCAGGAGCCTGCTGGGCATGTGTAGTATATGGGGCCTCTACAGGAACCAATGCTGATGTAGGGGACTGCTGGGTAGATGCAGTAAACGGAGCTGGTACAGGAACCGGTGCTGATGCAGGAGAGTGGGAAGCCGGTGCCGGTGCTGGTGTGGTTGCCCTTTGTGACATCCGCTCCTGTTCCGTCAGGGGATCTGCAGCTTTGATCATGTTAAACCCAGCAAGCTAGAACAGAGGGAATGGTTTAGAACAACTGCTCAGAATGCAGTTATCAAAAGATATGAGTAGAAAAAAGTTACATATTATATATTTGGAAGTGTCTCCAACTCTGTAAGCAGTTACGTATATCTGCCCGTTTGAGTTTCTGATCCTCAGCTCGTCGCCCTTCTTCAGACCGTAGTCAAAAGCAAACTTTCTCCAATCATGTCCATACAAATATGTGATGGCCTGCGTCTTGTAGACATACACCTCATAGACCGTGTAGGTGTTCATCAATTTGCCATTGCCATGCATAGTGAAAGATCCTTCATGCGGACACATCTGGTTAATCATTGGACGAAGTTCACAAGGTACAGTCTGCATGTGAAAATTGATACAAATGTAAGAAGCAGGAAGACTAAAAACAAGACTTTACTATATGCCAATTCATGCTAAACCACTGAGAATACATACCTGTAACTCTGTGAAGGAGCTACTAGAAAGGTAGATAGAGCCATAGGAGGTGTTATATGCGGGGTATGTACATGGGCCCGCCATATTCCCGCAAGCTCGGCATCGGGATGGTGAAGGAAACATGGGAGGTACTACTGGTGCGTAGCGCTGAACGTAAGTGGAAGAATTAGGTTGTGTAAAGTGCATAGTTCAGAGCAATGCAAATGTTGACAAGCAAGTGCATAACACTATGTTACAAACTGAACAGTGAAAAATTAGTGTATGATGAATATAAGCATGCTAATTTGGTGTTTCCGAATTCCAAAAAGCATTAGACAGAGCCGGTGATAATATCAGACATAAATCATGGCATGTATATGTGGCTTAAGAAAATATACCCGAACCCTTGGATGGTTACGGCCCGGCTGATCCTTGGACTTGAGCTTATATAAGCATCCAGAAGGTGGGGCTGACAGTAACTTGGTGGCAGCCTCTGCAGATGCCTCATCAGCAGCAGTTGCAATCCTTTTGACCAATGAAGGCTTAGCAGTTTCAGTCTGCATATAAAAATTGAAGAGCAACAGACATCAGCAGTGATATATAAAATGAATCTATGAGACACTGATGCATATAGTGCTGGATGTAAGTGGAAGAATAGGTGTGTGTGTTTCTGAACTATTGGTAAGCATTAGACAAAGCCGGCAATAAACAGACAAAAATCAAATCATGTATGAGGATTAAGAAAATATACCTGCTTACTGAAAAGGGTACCACCCAGCTGGCCCGTGGCCTTGTGCTTGAGGAGGTTTTCAGAAGATGGTGGCAGCACCATCGTCTTCACAGCAGCCTCATCAGGATCATTTTTTATCCATTTGAGTAGAGGAACAGAAGTTTCATCCTGCATATGAATAGCAACAGAACTCATCATTGATATTTAATAAATCTATGAGATAGACTGATGCAAATAGTGCGGGGTGTAAGTGGAAGAATAGGGTTGTGCATAGAGAACAGTTGACAACAATGCAAATGATTACAAAAGAAGCCAATGGAAATCAACAGTTTATATACTGGATGAGACAGACTGAAAAGTGAAAAATTAGTGTATGATGATTGTAAGCAAACGCAGTGTTTCTGAACTTTTGGTAAGCATTAGACAAAGCCAACAGTAATTAAACAGATAATAATGAAATCATGTATGTGGATTAAGAAAATATACCAGATTCATTAAAAGGTCACCACCCAGCTGGCCCATGGCCTCGTGCTTGTAGAGGTTTTCGGAAGATGGTGCCGGCACCATCGTCCTCACAGCAGCCTCATTAGCCCCATTTTGCATCCACTTGAGTAAAGGCGCAGCAGTTTCAGCCTGCATAAGAATGGGAACAGATCTCAGCAGTGATATTGAATGACTCTGAGACAGACTGATGCATATAGTGCTAGATGTAAGTGGAAGGGTATGGCCGTGTATGGACAACAGTTCACAACAATGCAAGGGTGTGTTCGGTTCTGAAACAGCGTGGAATGGAATGGAATGGTTCCATTTCAGAGGAATGGAATGGTTACATTTTTGTTCGGTTGGGAAAAATGGAGAGCAGAAGAGATCGAGGTTAAACTAACCAATTGTCTCAAAATTGTAATTAACAATTGCAAATGACATTTTAATCTCAAAGTCGTAATTAACAGCGCCTAATGGTGCTCTTTTAATCTAAAAATCGAAATTAACATCATTTTATGTTGGGTTAGGGGAACTGGAGTAGATGAACATTACTGTATGATGATTGTAAGCAAACGAATTTGGTGTTTCTAAACTTTTGGCTTCGAGATCTTATGGGTTTCAACTCTAGCCTACCCCAACTTGTTTGGGACTGAAAGGCTTGGTTGTTGTTGTTGTTGTTGTAAACTTTTGGCAAGCATAGAAAAAACCGACAATAAACAGAGAAAAATCAAGGCATGTTTTGTGGATTAAGAAAATATACCATATTCATTAAAAGATCACCACCCAGCTGGTGCGTGGCCTTGTGCTTGTAGAGGCATTTAGAAGATGGGGGCGGCATCAACATACTGGCAGCCTGATCAGCCGCAGTTTTGATCTTCCTTTTGAGTAAAGGCCCTAAAGTTTCAGTCTGCATATGAATAGCAAAACAAAAGGCAGACCTCAGCAGTGATATTGAATTACTGTATGAGATAGACTGATGCATATAGTGGATGCTCTTAGCCTTTTGCAGCGTGAACACTAGCTATGGACAGACAAAAAACTAGTTAACTCAGCTTTGTCTAGATATGAATGTACTACCACCATCCAAAAGCTTAAGCCTTATTTATTTTTGAGAAATCAAAACAAGCAAAGTTTGACCAAAATTTTAGAACATTCTATCAACAAATATAATACTGTGTAGATACCGTAGGAAAATATATTTTATTATCTATTTAATGATATTAATTTTGTATTTTGCATGTTACTGATTTTTGGTAAAAGTTTAGTCAAACCCGGTCGACGGCTTCCCGTTTAGTTGACCGTTCGTCACGTGTGGGGCCGCGTCGTGTGGGGCCGCGTCGCGTGGGGCTGGTAGAAAGGGACCGCGTGGGACAGGACGAGAAGCGTTTGGTTGCACGTGAGCAGGAGCTGGGTTCTGTCTCTCTCGGCCCCAAATTGGCATTATTTAGTGCACCTTTTTCCCCTCTTTCTCTCTGTCCTTTTCACCAAATTAGTATAAAATCTAGAGAAGCTTGCATTTCTGACTTTCTTCAATTATTTGTGCCTTTTGGCCCTCGTTGTTTGCCCAATATGGCAGCAAATCTAGTACTCCCTCTGGTCCATATGTATGTAGTTAAATCTAGAAGCAAATCTCCAGGATAATGTACGATAAATTCACAGTCATAGTAAATCAAGAAAACTAAGTACGGCCAACAAAATATAGTAGACTAGGGATAGATAATCCCTAGATAATATGGATAGATAATAGGCTGCATACACAGCAGCCAACATAGTAACAGGTTCTTCACAGCACCATCATATTAACATAACAACAAGGGATCCCTAGCTAACAACAAAGGGATCCCAACAACAAACTAGGAGGCAGCAGCAGCAGCAGCACACGTCCAGGGACTCCGCCTACCCCATCTGGCTCTGCCTCCACTTGTTGCTCTTGCTCCCCTTGGGAGCCTTGGGCTTGAGCGGAGGCATGCGGCCGGCGGAGATCTCCACCCGCTGCAAGCTGCGGAGGTGCATGCCGAGCGCCCTGTGCTTGGCGCGGAAGGAGTGGACGTTCACCGTCGTGCCGACGTTGGGGAAGGTGTTGCTGATGTTCTCAGCATGCGTGACGAGGCAGTTGAAGTCCGTGGCGCCGAGTCTCCTGGTGCAGAAGGGGCACCTGTACACCTCCTTGGCGAAGTAGGAGATGTACTGGCCGACCTGCAGCCTCCGCAGCACCTGGCGAGTCTTGACGTCCTCCTCCTCTTCGTCGCTGCCGACGTCGCTGCCAGACATCTGATCCATATCAAACAGAAACTAGTGAATGAGTTGCAACGATGACTAACGTACATGATAACAAAGTTAAGAAAAACAGAGTCAGCCTCAGTTAGAGTGGACATGATTATATATCTACAGGGAAGGTGTTAGCGAACTAAAGCTCATGCACAACAGATTTGTACACAGCAATGGTTCGCTGAACCCTCCCTGTAAAAATTTGTGCCCAACCATTCATCATAGGCAAAGAAACAGATTCTAGATCTGAACTAGATCTAAACTTGAACACATTCGAGATTATTTGCAAAATTAAACGGTTGATATCTTTTGATTAGTGCATAAAATAACTGATTGAGATCCCATGATTACTTGCATAAATTAACTGATTGAGATCCAATATTACTTGCATAAATTAACCGAACAGCCGAACCCCAAATCTTAAACGAAATCAAGAAGTGATCAAAACAAAATGGAATAAAATCGGCGCAAATATTAGCCCAATACTCATCCATCTACAGATCCATCTACACCAGCAAAAATAGGGTTCAAAAAGGAATGGGGAACAAAAAAGGAAGCAAACCGTAGTTACCTCGTTCCATGGGTCCTCCAGGGAGGTGTCGTAGGGGTTCGGGGGCGGGACGTACGGCACGGGGTCGTAGGGGTCGACCCATCCCGCCGGGATCTGACTGCCACCGGCGGCAGCAGCGTCCGATGCACCGGCGGCGGCGGCGGCGGCGGAGGCGTCGTCGTCCGTATAGGGGACGGCGCCGAAGATGGAGGCGTCGCGCTTTGCGCCCACCTCGACGATGGGATTGGCATTCTCCTTGTCCATCTCTACGGCGGAGGAAGAGGAAGAGGGAGAGGGAGAGGGTTTTTTGCTTTGGAGAAGATGATGGGACGTGAGAGAGTTGGCGATGCGTGAGCGAGTGAGAGTGACAGAGAGAGTGCGAGGAGGCGTCTATAAAGGCGAGGGGTGGTTAATGCGACCCGCGTCCTACGCGTGCACCGGTGCACGTCTGCACGTCTTGGACTTCTGCAACGCGACACGCGTCCACGATTGCACGTCTCGACTTCTCCACCGCGACCCGCGTCTACGCGTCAACAATTGCACGTGTCCTCGAGTCTAACCCTGGAAATTTAGATATACTCAGGTATACCCTCGAGTCTTATACTAGCATTTTTTGTGTGCTCAATTTTCCCCTCGAGTGCTAATACTGGCTAGTGCAATATACTCAGTTTTACCCTCAAGTGGCTGGTCAACAGAGAGTCAACAAATGGGATTAACTAGTTAAATGAGTCATTTAATGTGCAAAAAAATCCTAAAAAGAGTGGCACTTACTCATGGAGTCTTTACCACAAATTGCCACTTCTCAAATCATAGATAAATCATAGATAAATCAAGTTTTACCACAAATTGCCACTTCTCAAATCACCTAGTAGCTATGAAGGTGCATGGTTTTCCACAACAAGCCCTTCCCAAAACAGCTTCCCCCAAATCATACTTTGTCTAAATGAGGCCACAATTCTCACACTGATGTATATTGGTATTGCAAATAGTTTGAGGTAGGCCAAGATGGGTTTCATTGTACAAAACACACATTTTCCATTTTTCAAATCTCAAATTTGAATCCCTTAGTCTGTTTACTACTCAGGTGCCCTTGGTTTCTTGATAGTACTCAGTTTTGCCCTCTCTCTTCACAAATTCTCGCAGACGTGCATCATCGCCCTGATTGGTCTAGCCCATGTCACGCGGATCGTGCCCGCCGACCGTTGATCGTATGATATAGGGAACGGGCAGGATAACCCCTCTCTCTCTCTGTTGGCGGTTAATTAGCTTCCACCCTCTAAGTATGCTGAAGGGCGGTTTTCTGTATTATTTTTCACGCGCTAAAAATTATAAACTATTTTAGGCGTTACTTTTCACGCAAAAAAATGATAAACCATCAACAATTTGTTGTAGCCATTACTTTTCACGCAAAAAAAATGATAAACCATCACCGATTTGTTGTTGCCATTACTTTTCACGCAAAAAAATGATAAACCATCAACAATTTGTTGTAGCCATTACTTTTCACGCAAAAAAAATGATAAACCATCACCGATTTGTTGTTGCCATTACTTTTCACGCAAAAAAATGATAAACCATCACCGATTTGTTGTTGCCATTACTTTTCACGCAAAAAAATGATAAACCATCACCGATTTGTTGTTGCCATTACTTTTCACGCAAAAAATGATAAACCATCACCGATTTGTTGTTGCCATTACTTTTCACGCAAAAAATGATAAACCATCAACAATTTGTTGTAGCCATTACTTTTCACGCAAAAAAAATGATAAACCATCACCGATTTGTTGTTGCCATTACTTTTCACGCAAAAAAATGATAAACCATCAACAATTTGTTGTAGCCATTACTTTTCACGCAAAAAATGATAAACCATCACCGATTTGTTGTTGCCATTACTTTTCACGCAAAAAAATGATAAACCATCACCTAATTTGTTACAAAAGCTGGTTTCAGTGAGACCTAACCAAGTTTGGCATACATGATGGCATACCTATAACAACAAGGAATATCTAAAAGGGAAAGTTTCAGAAAATTTGAAATTTAGGGTGAAATGATGCCATACATGATGCTGTTTTTCGAGGTTTTGACCTGAAAATCAATTGGGTATTATAAAGGGAAATAAAAAGTTCGAAAAATGTAAAAACGAAACAATCTATCTATCTATGTATAGAAGATCAGCTGTATGAAATTTGAGGTTATTTAGAGAAGGTAGAAAAAATCACCTTGTTAGAAAAGCTGGTTTCAGCGAGACGAAACGGCATGCGCTTAAGCAAAGTGATTTTTTCGAACATCTCCAAATGACCACAAATTTTCCATACATGATGCCATACGTGTAACAACAAGGAACCCTATCTAAAAAGTGTCAAAAAAGTTTGCCCAACCGTATAGCTCTATCAAAAAGAACCTCACCATGGCGCTAGTATAATTTTGGGATAGTTACAAACTTTCGTTACCTAACCTTCAACATGAAACTTGTTTCAAATTCATTTTGGCCTACGAGAAACAAATCCCAACTTGATTCGAGCACCACAGCCTCCAAACGATGCCGATGCCGATATCGGCATGGTCAGAACGGCTATGCTCGCCGCCACTGCTAGGTCAACGTCGGGATGCACCCTCAATCCCGTCCCCTCATTCGATCACTGACACACCAGAGATACCGCCGAGGCCAATGCCGAACGTACATGCTGATGCCAATGCCGAACATGCATGCACGCCGCTGTGGGCACGGCCACGCCGACCCGCTATGCTGGACGCCACAGACCGCCGCGAGGTCTTTCCCTTCGCCACCACACTCTCCTAGCACCCACCTATACACGCCAGAAAGGAGAGACACTAGTTTTCTCTACATTGCTCGTGTTCGTGTCCGACACGGTCAGTCAAAGTTTTGACGTAGTCTTCGATGTCGTCGACCATTTCTTCTCTTCTTTGCATGGTTAAACGCGTCTAGTTCATATCTATCTAATGCGTCTGGTCTCGCCTCATGCAGTTCATTGTGGACGTCGATCTCATCTCGGCACCCCGCATGCCACCTCCTCCGTGCCATCGCTGTAGAGCTCCATTTAAAAATCTAATCCTACCCGTGTATTGCCCCTTGTATCAGCGTCATGGCCCCACTTGTCATTCGATATACCGAAGCCCCACTCGTTCGCGTTTTGGTCAGGGATACAGCGATGCTTACGGTCAAACAAAGATGGATGGTCTGACGTGTCTTTGCGGGCTCTACGTGGCCCCACTAGTCAGAAGATAACGGTCAACCGTCGGGCAACTGGCCGTTACATCACGTGTGATGGTTTCAGACAAAAGTTTGGGTAAAACTGAGGAAAAACTAAGGAGCTGGGGAAAACTGAGTACAACTAAGGAACCGAGGGCACGAAAATAGAAATCCCTATATTTTATTATCTATTTAATGATATTAATTTTGTATTTTGCATGTTACTGATTTTTGGTAAAAGCTTAGTCAAACATGGTATAGTTTGACTTTCTAAAAATAATATAAGCCCAAAGCTTTGGGATGGAGGCAGTAGTATCTAGAGCTAAAACACATCTAGATACATCCGTATCTACAGATAGTTGAGTCAATTAATTTGGATCTGAGGGAGTATCAGATTCAGACTACATCATGGTAAGTTGGTTAAAAAAATTACCCCTGGGCGGTCCCTGCCCAGCTCGGCAGTGGCATTTCGCTTCTTGTGCTGCAGATCGGGCCATGCTCCTGCAGCAGGTGGGGCGCTATTCTCGTTCCCCATAGCCTCAGCACGGAACCTGGAGGTACCAACCTGATACAGAGAATATAGAGCATGGTGTCACAGAGGCTTTACGCACAAACAGCTGAAGACATGTGCTACTTTAAGCATATTCCAGAACAGGAACAGATTGAGGATGCAGAGACCAGAGAGACACTTAAAAGGTAAAGAGTGGATAAGCAAACGGAGTACCTGCTTCGCGGGGCTGGGGACGCAGCTCAGGCTCAGCCAACTGCCCACATGCGTGGTGGCCTTACGCTCCATTGCCCCCACCGCCGAGGTCTTGCCTTTCCTGTACAAGCTGACAAAAGATACAGTGAGGATCAGCAGAAACTACAAAGGTTGCAAATGTCGACAAATAAAGGAAGAACACCCCAATCCAAGCAAAGGTAGCCCCCGCCCCCACCCCCATCAATCACTCCCAGCTCGAGGGTGACCAGAAAGACACCCCTTCGCCCAGAATAGGAAAGAGATGCGCAAGATATCGAGGAGAGGAAAAAAGAACCGATCTCGAGAAAGGAGAGAACATTACTAGTCCTACCTAATCCGCTTGGGCTAGATGCAGCTTGCCCCTCCAAGCTGGATGCCTGGACGGTGGAGGCGAAAGGAGGGGATCGAGCTAGCGGCTTGCATCCGTCGGCAATCGGCACTCGATCGGGAGAGAAGGGGTGCTACATAAAGGGGAGGGGTAACATATTTTATTACACAGTGAACTTACTGATGTGACTAGTCATTACATGTCTCACTGAAACTAGGGCCCATAGTGTGGCACCCCAAATTTACTTGAAGCTGCCCGGCGGGACGCATTGGCGCGTCAAGAAACCCCCGAATTGTAGCGGGGAAATGAAACATTTCACAAAAATTCGAAATTCAAGCACACCGCCACGCGCCAAGCACGCGGCTGTTCCTTCCTCTTCCTCGGTTCCTCCTCCCCTATCCGAAAAAACCCCAAATCCCAAGCTCAAACCAAAAAAAAAACAAAAAACAAATCCCCTGGCCGCCATGCATGTCCTCGTTAACCCGCTGGAGATCGTTCCCGGACGATGCGGACCACCCGCCCTGAGATCCAGAATTCCGTCCACCTCGAGGCACTGCGTGCTGTCTCGCAGCAGCGGCTTGAGGGCGCTGAAGAGGAAGTTCCGCCGGAAAGTGCTCATGGCAACCGTGCAAGCTCACCGGCGTGCTGTATCCCGAGAGGAACTGGTCAAAGCTTTGCTATTCGCCACACACAAAAAATTGCGGGCCAAGATCTGGTCAAAGCTTCGTCGATGGCTTGCCGCGAGAGGCTTGGAGTCCAGAGTCAATAAACTAGCTGCTCGAGGACTTGGGCGGTTTACACGGATTCATATTAACTGACTCAAGTTTGTTAGTCTAGTTAACAAATGCATCTAGATACATCCATATCTAGACAGAATTGAGTCCATTAATATGAATCAGAGGGGAGTACCTGAAAGTGTTTCATGCTACCAACTAATGCGCTGGCAGGAATCGCTGTAGAAGTAATTGTGCTACTACTTGTACGATGAACTGATTGTGTGGGTGTCGAATTTTGCAACGCGATCATCCACTGAATGCTTAATCTAGCGCCAAAGGCGTACAAATCATAACATACTACAGCACCAGAACATAAGAGTACGAATCATAAAGTAGCTCAACATTTTGCATCAGGGCTGGGTGGTCCTGAGACTACCGGGACGCCCCTGATGATCTCCGGGTGTGCATCCTCTTCAACGCAAAGCTGTGTACTCGGTCCACGGCCTCCTTCTGTAGGCTGGATAATCTCAGGTGCAGGACCTTCGTCTATGAGAGGCTCGTCATCAGTACCATCCACAGGTGCATCAGGGCTGGGTGGTCTTGAGACTACCCGGACGCCCGTGATGATCTCCGGGCGTGCATCCACTTCAACGCAAAGCTGTGTACTCGGTCCACGGCCTCCTTCTGTAGACTGGATAATCTCAGGTGCAGGACCTTCGTCTATGAAAGGCTCGTCATCAGTACCATCCACAGGTGCATCAAACTGAGATTCATCTTCAAATCTCCCATCAAACTGAGAGACCTCTTTAACTCTATGCTTCTGCAATTAGTACATCAACCGATTAGACAAACATCTAAGGGATGCAACCTGAACAAATGCCGTTTTACATATTTACCTTCTCATCTGGCACAGCACATGTCCCAGAGCTGAAACCCGTTTCCTGAAGCAAGCGCTTTTTCTCTCCTTCCCGTCCATCCATCTGCAACAAGTTAAATTTGAGTACAGAACCTTGCACAGCAATGCAAACTATTGATTGAAACAGCGGCAGCATCAATATAAATAATTAACTACATATGCCAGCACACATACAGTGTGAGCAAGATCTGCTTCTCCTGCTAAAGGATCATTATATGGTTCACCATGCTAAACCCGCCTAACATATGTGCGGTCCATCCCAAAAATGTGTAAATGATCTGCCACTACAGGGTGAGGCCTCTTCTCACCATTCATACATGTGCAGCGCGGGCAATACACGTCCAGGTTGTGACCATCATGAGCTCTAATAAACCCCATAAAGGGTTGAACACCATTTATATATGAAGGGGAACATAAGTGTCCATGCAGTTTCCAAGTTCTGTCCATCTGTTTAATTATGAGATACAGTGGTTGGTGATTAATTTAAGGCGAAGTAGGAAATGTATATCCATCGAGTACAAAACTATACTACATGATTATGCATTTCAGCAATCATGTCGAGTACAAAACAAAAAATGCCCATCGACATTTTAGCAAACAGATCGTGTACAAAACTCTGCCATGGCATTTCAGCAAATTAACGGATCGAGTGCAGAACTGACTCTATATGCCCACGCAAATGAACAAATTGATCGATGACAAATCGAGCGGAAAACTATAAAGTGCCAATTAGTTCGAGCATACTGACGAATTTTTTTAGCAGCATCAAGAAAATATAAATCGTTAGGCTGTCTTGCCCGATACATGATTGAGCTAGAGATAGCAGCCCTACCGTGGATCAACTTGACCGCCGGTGCGTCTCGAGAAGAACGACGGGGAGGGGAAGCTTCTTCTTCGCACGGACGGGACGGGGAGGGGAAGCTCTTCGCACGGACGGGGATAAGTTGTGTACGGGTGGGTGGGGGGTCATGCGGCCGGGCCGCCGGGGTGATAATTAAGGTTGGTAGGTGGCGTTTAATGGAGTTGCGTGTGTAATTTGCCGTGCACAAGGTTGAGGAATAGGCGGTTCCCTTTGCCGCGCGCACAATTCAAACTATCCCGCCCATGTAGTTTAAATTCGCCATATTTTCGTTAAATCGACATAAAGTCATGTGAGTGGGGGAAAATTAGCAAAGTTGCTTGAAAAATAGTAAAACTCTGGAATTATCCTTTAAATATGCTCTACTTCGTGTGAAAATCGGGGTGTGGAAGCATGTTGAGCTGTTTTATTTGTACTTTCTTCATTAAAACTCCCATTTTATGCACTTTGGATGGAAAGAAATCATTTGTACATAAATTTTGACAACGCCATTTGCAAACACTAATTGTTTACATGCCAAGATGCACCCATCCACCAAATATATATGTGGCAAAAGTTTATCACAATCTAGCAGATATGCATAATTAGTGAGGGACCCCTTTTGATTTTGTGCAATTTCCACTAATTAGGTAGAGATCGAGAAGGGTTAATTAATTAGGCCATGTTAGGGGTTATGTGTTTTAATAGGTTGTGTGGATTCAAATACAACTTCTTTATTTGTGTGCTATGATTAATCAAAACTAGATCGATCGACTGCGCACACATTATTAGAGGCGCATGCCTTTGCGCACAAAGTGCATGTGTGTGTTGTTGGCCACCAACGAGAGAGAGAGAGAGAGAGAGAGAGAGAGAGAGAGAGAGAGAGAGAGATAGAGGTAGAGAGAGCTACATACGAGAGAGCGATTGAAATCCCCAAATTAAACACATATATATGCATGGCACATTTAATTTAATTAGAGGACCGCGAGGCACCCCTGGCCTGCTTGATGCATAATTAAGTGTCATTGGCCTATATATATAGGGTTTAATTAGGGTTTAGGGTTTAGGGTTAGGAGGTTAGGGTTTAGGGTTTAATGTTTATGGTGTTTAGGGTTTAGGGATTAGGGATTAGGGTTTATTTAGGGTTTAAGGTTTAGGGATCATCGATCGAGTGCGCACACACACATTATTAGAGGCACACGCGCCTTTGCGCATAAAGTGCATGCGTATATGTGTGTGTTTTTTGGCCACCAACGACATATAGATGATCGAGAGAGAGAGATTGAAATCCCCCAAGAATATGTTCAAATATATATTAAAATATATGCACGAATTAATGCATGCATGGTAGGCCATGCATGCACACTAATTATATATATATTATGAGGAAACTTAATCAAATGTGTTTTCATTCGAGAGAACTTGTCAAAATTCAAGTTAATTAATTTATCATCGATAATTATATAATTATTTAATGAATCTCAGGGAGATGTTATACAACATATGATCGATATATAGGCCATGTATATATTAATTGGTTTTAATCTACCGTTTTTGCTAGCTAGCTGCATGCTATATATAGAGCATGTTTTTATTAGATCGGGTTATAGCTAGTATAGTTTAGGGTTATGTGTTTTAATTAACTAGGGTTTGATTAGCTAGGGGTTAGTTATATATATATGGTTTAGGGTTAATGCATGTCACATTTAATTTAACTAGAGGACCGCGAGGCACCCCTAGCCTGCTTGATGCACAATTAAGTGTCGTTGGCCTATATATATAGGGTTTAATTAGGGTTTAGGGTTAGCTAGCTGGGTTTAGGGTTTAGTGTTTTGGGTGTTTAGCTAGGGTCTAGGGTTTAGTGTTTAGTGTTTACTGTGTTTAGAGGGTCTAGGGTTTAGTGTTTAGGGTGTTTAGGGTCTAGGGTTTAGGGTCTAGTGTTTAGGGTCTATGGTTTAGGGTTTAATTAGTGTTTAGGGTGTTTAGGGTTTAGGGTTTAGTGTTTACGGTGTTTAGGGTCTAGGGTTTAGGGTTTAGTGTTTAGGGTCTAGGGTTTAGGGTTTAATTAGTGTTTAGGGTGTTTATAGGGTTTAGGGTTTAGGGTTTAGGGTTTTAGGGTTTAGGGTTTAGGGTTTAGGGTTTATGGTTTAGGGTTTACGGTGTTTAGGGTCTAGGGTTTAGGGTTTAGTACATGTTTAGGGTGTTTAGGGTCTAGGGTTTAGTGTGTTTAGGGTGTTTAGGGTTTAGGGGATTAGGGATTAGGGTTTTAGGGTTGTTTAAGGTTTAGGGATCATCGATCGAGTGCGCACACACACATTATTAGAGGCACACGCGCCTTTGCGCATAAAGTGCATGCGTATATGTGTGTGTTTTTTGGCCACCAACGACATATAGATGATCGAGAGAGAGAGATTGAAATCCCCCAAGAATATGTTCAAATATATATTAAAATATATGCACGAATTAATGCATGCATATGGTAGGCCATGCATGCACACTAATTATATATATATTATGAGGAAACTTAATCAAATGTGTTTTCATTCGAGAGAACTTGTCAAAATTCAAGTTAATTAATTTATCATCGATAATTATATAATTAATTAATGAATCTCAGGGAGATGTTATACAACATATGATCGATATATAGGCCATGTATATATTAATTGGTTTTAATCTACCGTTTTTGCTAGCTAGCTGCATGCTATATATATAGAGCATGTTTTTATTAGATCGGGTTATAGCTAGTATAGTTTAGGGTTATGTGTTTTAATTAACTAGGGTTTGATTAGCTAGGGGTTAGTTATATATATATGGTTTAGGGTTAATGCATGTCACATTTAATTTAACTAGAGGACCGCGAGGCACCCCTGGCCTGCTTGATGCACAATTAAGTGTCGTTGGCCTATATATATAGGGTTTAATTAGGGTTTAGGGTTAGCTAGCTGGGTTTAGGGTTTAGTGTTTTGGGTGTTTAGCTAGGGTCTAGGGTTTAGGGTTTAGTGTTTACTGTGTTTAGAGGGTCTAGGGTTTAGTGTTTAGGGTGTTTAGGGTCTAGGGTTTAGGGTCTAGTGTTTAGGGTCTATGGTTTAGGGTTTAATTAGTGTTTAGGGTTTAGTGTTTACGGTGTTTAGGGTCTAGGGTTTAGGGTTTAGTGTTTAGGGTCTAGGGTTTAGGTTTTAATTAGTGTTTAGGGTGTTTATAGGGTTTAGGGTTTAGTGTTTAGGGTTTATGGTTTTAGGGTTTAGGGTTTAGGGTTTAGGGTTTAGGGTTTATGGTTTAGGGTTTACGGTGTTTAGGGTCTAGGGTTTAGGGTTTAGTGTTTAGGGTGTTTAGGGTCTAGGGTTTAGTGTGTTTAGGGTGTTTAGGGTTTAGGGGATTAGGGATTAGGGTTTTAGGGTTGTTTAAGGTTTAGGGATCATCGATCGAGTGCGCACACACATTATTAGAGGCACCCGCGCCTTTACGCATCAAGTGCATGCGTATATATGTGTGTTTTTGGGCCACCAACGATATATAGATGATCGAGAGAGAGAGAGAGATCGATTGAAATCCCCAAGAATATGTTCAAATATACATTAAAATATATGCACGAATGCATTGTAGGCCATGCATGCACACTAATTATATATATATTATGAGGCAACTTAATCAAATGTGTTTTCATTCGAGAGAACTTGTCAAAGTTCAAGTTAATTAATTTATCACGATAATTATATAATTAATTAATGATTCTCAGGGATATGTTATACAACATGATCGATATAGGCCATGTATATTTTAATTGGTGTTAATCTACGGTTTGCTAGCTAGCTAGCTATATATAGAGCATGTTTTTATTAGATCGGGTTATAGCTAGCTAGTATAGTTTAGGGTTATGTGTGTTAATTAAGTAGGGTTGATTAGCTAGGGTTAGTTACATATATATGGTTTAGGGTTAATGCATGGCACATTTAATTTTATTAGAGGATCACGAGGCACCCATGACCCACTCGATCGATGCACAATTAAGTGTCGTTGGCCTATACATAGGGTTTAATTGGGGTTTAGGATTAGCTAGGGTTTAGGGTTAGGGTTAGGGTACGTTTAGGGTCTAGGGTTTAGGGTTTAGTGTTTAGGGTTTAGGGATTAGGGATTTAAGGTTTTAGGGTTGTTTAAGGTTTAGGGATCATCGATCGAGTGCGCACACACATTATTAGAGGCACCCGCGCCTTTACGCATAAATTGCATGCATATATATGTGTGTTTTTTGGGCCACCAACGATATATAGATGATCGAGAGAGAGAGATCGATTGAAATCCCCAAGAATATGTTCAAATATACATTAAAATATATGCACGAATGCATTGTAGGCCATGCATGCACACTAATTATATATATATTACGAGGCAACTTAATCAAATGTGTTTTCATTCGAGAGAACTTGTCAAAGTTCAAGTTAATTAATTTATGACGATAATTATATAATTAATTAATGAATCTCAGGGATATGTTATGCAACATGATCGATATAGGCCATGTATATTTTAATTGGTGTTAATCTACGGTTTGCTAGCTAGCTGCTATATATAGAGCATGTTTTTATTAGATCGGGTTATAGCAGCTAGCTAGTATATATAGTTTAGGGTTATGTGTTTTAATTAAGTAGGGTTGATTAGCTAGGGTTAGTTACATATATATGGTTTAGGGTTAATGCACGACACATTTAATTTTATTAGAGGATCACGAGAGGCACCCATGACCCGCTCGATCGATGCACAATTAAGTGTCGTTGGCCTATACAGAGGGTTTAATTGGGGTTTAGGATTAGCTAGGGTTTAGGGTTAGGGTTAGGGTTAGGGTTAGGGTATGTTTAGGGTCTAGGGTTTAGGGTTTAGTGTTTAGGGTGTTTAGGGTTTAGGGATTAGGGATTTTAAGGTTTTAGGGTTGTTTAAGGTTTAGGGATCATCGATCGAGTGCGCACACACATTATATTATTAGAGGCACCCGCGCCTTTACGCATAAATTGCATGCATATATATGTGTGTTTTTTGGGCCACCAACGATATATAGATGATCGAGAGAGAGAGAGAGATTGAAATCCCCAAGAATATGTTCAAATATACATTAAAATATATGCACGAATGCATTGTAGGCCATGCATGCACACTAATTATATATATATATATTATGAGGCAACTTAATCAAATGTGTTTTCATTCGAGAGAACTTGTCAAAGTTCAAGTTAATTAATTTATCACGATAATTATATAATTAATTAATGAATCTCGGGATATGTTATACAACATGATCGATATAGGCCATGTATATTTTAATTGGTGTTAATCTACGGTTTGCTAGCTAGCTGCTATATATAGAGCATGTTTTTATTAGATCGGGTTATATCTAGTATAGTTTAGGGTTATGTGTTTTAATTAAGTAGGGTTGATTAGCTAGGGTTAGTTACATATATATGGTTTATGGTTAATGCATGGCACATTTAATTTTATTAGAGGATCGCGAGGCACCCATGACCCGCTCGATCGATGCACAATTAAGTGTCGTTGGCATATACATAGGGTTTAATTGGGGTTTAGGATTAGCTAGGGTTTAGGGTTAGGGTTAGGGTACGTTTAGGGTCTAGGGTTTAGGGTTTAGTGTTTAGGGTGTTTAGGGTTTAGGGATTAGGGATTTAGGGTTTTAGGGTTGTTTAAGGTTTAGGGATCATCGATCGAGTGCGCACACACATTATTAGAGGCACCCGCGCCTTTACGCATAAATTGCATGCATATATATATATGTGTGTTTTTTGGCCACCAACGATATATAGATGATCGAGAGAGAGAGATTGAAATCCCCAAGAATATGTTCAAATATACATTAAAATATATGCACGAATGCATGGTAGGCCATGCATGCACACTAATTATATATATATATATTATGAGGCAACTTAATCAAATGTGTTTTCATTCGAGAGAACTTGTCAAAATTAAAGTTAATTAATTTATCACGATAATTATATAATTAATTAATGAATCTCAGGGATATGTTATACAACATGATCGATATAGGCCATGTATATATTAATTGGTGTTAATCTACGGTTTGCTAGCTAGCTGCTATATATAGAGCATGTTTTTATTAGATCGGGTTATAGCTAGCTAGTATAGTTTAGGGTTATGTGTTTTCATTAAGTAGGGTTGATTAGCTATGGTTAGTTACATATATATGGTTTAGGGTTAATGCATGGCACATTTAATTTAATTAGAGGACCGCGAGGCACCCCTGGCCTGCTTGATGCACAATTAAGTGTCGTTGGCCTATATATAGGGTTTAATTAGGGTTTAGGGTTAGGGTTAGGGTTTAGGGTCTAGGGTTTAGTGTTTAGGGTTTAGGGATTAGGGATTAGGGTTTTAGGGTTGTATAAGGTTTAGGGATCATCGATCGAGTGCGCACACACATTATTAGAGGCACCCGCGCCTTTGCGCATAAAGTGCATGCGTATAGTTTAGGGTTATTTGTTTTAATTAAGTAGGGTTTGATCAGCTAGGGTTAGTTACATATATATGGTTTAGGGTTAATGCATGGCACATTACATATAGTTTAAATCTCAAGAATGTTTATACATGATAGGCCATATGTGCAAAGGAATTTTTTTCCTCATGAACTTGTCAAAATTCAAGTTTATCAGTGCCAATGGAAACTAGTCCAAAAAATTACATAGAGGACCAAAAGTACTAGACAATAACTAATAGAACCTGCAACTTTACAA
This sequence comes from Lolium multiflorum, assembly GCA_030979885.1. Taxonomy (NCBI): domain Eukaryota; kingdom Viridiplantae; phylum Streptophyta; class Magnoliopsida; order Poales; family Poaceae; genus Lolium; species Lolium multiflorum. The sequence continues at coordinate 322,373,601 of CM061749.1, forward strand.
AAAGGACCCCAAAACATATAGAAGAAAATCAATCGAGTCCTTCTGGACCGCACATCAGATCTCTGCTCCGCATCCTTTCCAGCAACTCCGTCGCCGGGGACGCACCACTTGGGACGGTGTCGCCGGTAGTCGCCAGGACGAAGGAGAAGAAGGGCCTCAGCAACGGCATATTGGCTCTGAGAAGGGTCGCTGAAAGTCCAAGATGTGCACGGGCAAGACGGATGACGCCGTCGTATGCCCCGAGCTTGTGAACTTTAGCAGCTTGACTTCCCCATTGGCCAGATCTGAAGCACTGACCAAAGCAAGCCTCACCGTTAGCGCCATCACATTGATGGCACCAGATCGGGGTTTGGCCGGCAAGATCCGCCAGATTCACCATAGGCCAGATCTGAAGCCGATGACGAGATCCCCGACTCCATTGCGCCATTCTGCTCATGGGAAACACTGGATCTAAGCTTACAACAACACTAACTCCCTCGGATCCAAATTAGCTGACTCAACTTTGCTTATCTAAATATGGATGTATCCACACATGTTTTTACTCTAGATACATACACGTCTAAGGAAAGTTGAATCAATTAATTTAGTTCGGAGGGTGTACAATATACAGAGAGAAGTCGGCCTCGTCTCCGGCCGGCGAGGCCGCCGGAGAGAAGGGGGAGAGGAGCCGGGGGAGTGGGAGAGACTCGAGAGAGAAAGAGAAGAGGAAGAAATGAGAGCTCCCTGGGGAAGAACATTATTTTTGTCGTTCTGCTCGTAGCTTGAAACTGAAAATTTCGGCCACGCGCCAAATCATCCCGCCGCATCCATTCGAAAATCCCGTGACCAGTTTTACCCTTTTAACCCTGGTCCGGAAGCTACAACCCACCGACCATGGAGGGCTCATTCGGTAACAATGAAATATCTTGCCTAGATCCCGAACCCTCCCCACAGGCCCACACCCACCCACCAACCATTCGCCCCATTAGCTCAAAAATACTCTCACAAGCCAAAGCTCTGACTCTCTACAGTACTAGATCTGCTTCGCCGCCGGCATACTCCTCCACAGCGTAGCCTTGATCGTGTTGGCTGTCCACCCACCTGATCCGCTCCCCCGCCGCCCTCGTCACCGACGGATCTGCTTCACCGCCGACCTCGCCACCGACGGATCTGCTTCACCGCCGACCTCGCCACCGACGGATCTGCTTCACCGCCGACCTCGCCACCGACTACCTCGCCGCAGCGGCTGTATCAACTTCACCGAATACCTTGCCAGCCAACCAGATCTGCTTCACTAACGCCCGCTTCTACTGAAACAGGGTCGATTCATCGTCTCCCGCGTTCGCCGCCGCTGGAATGCAAGTTGCCGCCCCCGTCCACCCCGCCGCAGCTTGGTTAGTACGCTGGCCCGTTAGATCGCGGTGTTTCTTTAGCCATGTTTTGTGTAGTTATTTGCAGATCTCATATGCCGTTAACTTTCTTGATGTGTTGCTTCGCATGAAGTTTGTTTAAATGTTGTACAGTACAAAAGCATTATCCGGTCGCTACCATCCTGTTCATTCTACTGACACCTGTGTGCATCCACATATTTATAGCCTTGTACCCATTCATTTGCTGCCAACTGTTTTTGTACTGCATGCTATTGTCGCACTGCTTTTATAGTCGTGCTATGGGCATTTCCAATCTGCTTGTTCTTATACCACGTCATTAGCTCACCGCTAGCTGTTTTCTCGTGTCTGCTATTCTCACACTGCTTTTATAATCATGCTATGTGCATTTCCAATCTGCTTGCTCTTATACCTCGTCTTTAGCTTATATAGTTATTGCTGCGTGCATGTCTGGTCTTTGTATTATCGTAGACTGACTTGTCAATGTTATTTTTCCTTGGGATTGATCATGCGAACCACTTATTAGAACATCCAACATTAACAGCGGGGACGCTAGGTAAGGTTGGAATCTGAGTTCGTGGTTGGTAATTTTGGCAGTTTACTTCCGTTATTATCTATAACCTATATGCATTGTTCCTTATGCAAGAGATTAACACTTGGAACCCTGCCATAGCAATGCCATTCATGCTTTACTATGTTTCTGCCTATTTGATATGCTTGTCTTGGAGAAACTTCGAGGGTGATTTGAACCTGACATTTGGTCATTCTTAATGCCAGTTTACTTTATGTGTAAAACCTTGGCATTACCCTACTCTAAATCTGAATGTCTGAAATTCGTATCTCATGCAAAGCAACATCTAGTTGGTTTTAATCTGATATCTGGTAACTATTGGCTTATTCATTTGGCAGCTCAAGTTTTTTGTTATTTGAAACCAGCTGACTTGGTCTTAAATGTGATATCTAAACACAGATTAAGGACAATGGAGCAGGAGGATTAGCATTTCACTTGATGGCTGAACCTAAAATGATAGGCATGTTGACCACGACTAGTGCACGCAAGAGAAGGACTTGCAGTGAGCCAGTATGTGCTTAGTACATGCATCTTATCTTATCTTGTGCTTATTTCTGCTACATGCTGTTATCTGATCTCTACATTGCGTAATACATGTTTGAATAGTTAATTGTTGTAACTATGTTTACAATGTTACCAGAATGCAGTTTTAATGAAGCAGTCATCATTAGAAGATAGTCGCCAAAAAAGGATCTGTAGCGACCCTGTGCAACATTATGATGTAAGTTTGTGCTTAGTACAAGTTCCATACATGTCTTATTTATGCAACTTGTTATTATCTTATATCTACATTGCATAATAAATGTTTGCATAGTTCATCGTTTAACTCTTTTTGCATTATTATCAGAATGCAGTTGTGATGAAGCAATCTTCATTAACTGTGAGGCCCACAAAAAGTTCTGATCTTTCTTCTGATGCATCTTCTCATAGCCGTCAACCTAGACCATTTCTTTCATCAGACAGTAAATATCTCAAGGCTGTACTTTATAAAAGACATGGTATTGCTGCTTTAAGATCTGTAGTTGATATGTTGACAAAGAGTACACAAGATTCAATCAAGGCGATTGCCAAATGTCAACCTGTTATTGATGATGCTAATAGAAGTCCTCAATGATTCTATGTAATTTTTTTATTTGGGCACATTAATTGCCTTGTAATTTTCCTATTTGTTTTATTTGTGTATGTAATTGTGTGTATCATTGAAATCAGATTTTAGGCTCATGAAATTTAATGCAAGTTGACTAGTCAAACAAGTAGGGCCCTACAACAGATTGGGCCGGCCCACTTACAGTAGTGTGACCCACTTTCATTTTGGGCCGCCCACTTTTAGTAGGCCGGCCCGGTTACACGATAGTGGGCTCCACATGCTTATTGGGCCGGCCCACTTGCTCTATGGTGGTCCCACATGGTAAATGGGCCGGCCCTTTAATAGGAAGGTGGGACCCACCTGTGTTTTGACCCGCCCACTATCTTGTTGGGCCGCCCACTTTCTAGATGGTGGACCCCACATACCAAATGGGCCGGCCCACTTTCTATATGGTGGACCCCACACACCAAATGGGCCGGCCCTTTAATAGGATGGTGGGACCCACTGTGTTTTGGCCCGCCCACTATCTCGTTGGGCCCACTTTCTACATGGTGGACCACATACCAAATGGGCCGGCCCATTAACAGAATGTGGGACCCACATGTGTTTTTGGCGCCCACTATCTTGGCGCCCCACTTGCTATATTGTGGACCCCACATACTAAATGGGCCGCCCTTTAACAGGAAGATGGGTCCCACTGTGTTTTGGCCCTACCACTATCTTGTTGGGCCGGCCCACTTGATATATGGTGGACCACACACTAAATGGGCCGGCCCTTTAACAGAAAGTGGGACCCACCCGTGTTTTTGGCCCGGCCCACTAGCTTGTTGGGCCGCCCATACGGTGGACCCCACACACTAAATGGGCCGGTTTTAACAGGCAAGTGGGACCCACCTGTGTTTTTGGCCCGACCCACTTGCTTCTTGGGCCGGCCCATTGCAGTAAGGTGGACCCCACATGTTAAATGGGCCGCCCATTTAACTTTTGACCATCAACATTAGAGGTTAGGCCGCCCACGTAACTAATGGACCTGCCCAGCTATATAGTTGACCGGTCAAACTATGTCATCGGCCCGGCCCGCTTAAGACGTGGCAGGCCTCGTGTGGGCCTACCATCTACCACGGGGTTCAGCCGGTTAACGCCGTTAACGGGTTAACGGCGTTCGCCACGTGTCGCATGACGTCGCAGTCAACGGGCTCCCGAAAACACTTCCGCAACGGTCCGATTTTCCGTGGCGGAAGGGCGCCCAAGCGCGACGGACCGAAAAAATCGTCGTTGGACTTTGCCTGACGCAGTTTCCACAACGGAACCCATATCGTCGGGTTAGGCCCATAGGCGACGAAAAATACCCTTTGCGGACGATTTTGAGACGTTGTCTATCAGAACTTTTCTTGTAGTGTTCGTGGAAAAATAGGAACCTGGGCGTTGATTTCGTCCAATTTCGAGAATATTTCGTTACTAGGATTTCGAAACCAAAACAGCAGAAAAACAAACGGCACTTCGGCATCTTGTTAATAGGTTAGTTCCAGAAAATGCGTAAATACGACATATAATGTGTATAAAACATGTAGATATCATCAATAATGTAGCATGGAACATAAGAAATTATCGATACGTTGGAGACGTATCAGCGTGCCACCTGACCTAGACCCGATCAGGAAGATGTTAGAGTGCTTCGATTGTTCCTGCATGGTAGACACGTAAACATTAAATACGAGCCCTATCGGCTCTCAGGTTTCCCTGTGGATCGGCTCAAGGAGACGATCGCCCCATGTTTCATGTTGGATTTGCAATGGTATGGGGATCCTGCTTGATCAGGACAAAGCTAAAACGATCCACGACAGTTTAGGGTTTTCACCGCATAACCGGAACGTCCTACGTGTGATCGGGCCTAGCACTACGGAAGATGATGCAAACCACCCCTACGAGAGGCCTAAAAATCAACATACGTCGATTCCTGGAACATCCCTCGCAGGGACGGTGAACAACATCTAACGCACTACCGGATCCTCCGACCCCAGCGTAAGGCCTAACTATGCAGATATTAAACTAATCCTTGCGGAGCAAGGAGCACCTATAACGGATCGGATCTACTAAGTAACGAACAAGCAAGATGCTGCCCTTACGTCTGGATAGACGTAAGGGCAGCTAGGTGTCGAGGGACGGCATCGCCACGCAGATATGCACGTGAAAGCATCAATGCAAGCCCCTAAACACCTAAGGATAAATAGTACTGCTCGCCATCAACAAGGCTTCAGACGAGCAGCACAAGGTTGACGAATAAACGTATCTGCCTAGATCGCTAGATGCGATCTAGGCAGCATGGTGCTTACCCGGGAGAAACCCTCGAAGGAAGGGGTGGCGATGCGCCTGATTTGTGTTGGTTGAACGATGATTGTCCTCCTTTTCCGATAACCCTAGATACATATTTATAGTCCAAGGGACTTTCTAATCGAGGCGTGCACCTAACCGTGCACGGGCCAGACTCTACCTTTTAATCTAAATTACAATGCGATCTACTATATTACAGATACACGGGCAACTTAGCCCAAACTCTTAGCGCAAGGCCGCTTCGAAGATGCTCCACGTGTACGTCCTTCAAGCCCATCTTCACTTACGGCCCAACTCCTGATTTGGCCAAAATCGGGTGGTAACACATGCCCCCTGGTTTTGATAATGATAATTGCAAAACCATCTGCCTCCTTCGAAGGGTCATGTCGTGGCAGAACCGTCGCAGTATTCTTCATGATGACGTCTTGCCTTCTCAACTTCTCTGCACGACTTGACGGTTCCGGCCCCACGTCCTTGGGAACTGCTTAGGCATTAAATCATTATATCCCCTTTTTATTTGGCCGCATCGAACAGTTCTCCTCTTCATCCTTCTGCATCAGCACTTCCAAAAACCCTCCTCCGCCGCCATGTCTTCTTCCTCTTCTTCCTCCTCCACTTCATCGGGCCTTTCCTACGTGTCCTCCCCATCCGGGAGTCGACACCAGAGTGGGGTACGCAGGCGGCGTACGATATCCTTGCCCCAACGAATGGGACAAAGAGGACCATGACTCCTCCGTCTGGTCCGAGGATGACATGTCCTCAACTGACGGGGAGAGTGACCTCCGCTTCCTCGCCAATGAGGAAGCGGTGGAGGCAAGCGACGACGACCGCTTTTCCTGGGACGGGTTCCCCTCTTCCGAGGAGGTGAACGAGGAGGAGGAGGACGACGGCCTCCGACGAGCCGCCGGCCAAACGCCATTGCCCCTGGCCGGGCACCTCAGCCGATTGCGAGGACGACGATGCTGACGAGGAGGATGAGGACAACGAAGGCCCTGCCGGCAGCCGCTACAGCAGCGACGACGAGCCGGTCGGGAACAGCGCCGACGACGGTGATGGTGACGACGACGACGATGAGGGCAGCCATGGCCCCTAGATAGGAGCTTAGCTTAGGACCAGCAGTAGTAGATAGGGCCATGCACCCCCAACTCTTCCTTTTGAGAGCAATCAGCTCTTTATGTAAGAAATCTTATTTATCAATGAAGAATTTCCCCAACTTGATTTTGCCGATTTCTTGACCGAGTGATTTAGCCGATTCTCCCTTATATGGATTTTGCCGATTGTTAGCCTGATCAACGCTCGACGAACCGATGGCAACGCATCGGTCTCTTATGATACATTTCGAGATAGATTAGTTTGGATCCTCAAATTTCAGCCGAACGGGACCAGTCCTCCAAGCCTTAATGTTAGCCCTATTCGGCAAAACTCCAGAATTGATGCCTTCAGGGGAACTATAGGACCATTGCTGAAAATCTTGATCGCCTACAACTTTCGCCGCGAGGCTTTGTCTCTTTGCAGCAACAAACTGGCCCCAAGCCTGTCAATTATGATGGCTCTTTCTTCAAACTCCTCCTGTCAACCTGGTAATTTTCCTCTGCAAGAGTCCTCTACCCTTCAACATGGTTATGATGCAGAGACAGCCGATTTCAACACCGTCGGCTTTTCAGAGCGAAGAATCTTCAGGGCTAGCTGCCCCCCGAGCCTCGGTCAAGGCGAGAATGAAAGTGCACCAGCCGCATTGGGCCACTATCAGTTTCTCAACTGTGGTGCAGCATCAGCCGATTCTAACCAAATCGGCTTCTCAAAAGCAGAGAACCTTCAACGTGAACTACCCCCCGAGATTCTTCAGTCCAATGAGGCAACCTCTGATGGGAATGCAGTTCAGTTCAACTGGATGACCGTCGGTCATTCTCATGATCCTAGCCTGATCTGCACGTTCATGTTGTTCTTGTTGTTGGCCAGGGCTGCAATCCTCCAACTTGCCGGCGACTACCAGCAGCTTAAATGAGAAAAAGGGCCGTCTCGGACGCCCAAACTGACGCTCCTGCTGGTGCTGCCAAGCTTGAAGTCTTGCAGAAGGAGTTGGAAGTCCTTGAAGAGAGGGCCTGAGTCACCAAGCAATCCCATTGAGGGGTTCCTCCAGTAGATGGCTTCCGCTTGTAACAGTTGCCCTTGAGTCGATGGCCGTGCATCGGCTTTGAATCCTTAAGTCGATGTCTACGCATCGGCTGTGCTCAAAATTTCTGTATTTTGGATTTTTTGCGGCCGATTTGTTTATGTATCGGCCCCCCTCTTTGAGCTGTTCTGCTGGGCGTTTGGCATCCACTCCAAGCTTCGTATCCTCGTGTCTCATCCATCTATGTGCCCCCCGAGCCGATTCTGTCAAGTCATTGATGGTATCGGCTCTTCAGGCATCTGTTGGATCAATGCTGAACACAGACAAAAGGAAGTTGAGGATAATTTTGGCCGATTGCGGGAATCGGCCTCCTTTTCCGTTGCAATGCTTTGGCGATGGTTTGCAACTTCTTGGATTTCTAATGTAGCTACGTGGCATGTTGGAGATAAGATCCTTTGCTTTCCTTTTTTTTTTGATGGCCGATCTCAGGGATCGGCCTTGCCACGTACGTCCAATGTCTTGGACCTGCTACTCCGTCCGAGTCACGGATACCATGTTTGTATCGGCCGATGCCTCCGCATCGGCATCAGCCGATGCCTGTGCATCGGCTTTCGCCTGTTTTGGGCGCCATACTTTCTTTGGCGGGCGCGCCTTCGTCTCCGATGTTTGCTGAATCCTCGCGGCCAGATCGGGCCGCGCTCTTCTCAACGTGCAGTGCACCGTGCCTCGGCTTCTTCCGGGTTTCGCAGCCGCTGCACTCTACGCTTCCGAGAATGGCTGAGTCCATCGGGCACCACCTTGGTCGGTGATACCTATCTTCTTCTCCATCCGACTCCTCGAAGTCTTCTTCTTGAGATGACTCAGCTCGCTGTGTGGTGGGGGAGGTCCTAGACGCTCGAATACTGAAACTTTGTTTGTCCTTCTCCTTCGCTGTTTGCACTCTGGGAAGTTCTCGATTGTTGGCAATCGGCTCATTCCTGAGTCCCAGCAATGTTTGAAGAAGGGACAGTTCCAGTGCTTATCCACGTTGTCTCGCTCCCTTGACCTCCTTCCAACGTGGCGTTCATACCCGTCGTTGTTCCTGTCATGCTGACGATACCTCCTGTTTTCCGCATCAGACCGACGATATTTTTATCGTCTTCGTCGTAGCGTCGACGTCGGTCATACTGCTGTTCATATTTGTTGAGGAGATGCACGGAGAGTGGGCGCTGATACCGTATGCTTCTCACCTCCTCCTCGGTTAGGTACCGTCTATCATCATCTTGGGGCCGGTCGCGTGGAACGGCCTCCTCTTTATCCTTGCCACGAGAGTGGCTGCTCTCGGCTTTATCTTTGCCATGGCGGATCACAAACCCTGCCATATTGACATCCAAAGAGAACCCAGGTTCCCTTATGGAGTGGCTCAGGTCTACCATATTGACGTCCGGAAACGGACGCATGTCTACCTTCATGGCAAACTGTCCGAAAGTTAATCGGCCTGATTCTATCGCCATCTGAATTTGTGCGCGCAACACTTTGCAGTCGTTGGTGGCGTGCGTGAACGTATGATGCCATTTGCAGTATGGCCTTTTGTTCATCTCCTGTGCCGTAGGGATCTTGTGGCCTTCGGGGAGCTTCAACTGCTTCTCTTTTAGTAGCAGATCGAAGATCTGTTCAGTTTTGCTCACATCGAAGTCCAACCCTCTTGGAGGCCCTGGCGGGTTCACCCATTTGCAGACACAGTGCGCGTCCGAGTCCACTCGGCTACCAACTTCCCGATCTTCCGCATCTTCATCCTCATCGCATTGACCAGGGTTATCGCGCGCTTGAACTTGTCCCGGTACGCTCCGGATGGCGCTGCTCATATAAGGTCAGCCTACTGACCAGGTGCAACGAGTTGTACTCCACTTGGAACGTCGTATCTTTGAATGACGCGCAAGGCCTGCCACGGCCAGCTCGATTGCTTCTTTCTTTAAATGAACCGAATAGCACGGTTCTTGAAAGTTCGAAACGCTGAATGTACTCAGCCACTGTCTCTCCTCTCTGCCGAACTTGTGCTAGTTCGGCAATACCAGCTTCAGTAGCTTGAATGATATTGGGTGTGAAATTGTTCCTCCAACGCTTCCATGATCGTACCGAGTTCGCTGCAGCGAGGTGTACCATCCAAAAGCCGGACCGGTGAGGGATTGCAGAAGCACCTCACCCGTAGCTGATCCGATGCCGGAAGCCATGCCACTGGGCCAAGTATCGGCTCACGTGTTCGATGGAGCTAGACCCTTCTGACCCACTGAATTTGTTGAAGTCCGGAAGCCGGTACTTAGGTGGTAGTGGGATCAGGTCGAACTCATTGGGGTACGGCTTGGAATAGCCGATTATATTCTTCTTCGGCAAGATGCCGAACCGATCTCTGGACGCGCTGATCTGATCTGCGGTGGAGGTAGTGGCAGCTGAGCTTTCCCGGACTGGTGCAGTGGTACTTGGCTAGCCACGCTGTTTCTCGGCTTCGCTCCCAAACTCCCCGCCGCTGCAGCCGTTCCTCTGCCGGAACAATGGCTCCCGCTCCGCAATCCCTCCGCTGGAGCTGGATCGCCCGTGTCCAGTTGTTGCAATCCGGCACAAACGTGCACACGTACCGTGTGGGATCTCCTTGGGCTCATATAAGAACTGGTAGTCGCCCGGATCACCTCCAACCTTGTAGACAACGTATGCCGGTGAACCTTGTTGCTGTGGAGCTGCCATAGCGTACGGCAATGGTGGCCTGGTGTGGAGTTGCACCTCTCCTTGGTGAGTCCCTAGAGCAGGTCCTGAAGGGGAGTACCGACGTTCCATGATCTCTTGGACCATCCGAACGCAACGCGCTCCAAAGAATTCACCAGGCTCTCGGAATGCGATGCGTGAATGGGCCACCACGTAGTTGATTTCCTGTCGCAGGGCTCTGGTACGTTCATCGAAGGGAGAGACAGATCTACCCCGTCAAGGACGCCTTGTGGCGTGAATCCTTTGAACCTGATACCATGCGAACGGGTCTTCTCAAAGGAGCCGATGAGTTCGGCTTCAACGATGGCCTTCAGCTCATCGTACTTCTTCTTATGATCAGGAGGAAGATCCTCGTATGTGATCCGTTCCTCCGCCATCTCGGATGCCTATGTTGACGTGGATGTTGCAGAAGGTTGTCCCACCGGGCGTGCCAGAATGTGTTACCCTCCAAAACCCACCGACGGGCAATGGCTGAGCAACACGAAGAGCCGGGAAGCTCCCAGGGCCGCTTAGTGGACCCTGGCACCTCGCGTCGTCCCGCAAATCTTCTAGCCACGTCCTGGCGGTTGCTAGGGCGTGCCACCCGACCTAGACCCGATCAGGAAGGTGTTAGAGTGCTTCGATTGTTCCTGCATGGTAGACACGTAAACATTAAATACGAGCCCTATCGGCTCTCAGGTTTCCCCGTGGATCGGCTCAAGGAGCCGATCGCCCCATGTTTCATGTTGGATTTGCAATGGTATGGGGATCCTGCTTGATCAGGACAAAGCTAAAACGATCCACGACAGTTTAGGGTTTTCACCGCATAACCGGAACGTCCTACGTGTGATCGGGCCTAGCAGCTACGGAAGATGATGCAAACCACCCCTACGAGAGGCCTAAAAATCAACATACGTCGATTCCCGGAACATCCCTCGCAGGGACGGTGAACAACATCTAACGCACTACCGGATCCTCCGACCCCAGCATAAGGCCTAACTATGCAGATATTAAACTAATCCCTGCGGAGCAAGGAGCACCTATAACGGATCGGATCTACTAAGTAACGAACAAGCAAGATGCTGCCCTTACGTCGGATAGACGTAAGGGCAGCTAGGTGTCGAGGGACGGCATCGCCACGCAGATATGCACGTGAAAGCATCAATGCAAGCCCCTAAACACCTAAGGATAAATAATACCGCTCGCCATCAACAAGGCTTCAGCACGAGCAGCATAAGGTTGACGAACGTATCTGCCTAGATCGCTAGATGCGATCTAGGCAGCATGGTGCTTACCCGGAGAAACCCTCGAAGGAAGGGGTGGCGATGCGCCTGATTTGTGTTGGTTGAACGATGATTGTCCTCCTTTTCCGATAACCCTAGATACATATTTATAGTCCAAGGGACTTTCTAATCGAGGCGTGCACCTAACCGTGCACGGGCCAGACTCTACCTTTTTAATCTAAATTACAATGCGATCTACTATATTACAGATACACGGGCAGCTTAGCCCAAACTCTTAGCGCAAGGCCGCTTCGAAGATGCTCCACGTGTACGTCCTTCAAGCTCATCTTCACTTACGGCCCAACTCCTGATTTGGCCAAAATCGGGTGGTAACACCTATTAACAAGATGCCACAGTGCCAGTTCCCTGTTTTCTGTTGTTTTGTATTTCAGAAAAGTTGTACAGGAAATATTCTCGGAATTGGACGAAACAAAAGCCGAAGTCAATATTTTTCCGTAACTAAGACAGAGTCCAGAGGGGAGTCGGAGGGGGGCGGCCACGCCATCCCTAGGCGCGGCCTAGCCCTGGCACACGCCTAGGGGTGGTGTGGGCCACCCTGACCTCTACCGACATCGCCCCTCCGCCTATTTATTCACGATCTCGGGAAAACCCTGAATACCCGAGCCTCCATCCACGGAAAGTTCCGTCGCGGCCGCCATTGCAGAACCCATCTCGGGAGGGTTCTGAAGCTCTTCCCGGCACCCTATCGGAGGGGGAAATCATCGCCGGAGGCATCTACATCTCCATGCCCGCCTCCGAAGTTATGCATGAGTAGTTCATCCCTGGACTGTGGGTCCATAGCTGATGAGGACATCCCTACTACACTACTACCTCTGTCATTGCATGATGAAGACAATGCTGCTGTGAAACTCAAGTCCAATGAAGTTAGGATTGGACCTATGACAAGAGCTCGTGCGAAGCTGCTCAAACAACAGGTGAACTTGTTCTTAAGTGATACTTTGATCGATGAGAACTTTATACTGCCTAAGTCATTTTACTTATGTATGATCAGGTACGAAGAGGGAGCAAGCGTCGCACGAGGAAGAGATGAGCAGCTGGACAAGAAGCTGAACATGGAGCTGGACATGGAGCTGGACATGAAGATATCCCATGGACGCGCGAGGGAGGAGAGGGAGGCATGCGCGAAGGAGGAAGAAGTCCAGGCCGGTGCCAGGCCCGGTCAGGCCGGCCGCCACGCCCGATCGGAGGCCCAGTCCGACCGGACCACACGCCGGACGAGCCCGGCGCCGACCCGGCTCCATATCTGGTGCCATCCGGGCGGGTGTACTAAGCCACCCAACCCGCACCCGGTCACCTCCCGGTCCCAGGCCCGATTGAAACCGGACCGGCCGGTCCCAGGCCCGTTCGACCGCCCCCCAGACCGGCCGAGTCCGAGTCTGTCTCGACCAGATCCAGTCTGGGTCTTCCTGAACCCATATATAAGTGCCCACGACGCCCCCAAATTAGTTTTAGACCACATTTAAGATAAACCCTAGTTCATAGTTGATTGCTTTGCAACTCTATTTAATCTCTACACCATATTGCATTGATTTGGTGTATACCCCTGAAAGTCTTGTGTGATATGTTGTTCCATTGGGAATTAGACGGTTGCAACTTACCGCTTCGTGGTCGGCGGCTACGTGCGCAAGTGTGTGGAGTTGCAAATATCTTGCAGGTTGAGAGCTGTTGCATTGGCGACAGGGATTGATCGAGGGATTCGTTGCGTCATACAAGTTATCCTCCACTTCATCATCGTGTTATCTCCGTTGTGTTCATCGTGTGTTCATCACCACCAACGACGCTTACTGAGAAGATCGGGCAACCCCTTATCAATAGCAGTAGCTAGATGGTTGTCTTCTCCAATTTGTGCCTCATGTATAGATCTTGTGAGCAGCCATACATGATCAAGATCATCCTTATGTAATGCTACATGTTGTGTTTGCTGGGATCCGATGAATATTGAATACTATGTTGAGCTCGATTATATATTCATGTCATATGTTATTTGTGATCTAAAAGATGGGCGAAAGCGCAGTGAAATATCAAAATCCTATTGCTACACAAGGATACCTATGTGAAACAAAGGAGTAAAAACACTCAAAAAATGCACTCATCAACAATTGCTTGGAGGTCCCGGGAAGAAGGCCATTCTGAAGACCCCCGAAAAGCAGTGAAATACCAAAATCCTATTGCTACACAAGGATGCCTACGTGAAATAAAGGAGTAAAAACACTAAAAAAATGCACTCATCAGCTACTTCTTGGAGGCGCCGGGAAGAAGGCCATTTTGAAGACCCCCCCGCCCCTCCCGACTTTTGCTCGGCCGGGTGGGCTGCTGGCTGGGCTGCCTTGGGCTACGCGCAAAGAGAAGAGGGAGGAAGAGAAATAGGCTTCCAGCCCAAGCAGAGAAGGGTTTTTCTCCTTTTCTTTTTCTAGCTTTCAAATTTGAAATTCTGTTTTGAGAATAGTTTAAAGATTAGTTTTTTTTTGAGAAATATAAAACATTCACGTCCCTCTTAACAACAGAAATACCATGTGAATTTAGTTTGAAAAACTTGAGAGATTTTGAAGGCATTTCAATTAGAGGAGGATTTGCATATTAGTTATTTTTTCACTTTGATGCATTTTTTCTCAAGTTCAAATTAAATGCATGCAATGCTCATGAACACACGTTTATTTATTAAACAAGGTTGGGATGTTACAATAATGCAGTTCATGTGCTTGCTAGGGAGGCGGTGGTGAATCCCCAAGGTGTTTGGATGGATGAGCCCCCTGATTTTCTTGTCGATGTAATTGCAAATGATGTATATGTTGTCCCTTCGGGGACATCGGATAAAAAATGATGTATATGTTTTTCCTAAATTAATATAATCCACAATAGTGGCTTTCCCTAAAAAAACGAGGGACATGAGTGGGATTTTACTTATATTTATAATATTGGCAACAGAAATAATTTGGAGTTGTGAAAAATACATTGGCAAAATAAAAAATAATACCCAAAAAATAAACTACTGCCGGTTTTATAACAACACTCAAAACAAATCCTTATTCCTAGACAAACATACCACACGCATGCTTAATTCTTCAATGATATCTTCACTTGGAGGGTTAGAGCCTCTCCAGCCGCGTTCCCCAAAGCGGTCCCAAAGAGATTTGGGGGGCACCGGACAAAATTTCTTCCCAGCCGCGTGCCCTAAAGGTCCTTTTCGTCCGGCGTGGCCCAATACAGTGTCCTGCGTCCGAGCCCGTCACCGCTCCACAGGGAACGCTTCGGGCACGCCGAACACAACGAAATGCGAGGCAAGGAGTGGCAGGACCGACACGTCAGCGACTCACAGACGAAGCGTCACAACTTTGCCTTAATGTCGACGGAGGGGCAGGCGAAAAGTTTCGTCGGCGCTGCGCAGCCTTCACGCGTCGCTGGCGTTCGCACGCCACCGCGCGTTCCCACGCTTTCTTCCTGCCGCTTCTAGCCTCTTCCCGCGCTATCTTCCCGCCTCTTCTGGCGACGCCGACGTCTATAAAAGGCCTCCCCCGCTCAATGGTAGCCACCACAGCCGCCGACTCCCCATTCTCCGATGCAACCAAACCCTCGTTGACAAAGGATTAAGTTGTCAATGCCTACAGATTGTAGACTAGGGTTTTGTTGGAAGTAGAGGGCAAGTAGATCTCGAAGGTTTCAGCCGAAAAGTACTCGCTGATTATGAAAACTAGGGTTCTGTTGACAATAGATTCGATGCTTTCTTCGTCCCTCGACTCCCCCTTATATAGAGGGTGGAACCGAGGGTTTCGTAATACACAAGTTACAGAGTTCGGGAGGGTTTCGTACCCAACCCGTAAGATTACAAGTCTCTATATTTCCTAATACAATCTATCTTTCCTTAACACTAAATAGGCTTCCGAATCTTCTTATTCTTCGAGTCTTGGGCCTTCAGTAAACCCCGGGTACCATCTTTGGCATGCCCATTGGGGATGCCTATGTCAGTAGCCCCCGAGATTTTTCTTGAATCGAAGAATCAGGGAAAATCTCCAACTTTACTCATTACATAACCTTTCGATATGCAAATACTATTTTGTACAGGGATAACGGTAGTTGGGGCTAGTTCATCTGACGGATCAGGTACTAGTTAACTGCTCTAGTGGCAATCCGCAAAAACCTACTTCAATATCACGTCCCTGGACATGATCTCGGGATACTGGTGTAAACTTCGATAGGTGCCGCTTAAGGTCTTACCATTCTGTCGAGTCCCATTCATATTTTATCGGGTACCTAACGCGTCTGTTAGGATTTTTCTTCGTATCTGTTGATACGGAAAAAAGTAGCATTCCGCCGTCAGAGACGGTGCCACGCCGCTCAGAACGGATTTGGGGTCTTACCTTCGCAAAGTTTTGCGGCATTCAGAGATTTATTCGCGACTTCTAGCGCTCTGAGGATATATTGTCGAGTGCTTTTCGGCTGTTGGAATAGCACATTTTATCGAGTCATATTTGATGACTTATTTTGTCTTCTCGATGGGAGTATATGTAGAGTTATCGTATAACTCGAAATATACTCACTTCTTTCTTTCTTTTGATCGAAATTCATCGGGCACGCGAACGGGAGTAGCCCCCGAGGCTACAGCCAAGAACTTGTGCTTGGGTGTAGGCTCCACATATTAATATCCTCTGCCACTATATTGTTGATCCTTCTCGAGATTTTTATATCTATCGGGTGCGCGACCAGCGCTCCGATGGAGTAGCCCCCGAGGCTATGAACAAATGCTTGCATTTGGTCATAGGCTCTCGCCAATTCTATCTTGTCATATTCGAAGTTTTCTATTTTTCCAAAGTAGCCCCCGAGCATTTGGGAAAAAACTTGTATTTGATCAAAGGCTCCCGAAATAATCAATAATCTTTTGCTGTCGAAATTCTTGTCAAGCGTCTTTGTCGAAATTTTCTCTTGTCAAGATGACATCATTGCTTACGACAGCCATGATTACTGTATCGGTAACCTGCGAGAACCGCTTCTCTCTCTGCCTTGTGGGTCCAATTTTCCTATCCAGTTGACACGTCGTGCAAGTGGGGGACACACGTCCTCCGCTTTTTCTGGCACTTATATTGTATCGCCTGTCTGTTCACTTCCTAGTAAAAATCCATTTTTACCCCTTGTCCACGTGTTTTCCATCTGCATCATAACTTTTCCATCCAACGGTTGCGTCGATTCGCCACACCACTATATAAGGCCATCGTCTTCCTCCTTCAGCACTTTCGCTCGCGCCGCATCTCTGCTTCTCCTCCCTTGCTCCCATTACTTCAAGCGCTCAACCACTCTCTCTCCCTTCTCCGCTAAGTCCATTGATGCCGCCTCGCGCCCGTTTGACTAGACATAGCACACCGGAGTCGAAGATGACGACAACAGATCTGGGAAGCGTCGAGTGGGAGAGATCCAATATCTCTGGCCAAGACATCAATATGCTGAAGAAGATGGGATTCAACAAGAAGGAGAACTCGCTCCAGTTCCCCAAGGAGGAGAGCTACCCGAAACCTCCAATCGACTATCGGGTTAGTTTCGTTGACCACCTCATCCGGGGACTTTCTCCCCCAATCCACGAATTTCTCCGTGGTCTCCTTTTCTATGGGCTTCAGTTGCATCATCTGACGCCCAATTCCATCCTCCATATCTCGATTTTTATCACACTGTGTGAGTGCTTTCTCGGGGTCCAACCCAATTGGGCTCTGTGGAAACGCATCTTTTGTATCCGCCGTAATGGTTCTCACAACGTCGCCTACAACATTGGCGGCGTTGTTATCTGTGTTTGTTCTGATGTCGATTATTTCGACGTCAAATTTCCCGACTCCGTCCAAGGTTGGCGGAAGAAATGGCTGTACATCCATGAGGAAAGCTCCAATCCAGTGGAAGAAAACATCGCCCCTTTTGACGGAGAAGCTAAAATCCTTCGCCGCCGTTCCTGGGATGTTGAAGCTACCGAGGCTGAGAAATTGGCGACAGAGGCGCTGATGACTCGCATTCACGAGCTACAGAACACCCGCGGCAAAGAACTTTCGGGTATTGAGATTACCGCCTATTTCCTTAGGACTAGAGTGCAGCCTCTCCAGGCTCGCAAAAACCCCTTCTGGAAGTACGCTGGTGAAAAAGATGTCGATAGGCTCTCAAAAGATCTTCCTTTGAAGGATTTTGAAAAGCTTATCCGCAAAATCTCATCGCTCAACAAGAAGGATTCAATTCCAACTTCTTGCCGTGTTGCGCCATATAGTAGCGCCAAACCCCTTCCCGAGGTAATTTCCTTTTAATAGTTGTATTACCTCCTCAAGTTTTATTATTTTGTCGACTACTATTTTGTTAACGCCTTTTTGTCGACACTCTTTCTTTTTCTCGGTTTTCCCGCCCTTGTTTGAAACCCGCAGAAGCGCTGAAGGATTCCCGTTTAGTTGACCGTTCTGTCACGTGTGGGGCCGCGTCTTGTGGGGCCGCGTCGTGTGGGCCCGCATCGCGTGGGGCTGGTAGAAAGGGACCGCGTGGGACGACGAAAGCGTTTGGTTGCACGTGAGCAGGAGCTGGGTTCTGTCTCTCTCGGCCCCAAATTGGCATTATTAAGTGCACCTTTTCCCCCTCTTTCTCTGTCCTTTTCACCAAATTAGTATAAAATCTAGAGAAGCTTGCATTTCTGACTTTCTTCAATTATTTGTGCCTTTTGGCCCTCGTTGTTTGCCCAATATGGCAGAAAATCTAGTACTCCCTCTGGTCCATATGTATGTAGTTAAATCTAGAAGCAAATCTCCAGGATAATGTACGATAAATTCACAGTCATAGTAAATCAAGAAAACTAAGTACGGCCAACAAAATATAGTAGACTAGGGATAGATAATCCCTACATAATATGGATAGATAATAGGCTGCATACACAGCCAACATAGTAACAGGTTCTTCACAGCACCATCATACTAACATAACAACAAGGGATCCCTAGCTAACAACAAAGGGATCCCAACAACAAACTAGGAGGCAGCAGCAGCAGCAGCACACGTCCAGACTCCGCCTACCCCATCTGGCTCTGCCTCCACTTGTTGCTCTTGCTCCTTGGGAGCCTTGGGCTTGAGCGGAGGCATGCGCCCGGCGGAGATCTCCACCCGCTGCAAGCGCGGAGGTGCATGCCGAGCGCCCGTGCTTGGCGCGGAAGGAGTGGACGTTCACCGTCGTGCCGATGTTGGGGAAGGTGTTGCTGATGTTCTCAGCATGCGTGACGAGGCGTTGAAGTCCGTGGCGCCGAGTCTCCTGGTGCAGAAGGGGCACATGTACACCTCCTTGGCGAAGTAGGAGATGTACTGGCCGACCTTCAGCCTCCGCAGCACCTGGCGAGTCTTGACGTCCTCCTCCTCTTTGTCGCTACCGACGTCGCTGCCAGACATCTGATCCATATCAAACAGAAACTAGTGAATGAGTTGCAACGATGACTAACGTACATGATAACAAAGTTAAGAAAAACATAGTCAGCCTCAGTTAGAGTGGACATGATTATATATCTACAGGGAAGGTGTTAGCGAACTAAAGCTCATGCACAACAGATTTGTACACAGCAATGGTTCGCTGAACCCTCCCTGTAAAAATTTGTGCCCAACCATTCATCATAGGCAAAGAAACAGATTCTAGATCTGAACTAGATCTGAACTTGAACACATTCGAGATTATTTGCAAAATTAAACGGTTGATATCTTTTGATTAGTGCATAAAATAACTGATTGAGATCCCATGATTACTTGCATAAATTAACTGATTGAGATCCAATATTACTTGCATAAATTAACCGAACAGCCGAACCCCAAATCTTAAACGAAATCAAGAAGTGATCAAAACAAAATGGAATAAAATCGGCGCAAATATTAGCCCAATACTCATCCATCTACAGATCCATCTACACCAGCAAAAATAGGGTTCAAAAAGGAATGGGGAACAAAAAAGGAAGCCGTAGTTACCTCGTTCCATGGGTCCTCCAGGGAGGTGTCGTAGGGGTTCGGGGGCGGGACGTACGACACGGGGTCGTAGGGGTCCCATCCCGCCGGGATCTGACTGCCACCGGCGGCAGCAGCCTCCGATGCACCGGCGACGGCGGCGGCGTCCGTAGAGGGGACGGCGCCGAAGATGGAGGCGTCGCGCTTCGAGCCAACCTCGACGATGGGATTGGCATTCTCCTTGTCCATCTCTCCGGCGGAGGAAGAGGAAGAGGGAGAGGGAGAGGGTTTTTTTGCTTTGGAGAAGATGATGGGACGTGAGAGAGTTGGCGATGCGTGAGCGAGTGAGAGGACAGAGAGAGTGCGAGGAGGCGTCTATAAAGGCGAGGGGTGGTTAATGCGACCCGCGTCCTACGCGCACGGGCACGTCTGCACGTCTTGGACTTCTGCAACGCGACACGCGTCCACGATTGCACGTCTCGACTTCTCCACCGCGACCCGCGTCTACGCGTCAACAATTGCACGTGTCCTCGAGTCTAACCCTGGAAATTTAGATATACTCAGGTATACCCTCGAGTCTTATACTAGCATTTTTTGTGTGCTCAATTTTACCCTCAAGTGGCTGGTCAACAGAGAGTCAACAAATGGGATTAACTAGTTAAATGAGTCATTTAATGTGCAAAAAAATCCTAAAAAGAGTGGCACTTACTCATGGAGTCTTTACCACAAATTGCCACTTCTCAAATCATAGATAAATCAAGTTTTACCACAAATTGCCACATCTCAAATCACCTAGTAGCTATGAAGGTGCATGGTTTTCCACAATAAGCCCTTCCCAAAACAGCTTTCCCCAAATCATACTTTGTCTAAATGAGGCCACAATTCTCACACTGATGTATATTGGTATTGCAAATAGTTTGAGGTAGGCCAAGATGGGTTTCATTGTACAAAACACGCATTTTCCATTTTTTAAATCTCATATTTGAATCCCTTAGTCTATTTACTACTCAGGTGCCCTTGGTTTCTTGATAGTACTCAGTTTTGCCCTCTCTCTTCACAAATTCTCGTAGACGTGCAACATCGCCCTGATTGGTCTAGCCCATGTCACGCGGATCGTGCCCGCCGACCGTTGATCGTATGATATAGGGAACGGGCAGGATAACCCCTCTCTCTCTCTCTGTTGGCGGTTAATTAGCTTCCACCCTCTAAGTATGCTGAAGGGCGGTTTTCTGTATTATTTTTCACGCTAAAATTATAAACTCTTTTAGGCGTTATTTTTCACGCAAAAAATGATAAACCATCACCGATTTGTTGTTACCATTACTTTTCACGCAAAAAAATGATAAACCATCAGCGATTTGTTGTTGCCATTACTTTTCACGCAAAAAATGATAAACCATCAACAATTTGTTGTAGCCATTACTTTTCACGCAAAAATGATAAACCATCAACAATTTGTTGTAGCCATTACTTTTGACGCAAAAAAAGATAAACCATCACCGATTTGTTGTTGCCATTACTTTTCACGCAAAAAATGATAAACCATCAACAATTTGTTGTAGCCATTACTTTTCACGCAAAAAATGATAAACCATCAACAATTTATTGTTGCCATTACTTTTCACGCAAAAAAAATGATAAACCATCACCGATTTGTTGTTGCCATTACTTTTCACGCAAAAAAATGATAAACCATCAACAATTTGTTGTAGCCATTACTTTTCACGCAAAAATGATAAACCATCTATCTTTGTATAGAATGATAAACCTATCACGTATGATTTTTGAGGTCATTTAGAGAAGGCAGAAAAAACCTAATTTGTTACAAAAGCTGGTTTCAGTGAGACCTAACCAAGTTTGGCATACATGATGGCATACCTATAACAACAAGAAATATCTAAAAGGGAAAGTTTCAGAAATTTGAAATTTAGGGTGAAAATGATGCCATACATGATGCATGTTTTTGAGGTTTTGACCTGAAAATCAATTGGGTATTATAAAGGGAAATAAAAAGTTCGAAAATGTAAAAAACGAAACAATCTATCTATCTATGTATAGAAGATCAGCTGTATGAAATTTGAGGTTATTTAGAGAAGGTAGAAAAAGTCACCTTGTTAGAAAAGCTGGTTTCAGTGAGACGAAACGCATGCGCTTAAGCAAAGTGATTTTTTCGAACATCTTCAAATGACCCCAAATTTTCCATACATGATGCCATACGTAACAACAAGGAACCCTATCTAAAAAGTGTCAAAAAAGTTTGCCCAACCGTATAGCTCTATCAAAAAGAACCTCACCATGGCGCTAGTATAATTTTTGGATAGTTACAAACTTTCGTTACCTAACCTTCAACATGAAACTTGTTTCAAATTCATTTTGGCCTACAAGAAACAAATCCCAACTTGATTCGAGCACCACAGCCTCCAAACGATGCCGATGCCGATATCGGCATGGTCGAACGGCTATGCTCGCCAGCTCATGTAGGTCAACGTCGGGATGCACCCTCAATCCCGTCCCCTCATTCGATCACTGACACACCAGAGATACCGCCGAGGCCAATGCCGAACGTACATGCTGATGCCAATGCCGAACATGCATGCACGCCGCTGTGGGCACGGCCACGCCGACCCGCTATGCTGGACGCCACAGACCGCCGCAAGGTCTTTCCCTTCGCCACCACACTCTCCTAGCACCCACCTATACACGCCAGAAAGGAGAGACACTAGTTTTCTCTACATTGCTCGCGTTCGTGTCCGACACGGCCAGTCAAAGTTTTGAGGTGGTCGTCGATGTCGTCGACCATTTCTTCTCTTCTTTGCATGGTTAAACGTGTCTAGTTCATATCTATCTAATGCGTCTGGTCTCGCCTCATGCAATTCTTTGTGGACGTCGATCTCATCTCGGCACCCCGCATGCCACCTCCTCCGTGCCATCGCTGTAGAGCTCCGTTTAAAAATCTAATCCTACCCGTGTATTGCCCCTTGTATCAGCATCATGGCCCCACTTGTCATTTGATATACCGAAGCCCCACTCGTTCGCGTTTTGGTCAGGGATACAACGATGCTTACGGTCAAACAAAGATGGATGGTCTGACGTGTCTTTGCGGGCTCTACGTGGCCCCACTAGTCCGAAGATAACGGTCAACCGTCGGGCAACCGGCCGTTACATCACGTGTGATGGTTTCAGACAAACGTTTGGGTAAAACTGAGGAAAAACTAAGGAGCTGGGGAAAACTGAGCACAACTAAGGACCTGTATTGCCTCCTCAAGTTTTATTATTTTGTCGACTACTATTTTGTTAACGCCTTTTTATCGACACTCTTTCTTTTTCTCAGGACCACCTCGTCCTTGCTTCTCTTCCTCCTCTTCCTGAAGGTGGAGAAGTTGAAGACCGTGCCGTTGTCGACGATGACAACCAAGGCACCTCGCGCCCTGCCACTGAAATCGCGGGTTCTCACAAATCCGCGGCTTCCGCTGAGTCAGACGCCACTGCCTCGACACACTCTCTTCCTCACGCTTCTCCAAGGATGAAGAGGAAAAGAGATGAAGTTAAAGATTCCGGCACTTCCAAAGCCGAAGAAGCTGAGCCTTCATATAAGAAGGCAGCTTTTAATCCATATACTGATGCCCTCGTCAGCTCGTAAGTTACTCCTTACTCTTTACTTTTTGTTTTGACGTTTCTTGTCTATCTTGCTTCTTATACTGTCGCCATTTTATTGTAGTGGTGACGAGGAAGAAGAACAAACTGTTGACGCCGCTGCACGAACGAGTACGTCGCGTACTTTAATTGTGTCGGAAGCTCAGCATGATGGGGATGAAACTTCTCCTCCCCAACAGGACATCGTGCAACCGCCGCCAGTTGAGAGCCCCCGAGCCTCTCCATCAAAGAGAGCGAGGATCGAGCCATCCAAGGAACCTATCCAATTCCCTGGTGGCTCCTCGACACCTTCATTGGATGATGTAAGTTCCGAACCTTTCAATACTTCTATCTTCTCTTTGTTTTTTGCTAAGTGTTGTCGAATTTATATTGGCTATATTGACTTCTTTTTCTTCCTTGGTCGTTTCTTCAGCCTCTAATGAAGGAGTTTATTCGTCTTGGTACCCAATTTGTCGGGTATCGTGACTATTCCAAGAAGCTGGAAGGTACTATTTTTCTTTTCCTCTGTTGCATGTGTACCATGATTTTATCATAATATTTAACTGTCATGTATTTTGCCAGGAGATCTTGCGGAAGCCAACAAGCGTGCTGACGCTCTTGCTGTCAAGTTGGAGCAGAGCGAAGAAGCTCGCAAGAAAGTTGAAAAGGATGCTGCCGCCATCGAAGATCTTCGAAAGAGGCTTCATGACGCGGAAACTTCCTTGAGCAATAACATATCTCAGCAATCAGCTCCAGAGGCAGAAATCCTTGCTCGCTTGGAGTCGCAGACTCGACGTTTTATTAGTAAGTTCTTGAATCCTTGCATTTCCTCGGGTTACTTCACGTTTTCCCTGCATTCTTTATTTACATGCGACTCTTTGTTTATTTGTAGGGAGAACTCATCAAGAGTACGAAATTGAAGGTCCTGAAGGCGACGAGCTTCTCGATGCGCTGACCCTTGTTGAGATTCATGGGGATGAAGCACGCGACGGCCTTGAAAACGCTGAAGCTGGCCTGTTGAAGCTTTTCCCCTACTTCTTTCCGAAGAAAGAGGTCCCCAATACTTTTGTTGAGCTCGCCAAAGCCTTCAACGAGCCTGAAGATCTTGGGCTAAAACTTCGCCAAGAAGGTCTGAAGATTGGCGTTGAAGGCACCGTCGCGCTGATTGCTAATAGTCAGCAAAACGTCGACTGGGCCAAGGTTGGCGACATAGGGGAGATGGAGACGAAGAAATGGCAATCTCTAATTAGAGCTGCCAAGCCTTCTGCAAGACCGATCCTTTCTTTCCTTGGTGTTAAACCAGCACCTGCTCCAAGCGCATCCAAGCCGGAGGTCAAGTAGGCGACAACTACTTCAGTACTCCAGTAGTGACCTTTCTTTTGTAATAGCGATGTACATACTTCAATGTTTAATCGAAATCTATATTTGCTGGATGATTGATGTCGAAAATCTTTATTTTCAGTTGATTTTTGACAACTATTCTGCAACTCCTCGTCCTTCCGATGTTTTACCCACTTCCTCTCACTCGAAGAAAATACCTGTTGCTGTCGAAGTTATTGAAAATTCGCCGAGAAAGGTTTCAGCACCAGATTTAAAGGAACTTCGCCAAGAACTCCAATCCACGAAGAAGCAATCACTTGTACTAATGGAGCAATCTCGAAAATCTTCCGAGAGGGAAAAAATTGCACTTCAGCAAGCTCGAGATGCCATAGCTGAAAAGGAGACGCGGTTGCTGAAGGTGCTGCAGCTCTTGCTCGAGAAAATTTCATGCTACAGCTGCTGACGGATGCTAGCTTGGATATGGCAGGTGTGCTTCCTTAACTTAGTCATACTTTTTCCTGTCTCCTGCTTTTCTGCTGACTCTTTCAAAATAGGTTCTTTCTTGGACGCTGCTGCCGAAGATGAGCGTGTTGAGGCTCGATCCAATGCACTTCTCCGGCTTGCACATGATCATGGTTCAAATTTTTGGGGCACGCCTGAACGGACTCGCCAGATCGTCAGGTTTCAGGATCGCGCGCTTCAGGTTCGCGATTATCTCGACTTTTGTACGAGGACATTGTCTCTGGTCTACGACACCATGTTTCCTCGCAATAAGATGTCAGAGACTCTTCCTGCCTTAATGGACAATTTCGGGATGCTCCTCGAATCCACGGCTTTGTGCGGGCTCAATTAGCTGCTGGCGCAAGGTTTGCTATGATCATGATAAAAATCTGCTACCCGAAGTTAGACGTGGGGATTGTTCCAAAGTGCTTGGCCAAGATGGCGAAGAGGAAGAAGAACTTCGGCAAATATGACGACATTGTGACCCCTGTTGCCGAAGATATGATGGATGAACTTCTTCGGATGGACGCCGAATTCTTCGTGAAGGGCAGCTATGCTGAACATAGCACTCGCACTATAAATAATGAACGTTGACGATAGATAATATACTGGGTAATCCTTGAAGGTTTGTTGCTCCAAGGATTGTATCTTGTGTACAACTTGTATTGTAAAGTCACTATATTTCTGTTTTTCAATGCCAAGCCCCCGGGCGTGTTGATGGCGATGTTTTTCTTATTTAAAATGCGAGGTTGTCCCAAGGCAAGATAAATTATATTTGTGCACTATTTTTGCGGGTACGAAAACTCCGAGCTTTACCTTGATCGTTATTTGGCGACGTATTTTTGTTTGGCGAGGTATTTTGTACCAAGGCGAATTTTTTTGCAGATTGTATTTGTCGACGTTGTGTATATATATATTGTATCTTCTGGGTAGAAGCCCCCGAGCCTGTCGAAAAGATATATAATTCCACTATCTTTATTATATTGCAGCACGTAGCCCGCCTCATTAAAAACCTTTCCGGCCCCACTCGGTGCCCCGAGAAAGGAAAAGAGTGCGTCCGAAACTCGCGGGCTGCCAGATACATGTATGTTTGCGTAGGAGACTATATTTCGGCATTCAAGCATAGAAACGCCCGAGCTGCGCCACGTTCCAAGGGTTTGGCTCGGCAATCCCATCTTCTTATCCTTAATTCGATGCTCCTCCTTCGATTACCGTGACGATGTAAGGTCAAAGCCACGGTGACTCGAGTTTTTCATGACTTTTTGATTAAGTCGTAAAACCAAGTCGCCAACTTGAAAAGATCTTGGTCGCAATCGTCGACTGTGGTAGTTTTTCAGGTCCTGTTGATATTTGGCGACTCGTGACAGGACTTCATCTCGAGCCTCATCAAGTGCATCGACATCATCCTCCAAAGCTCTTCTTGAAGTTTCTTCATCATATTCTGTAACTCTTGGAGAATCATGTTCTATTTCATCGGCAGACAAGATCGCTTCGGCTCCATGGACCAGGAAAAACGGCGTCTCCTGTGTCGCCGTGTTTGGTGTTGTTTGAATACTCCACAACACGCTTGCTCCTACGGCCAAGTATGCCGAGCTTTTCAATGGGCCCAACAGGCGCTTCTTGATACCATTGCGAGATGATGCCATTGGCTTTCTCGACTTGACCGTTGGTCGTGGATGTGCGATGACGCAAAACTCAATTTGATGCCCACTTCTGCACAATATGCTTTGAACTCCTTGGACGTAAAGTTACTGCCGTTGTCTGTGACAATGCTGTGAGGAACTCCAAATCGAAAAACGATGCTTTTCACAAACTTGATTGCTGACGCGCCGTCCCGTGAATTTATCGGCTTTGCTTCTATCCACTTGGTGAATTTGTCGACAGCCACGAGCATATACTCGTATCCTCCTGGCGAAGCTTTGTTTAGTTTTCCCACCATATCGAGACCCCATTGAGCAAAGGGCCAGGATAATGGGATTGGCATCAGTTCCGCCGCCGGAGAGTGAGGTTTTGCGGCGAATCTTTGGCACGCGTCGCAAGTGCGCACTATTTCCTTCGCGTCCTCAATTGTTGTTAACCAATAGAATCCTGCCCTGAAAACTTTGGCCGCAATAGCTCGACTGCTTGCGTGATGCCCTCATATTCCTTCGTGTACATCTTTCAGGATTATCCTTCCTTCTTCGGGTGTAACGCACCTCTGTAGCACACCCGAAATACTTCGTTTGTACAATTCCCCTTTCACCACGTAAAAGCTTTAGATCGTCTAATTATTCGCCTTGCTTCAACTGGGTCGTCAGGTATTGTTTTTCTTAGGATATATGATATGTACGCCTGCATCCATGGAATTTGCACCATCATGACTAGCTCATGTTCCTCTTCTTCTTCCAATGCTTCTTTTGTAGTACTCGAGGGTTTTTCGCCCTTCTCCTTCTTCTTTAGTTTCATTGGCTTTGTTGATCTCTCGCTTATTTCTTCCCAAAACACGCCTGGAGGGATCGCGAGGCATTGTGACCCAATGTTTGCAAGAACATCGGCTTCATCATTGCTCAGCCTGCTGATGTGGTTTACCTCACATCCATCAAAGAGCTTTTCCAGCTCATTATACATCTCCTTGTATGCTATCATACTCTCGTTGACTGTATCACATTGATTCATAACTTGTTGTGCCACCAACTGGGAGTCGCCGAAGATTTTCAGTTGGGTTGCACCGCAAGCTTTCGCCATGTTCATTCCATGTATGATAGCTTCATATTCTGCTTCATTGTTAGACGCGTTTGGAAACGTCATCCGTAAGACATACTTCAACTTGTCGCCTTCAGGTGATACTAGTATCACGCCTGCTCCAGCGCCTTCTAACCTCTTGGACCCGTCAAAGTTCATAGTCCAAGTTCTCGATAAATCTAGAGGCCCTGTGTTTTGTAACTCCATCCATTCTGCAATGAAATCTGGTAAGATCTGCGATTTTATTGCTTTTCTTTTTTCATACGTGATGTCCCGAGGAGCTCTATTCCCCAAAGGGAGACACGACCCGTAGCTTCTTGGTTATTCAATATATTTGATAGAGAGACTCATTGACCACTATTATCGGGTGGCTCAAAAATAATGTCGTAGCTTTTCTTGCTTGTCGTGAACACTCCATACCAACTTCTGGTATTGGGGGTACCGTTGTTTTGAGGGCGACAGTACTTCGTTGAAAATATACGCCTTTGTACTCCATGGAGCTTTCCTTCTTCCTCTCTTTCAACTACTAGAGCCGTGCTGACCACGAGGCGTGGCTGCAATGTATAGGAGGAGAGGTTCCTTCTCTTAGGCGCCACCAAGATTGGTGGTGTCGAAATTGTGCGCTTGAGATTTTCGAAAGCTCTGTCTGCTTCCTCGTTCCATTGAAATTTCTCCCCTGTTTGATCAATCCATAGAATGGCAGCGCTTTTTCTCCCTGGCGACGAATCTGCTTAAAGTTGCGACTCGCCCCGTCAGTTGTTGTATTTCTTTCAACTTTGTTGGCTTCCTCATAGTTACGATGGCCTATATTTTTCGGGATTAGCTTAATCCTCTTTGCTGATACTAAGAACCCGAGAAGTTCTCCACAGGAACGCCAAAAGAGCATTTTGTCGGGTTTAGCTTAAGGCAGAACTTGTCGAGGTTGTCGAAGGTTTCCTTCAAATCTTCGATCAGAGTTGTCCCCTTCTTTGATGTTATCACGACATCGTCAATGTAGACTTGTACATCTTTCCAATCTATGTTGCAAGGCACTTCTGCATCATCCGCTGATATGTTGCTCCTGCATTTTTCAAACCAAAGGGCATTGTTTTGTAGCAGAACACGCCGTAAGGTGTGATGAACGTTGTCTTGGCTTCATCATCTTTTTTTAATTTGATCTGGTTATAACCAGAGTACGTCCAAGAAGGAAAGACGTTCACATCCCGTCGTGGAGTCGATAATTTGATCGATCCTTGGGAGGGAAAGTGATCCTTAGGACGGTGTTTATTGAGACACGTAAAGTCGACACACATGCGAAGGACTTTCGTGTTTTTCTTCGGCACCATCACCGGGTTAGCTACCCACGTGGCTTCTGTAGATATCTCTTTGATAAAACCATCATCTTTGAGTCGATCTATTTCTG
Source organism: Lolium multiflorum (assembly GCA_030979885.1). NCBI lineage: Eukaryota > Viridiplantae > Streptophyta > Magnoliopsida > Poales > Poaceae > Lolium > Lolium multiflorum. The sequence continues at coordinate 322,402,591 of CM061749.1, forward strand.
ATAACATAGCTTTGCGGTTTGGTTCCGAAAACGCCGCAAAGGTTGTTTGATTTGTCTCGCGAGGGATCCAAGTTGAGGTGGTGCTCAAGCAAGTCTCTGGTACTCCTGGCATGTCACCGGACACCATGCGAAGATTTTCCAATGCTCACGGAGGAACTCGACGAGCGCGCTTTCCTATGCAAGATCCATGTTTGTTGCAATGGATGTTGTTTTCTTTGGGTCTGTCGGGTGGATCTGCACCTCTTTTGAATCCTTGGCGGTATTGAAGGTTGGTTCCTTGAGTGACCTCCCTGCATCTGGCAGCACGTCATAATCAGTGAGCCTTGGCGCCATATATTCTGGCTTGCATCCCGAAAGTTCGACAGCCGATGAAAATCCTTGTCGCACTTATCAGACAACGCGAAACTTCCCTTAATTGTGATAGGTCCCTTGGGTCCATGCAACCTCCACAATAGGTACGTATAATGAGGTACCGCCATAAACCTGGCATATGCTGGTCGACCTAACAAAGCGTGATATTGCGACGGGAAGTCCACAACTTCAAACTCCAGATTCTCTATCTTGTAGTTTTCTCGGGTCCCAAACTGAACGTCGAGATTGATCTTGCCCAACGGGTAACTTGGCTTCTCTGGTGTGATCCCATGGAAACGTGTATCAGTTGGTTTCAGGTTTGCCGGGGATATGTTCATCTTCCTCAATGTATCTGCATACATAAGGTTTAAAGCTGCCACATCTATAAAAACTCTCGACACGTCAAAGCCAGCAATTACTGCGGGTAAGATGAGTGCCGATTCCTGGTCGAGGAACTTGTTGTGGATGATCCGCAATTGTGAAGCCAATGTCTTGCCCCGACCAATTTAGGTATTCAACTGTTGGTGGAGGCATCTTCTCTGCCATGAACACTTGCCGTGAGATTACCTTCTGCGCCCTGTTAGATGGCCTAGCTTTCTGAATCATCGAGACCGCACCGTTGGAGTTGGGGTCAACATATGGAGGTGGGTGTGGTGCTGCCGCTATCCTGAGCTGGTGCCGATTTTCGTCCGTAATTGCGGGAGGAGGTGGAGGTCACTCCTTGGCCCCTGGGGGTTTCTATTCATTGCTTGTGCATTTGCAATTCCTGCGGCTCGCAACATTGCTTGAAAATTGCGGCAGTCTTTTCTGGAGATGCCCGACTGCCTTTTTTCTCGTTCTGTCGAGATAAAAGTGCATCTGACACGGTCCGTTCATCATCTCCTCGGGAGACACATAAGGTCTTTGAAACCTTGGTCCATTATTTTGCCTGTTACCACGGAAATCACCTCTATTGTCGCCTTGTTGCTCATTACTCCTTTGGTAATTATCTCGACTATTCCCTCCAGGGTTTCCTCGGAAACCAAATGTGGCCAGGAGCATCATTATTGTAGAACTGGCGAGAAAATCGCCTTCTATTTTGAAAATTTCGACCGCGATCCTCTTCTGGCAACCTATGTCGCTTGTTGTATATCGCATCTTCTCCATCTGCCCACTTGTTTGCTATCTCCATCAGTGCTGATATTGTTCTTAGGATTAGTTCTTCCCAAGTCTTCGACGAAATCTCCCCGTCGAATTCCTGCCACGAACGCGTCTATTGCTCTCTCGTCAGATATATCCTCTGCCGAGTTTTTAATAATGTTCCACCTCTGTATATATTTTCTCATCGACTCGTCGTGTTTCTGTCGACACGCCCTCAACTCTTCCAATGACGCAGGTTTCTTGCAGGTGGATCGGAAGTTCCGTACGAAGATGTCCTCAAAACTATCCCAGCTGTCGATGGAACCTGGGGGAAGTTTCTTTATCCAAGATCTCGCGGCACCACTCAAGTGAACTTGGATACTTTGCATGGCCGTTGCTCTGGTTCCTCCTACTAGCTTTACCATCTCGAGATAATCAACGAGCCAATCCTCGGGATCCTGCAGCCGTCGAATTTCTTGAATTTTGGGCAACTTAAACCCTTTCGGGACGCGAGTCTTTCGAACTCGTCTCGTAAAGCACGGGAGCCCACACATATCTTCGTCGGCAACTGGTGAATGCCGACGTTCTCTTCTTTCTTGTCTCTATCCACCCTTACTTGAGCTGCTGTGTCTCTTGCTCCACTTGTTCTTGGTGGATCTTGCACCGCTGCGGTGGGTCGTGGACTATTTTGCCTAGGATTTTCTTCGGGAGGCGTCAAACACTGTTCCCATAACTCCAACTCCGGCCATTGCCATATTAAACAATGCTTCTCTCGGGTCCCCGGGGGGTGGTCTAGACGCGAGGATGTAAGTTGCGTTGCCATGTATCCTTCTGGCGTTTTCGGGATGATATTTCCCCTTGTATCAATCGACATGAAGGACATGTCGAGATTTTGAATATGTTTCCTCTCTCTTCTTCGGGTATATTTTGCAGCCGAGATCTTGCTCTTCTCCGAGCGTCTCTATGGCTATCTCCCGAAGTTTCTGATTGTCGTGAGCTCTGCTCGACGTACGCTTGACAGGCTGCCTCTTTTCTTCTATTCGGGGATGCTGTCTGTTTTTCCAGCTCCCTACTCACCCGAGCAAGTTTATATTGATAGGCTTGTAATTCTTCTGCTGTGGCAGTGGTGGTCATTGGTTCTGAACCATCCATGGCTCTTACGGCCCTATCCCATGCTTGCGGGAGTTGAACTCTTACGCGAGATGAAGACCCAACATATTTAGTGCCTAAGCCTCTCCTAAGATCGGGATCGACGTATGGATTTCCCAAATCATCGAAAGCCTCGACGTCTCTGGTTCTGCTCGGCTTGCCTCTTCAATTGCACAGATTTGATGATATTTTGAGTATTGATTTTTGTCGGGATTGGTGACACCATCATAGAGATTGGTGAAGACCTTTCCGATGGCGCAGATTTGTCGATGAAGTTGAAGCTGTCGACGCTCGGATCGGCTTATAAAGGAGTCGCAGAGATGACTCGAGAGATGTGTCGCTGAAGATCTTGGTGAGCTTTCCGCTTGCCTTGGTGTCGATGAAGCATGGCGACGAAAACTTCTCGTCACTCGATGAAAAGCCAGAATCGATCGCTGAAAATTCCGACGAGATCGGAACTTCAAGACGATAGGATCCTTCTTTGTTGACGCCAAATCGGAATTCTCCGAACGTCATGACGATGGGCTCCTCCGGATAGGCACATGCATCCATACGGGAGGGCGGGTGAGGAATAAAATCGACTAGATCAGTTTTTCCCGTTTACCTCGATCCATCGCATTGCTAGCCACCGAAGTCGACGATTCTGGACGTGCCATCGAGATCAGTTCCTTGCAGCATCTAATCCCCACAGACGACGCCAATTGACAAAGGATTAATTTTTCAATGCCTACAGATTGTAGACTAGGGTTTTGTTGGAAGTAGAGGGCAAGTAGATCTCGAAGGTTTCAGCCGAAAAGTACTCGCTGATTATGAAAACTAGGTTTGCTGACAATAGATTCGATGCTTTCTTCGTCCTCGACTCCCCTTATATAGAGGGTGGAGCCGAGGGTTTCATGCTACACAAGATTACAAAGTTCGGGAGGGTTTCGTACCCAACCCGTAAGATTACAAGTCTCTATATTTCCTAATACAATCTATCTTTCCTTAACACTAAATAGGCTTCCGAATCTTCTTATTCTTCGAGTCTTGGGCCTTCAGTAAACCCCGGGTACCATCTTTGGCAGGCCCATTGGGGATGCCTATGTCACTCGTCGGATAAACACCACCTGCGCAATGATGAACCGCCCCGACGCCGACCAGTTCCCCCCACCATCGTCTCTACCACCACCTCCACCACCTTCGGCACCGTAGTTCCACATCGACCCGGAAGCTGCAGAGAACGAAGCGTGGGAGGGGGCAGCGCTGGCGGACACCATGGCAGCGTTCGACGTCGCCACAACGGAAGAGGCGCGACGGCGCCGAGCGGAGGAGATGGGCGAGCGGTGGCGTGTAGAGCGGCAGCACCTGCACATGGAGCGGGGTTTCCAGCATCGTGAACGACGGGAGGCGATCGAGCAGCGGCGGCGGGAGGCGGTGGAGTGTTAGCAGCGGGAGGCGGCGTAGGACCGTCAACAACGGGAGGCGGCGCGACGGCATCGAAGGCGGCCTGGGGGCGCGGGCGGATGCTGCATGGGCAGAGGCGGATGCTATGGTGGTGGCTGTGGCGGCGCAAATGGAGGAGGAGGAGGACGACGAGGCAGAGGCGGAGGAGAACGACGATGACTTCGACTGGTCCGACGACGACGGGCCGCACCCGGACGAGGCGGGGGGTCAGCAACGAGTGCTCGCCGAGTCCTTCGAGTCGCAGAAGAAGCTGTAGGACGACGCCCGTGCCCGCGAAGACGAGCAGATTCGCCGCGCCGTCGAACTCTCCCTCCAGGCGGCGCAGCAGGGGATGGCAGACAACACGCTAATGGAGCACCGGCGTATTCTCGTCACCCTCCGCAGGGAGAGGTGGCGCGCGGCGCAGGAGCTGCGGCGGACGGGAGGCGACAACAGGGTGGGGGCGCGCGACGCGCCGTTTGGGGGACGATTTAGGAGACGCGGTTGGAGATGCTCATCTCCAGCGGTGAAAACGTGTCCCCAAACTCTCGATCCGGTGCCATTTGGGGGACGATTTAGGGGACGCGGTTGGAGATGCTCTTAGAGCATCTCCAGCGGCGGCCCCCAAATAGGCGCCGGCAGGGGCGCTGACACTGCTGTATGGGCGCCGCCGGCAGTGGCCATCCTCTATTTGGGGATGATGCTCCCACACCAACGCTCCCCATACTCCAGCCCCAATAGAATTTGAAACTTAAAATGAAAATTTTAAAACAGTATTCATACGAAATTCGAACGAAATTTATACAAAAGTAACTCGAATTTAAAATAAAAAACTAAAAAAACATCTAGCGGTGCCGTGAGTCGAAGGCGCTGAAGTCTAGGTCGTCATCGTCGTCGCTGGATGGCTCGAAGGACCAGTCGTCGTCAGCGGCGGCCTTCTCCTCCTTCGGCGCCGATAGCTCGGAAGGCCCGGCGAGGTCGACGAAGTTGGCGCCGTGGTCCCTGGCGGAGCATACCGCCGCCTGCCGCGGGTCCATCGCGATCTACCAGTAGTTCTCGTCAACGGAGCGGCCGACGATGAAGTTCTGGCTGGGGAACTCCTCCGGGTCGTCGCCGCCACAGAGGGCCGCCTGCGCCTCCACCTGTGCCTCCGCCTCCGCCTCCATCTCCCACCATTGCTTCTTCTTCGCCGGCGGAAGTGGTGGCGAGGCCGCGGCGTCCTCCTCCTTGAGGCGGCGGCGGTGGCCCGACCCCGTCGTCCGACGGGCCGAAGCAGAGGACGCGCGCCTCGCCCCGTCGTGGATGACGACGCCTGGAAGGAGGCGCGGGCGCAGCCGAGCGCGTGTGGGCGACGGCTGACGACGATCCGGTGCGCGAGCTTTCGGACGCCGCGATCCTTTCCGGCGCCCTTTGTAGAGTCGGAGCCGCCGGCGCCATGCACGCCGCGTGCGGGAAGTACAGCGGGTCGCGTGGCCTTTCGCCGCGGACGCGCTAGTGGAATCCGTACTGGCGAGCGTGGTGTCGACGTCACGGCCGTACCACGAGGCACGGCGGCCCACGATGTTAAATCGGCTGCGCGAGCGGTCGGCTGACCGCACGAGCTCAACGGCGCGCTCATCTTCGAAACGCCGCTGCTAGGCCGGGCTATCAACCGCGTTGTCCGGCAAGTTCCTCTCTGCCGACGTCATTAGGCTCCGCCGTCCCCTCGCGAGGGCTCGTGTCTGAGGTCCTGCCGGTGTCGACGGTGGCACGGCGTAGCCGGCGTTGGAGACGTGTCAGCCGTGCGGCAGTTTGTACTGTAGTGGCACTGGGATGCGGTGCCAGTACAGTACATCGACCTCGTCGAGGCTGAGCTGCAACGTGCGAAGCACGCCGCTGCTGCCGGCCTCGTCGTTGTGCGCCATCATCGGTGGGTGCGTGGGAGGTTTGCGCGGCGGTTGGACGGCGGCGGCTAGGGTTGGAAGGAGGGGAAGAAGAGAAGTGCGCGCTGGTGGGGTTTTAAGGGAGGCGGCGGACGCGCATTGAAGACGCGTGGGTAAGGTAGGTGGACGCCGCTTGGCCAGTCGCCGCCCTCGTCGCCGCTTGGGTTTCCGCGTGGGAGGCCATTAACGCCGACGACCAACCTTCCCGCGTCGTTTCCGATGCGAACCGTCGCGTCCTCTCGCTGACAAGGCGCCCCCACCCGCAAAAACCGTCGTGCGCGGGCGCGGCGCGCCCGTCGCGCCCTTCGCCAAGGGCAACGGGTTACCGGCGTTTCTATTGGGTTTAAAAAAGCACCGACGCTATTTAGGACGCTGCCACAGTGTGCTATTTTCGCTCCGCCCCCAACACACTATCGAGACGCCGGGGGAGATGCTCTTATAACCTGAACGCTCTATTAACACTTTTTTTTTTGTCCCTTCTTTTGTCACCTCTTCACACTTGGCAGACGTGTTGATCATTTTGGCCACAACGCATGGGCATCAGAGCGGCCGACACAATTAATATCAAGTTCTCTCCGCCATAAAGTCCATAGAGGCGGTTGTGTGAGGTCTTTTGACTTTAAAATATTGCTACTGCTACTGTAGATGATTATATATGCACCTAACTGGTGAATCAATTTGGTCAGAAGGAACAAAACATACTAAAATATATCACAAAACAGTACAAGGTCTAAAACATTGTCTGCAGATTTTGTTTTCAAGTCATCAACAGACAGAGCATGACGAGTTTCCTTATGTAAGAGTCTTCCATCAGGGAATAATAGTCAATTGTGGACTTTCCTGCCGTCATCAGATCAAGCTACCACACACATACACACACGAAAAGTAATTAAAAAACATGTTGGAAATCATGCTTTAATATTAGGAAAAGAGATGAAATTGCTCAAAACTTAAACCGAAAGAAAAAGGAACTTTGATTTGAATTGAATTGTGGGCGTATAGGAAACTGCTTGGAAACAAAACAAGGCGTGTCTGACGATCCGGTGCTCCGCGGGTGAGTTGGAGCCGCGTGCGCTGGCGCTGGCCTCCGTCGTCGCCGTCCACGTTCAAACAAACGCAGGCACCGCTCCGTTAACCTCACCGCCCTGTAACCTCACAGATTCCAATCTACCCCGGTCGCCATCGGAAACCATTGGCCGGTCGCCGCCCCTCGTCGCCGTTCACGACCGCTTCACCCTCTCAAGTCGCCGGGGGCTGGCGGCCACTAATACCCCCGCTCCCGCTCCCGCCGCCTCCCGCGAGCCGCGCACAAGGGAGCGAGGATGGTGAGGCTCCCCTACCTGACCGCGCTCACCACGCTCTTCAGCTACGGCCTCCTCTTCGCCTTCGGCCACTTCCGCGACTTCTTCCGCAGGATCCTCGACGCCGGAAAATCCAGCAACCTCAAGGTTCCCTTCCTCTATCCTGCCAGAAAGATTCTGATTTGTGTTTTCCTAATATTTTTCCGGGCCCTGACGCTGCTCCTCTTGCTGATTCGGTAGGGTTACGCGCCCATTTGCTTGGGGTACGAGGATTTCTACACGCGCCGCCTCTACCTCCGCATCCAGGTGAGAGATCTCCTCCCCACTGCAAAGATTCGTAAAAAACTCTTTTTTTTTGTTTGAGGTGGAACTTGGATCATGTAATTCTGAGTCAGTTGCTCGAGTTCCCTGGTAAATCTAGTGCCTGCTTAGGTAGATCATATGATGGAGAGTGAGTATCCCAAGTGAAAGCTCCAGACTTTCATCAATTGCTGCGATGTCTGAAAGCACCCCCAACCTCATCTAGTACTGCTGCACTAGAATTATGAGATCCCAAGTGAAACAACTTCCTTCATATGTCCAATCACTGGTTGAGTGAAGTAAAATCAAGAGAAAAAATAGCGTGCTAAGTGATTTAGTGGTGCCCTCCTCCAGACGCTATAACGGCGGCTGCAAGATCAAATAGTGTTTTGCAGAAAGAAATGACAGATATAGCCAATAAATAAAGGATTTCAGCACCTATTCAACTGAAATATAATATAAAAGCTTCTTTTTTTTCCAGGAGAACAATACAGGCATAAATCTTTTCACTGCAGCCTTGTTTCAATCCTAAGAATATCACACTATCATTTGAAATGTCGCTGTCAAAGTTCAAGCAACAAAAAGTGGGGAATTGCGACCTTGTTGGGGTGGGGATTGGCGAACCACGAGCGGGTTAGGTTAAGACAGGAGGGGTTTTGGGCCTAAAGCTGATTGGGCTTCCACCTTTGTGGAAGGAAAAAATAGCAGTGGTATATGCTACGACATTTAGCGTGCTATTTCGCTCGTAGTGGCTAGTAAAATGGCTTAAACACAGCTAGAGCTTCTCCCAAACTTTTTAGCGCAGAAATAGCGAGCTATTTTGTTTACCTTGAGTAAAATTTTGCTTGTTTTGAGTGATCTTGAACTTTCTGTTCATTTTTCAAAATTTGTTTTTGTGCTATCCACTTTTTATCCAAGGTAAAAACTAGTTATCATACTTCTACAATGTTTTTGTGCTATCCACTTTCAAAATTTGTTTTTGTGCTAACTGATAGTCTGAGTAGATGTGTGTGAAACCATACTTCATTACTTCTACAATGTATTCAATGATTTTTGTGGAACTTATTTTTGTTTGCCTTTCCTTATTGGGCGGGCAGGACTGTTTTAACCGGCCTATTGCTAGTGCGCCGGATGCTTGGTTCGATGTAGTTGAGCGAACCTCAAATGATGGTAACAAGACACTCAAGTATGTATTCCAGACATTCAACTCCACACCTAATTAGCATAAGCTATTGCTGCGGATGTTATCCCAGGATGAATGGAGGTCTCTAATTCAGTGCATCTTCAATGCAGATGTACCACTAATACATCCAAGTGTCTTAATTTGGGTTCCTACAACTACCTTGGTTTTGCTGCAGCAGATGAGTACTGCACTCCTCGTGTTATTGAGTCACTCAAGAAATACTCTGTGAGTACTTGCAGTTCCCGAGTTGATGGAGGTAGGTGTTCAATGTCCATGTTGTAGTTTGCCTCCATATAGTACTTTAATAATATACTGAAAAGAAGGTTAATTTATTTCTACGATCTTAGGAAATACTAAGCTCCACACAGAGCTTGAGGAGCTGGTTGCACGATTTGTTGGCAAACCTGCAGCTATTCTTTTTGGCATGGGTTATGTGACAAACTCGGCGATCATTCCTATCTTGATTGGGAAGGTATGTGGTGAGGAGATAGTCATTTCCTTCTTCTGCTCTTCCGATACATGATGGAGCTTATGAATAGCAATGATTGCAGGGAGGATTGATAGTTAGTGATTCATTGAACCATATTTCTATAGTGAATGGAGCTAGAGGTTCAGGGGCTACGGTCCAGGTTTTCCAACATAACAGTAAGCTCCATAACAGCTGCATCTCAAGTAATTAGCTCAATGATGAGTCATGTAGTTTAATGCTTTCCTTCATTTTCTTCCAGACCCTGCACATTTGGAAGACGTACTGAGGGAGCAGATTGCAGGGGGGCAGCCTCGTACACACAGACCATGGAAGAAGATAATTGTGATTATCGAGGGAATTTATAGCATGGAAGGGGAGCTGTGCAACCTCCCTGAGATTATGGCTGTCTGCAAGAAATATAAGGTTTGAGAATTGTGCATACTGACTTCTGCTATTTTGTAGGAACACTGCATCATATAGTAATGAAAAATATAGTTCCTTGCATAATGAACATATTACTTGGGGCATATATAGTACTGGTGTTCACCATCTATGCTTATGCAAAACTTCAAACTGGTAGTGATTTATTCGAGTATTGACTGGAGTTCTTAAACTTCTTAATAGGCTTACACATATTTAGATGAGGCACACAGTATTGGAGCTGTTGGGAAAACAGGGAGAGGTGTATGTGAACTACTGGGAGTGGATCCTGCTGATGTTGATATTATGATGGGAACATTTACAAAATCATTTGGATCGTGCGGAGGTTACATTGCAGCATCAAAAGTATGAAGAATATTCTTACCAATTCTTGACTGAACATGTACAGATTTGATAAATCTGATCAGTAGGCCATTCAATGTTTTTCAGGAGATAATTGACCATCTCAAGCATGCATGCCCAGCCCATATATATGCAACATCCATGTCACCTCCAGCAGTCCAGCAGGTCATCTCCGCGATAAAAGTTGTCCTTGGGGAAGATGGATCTAACAGAGGTATATCAGAATGAGGATTGAAAGATTTTATCACTTCTGTATGTCTCTTGTCTTGACGAAATTCCTAATCTAGTCATTGGTCTAAATAGGGGCCAAGAAACTTGCTCAGATTCGGGAGAACAGCAATTTTTTCCGTTCAGAGCTTCAGAAAATGGGGTTTGAGGTGCTAGGAGATAATGACTCACCTGTCATGCCCATCATGCTTTACAACCCTGCTAAAATTCCTGCATTCTCAAGGGAGTGCTTGAAGCAAAATGTGAGTTTTCGTATCGTGTTGCAGCACACATTAGATTCATATAATAGTTATGTATTGTTCATTTATTTAGATTTCTAAGAGAAATT